>BPTQ01000003.1:86084650-86117765 GCA_019973895.1 Chrysanthemum seticuspe | reverse complement strand
TTCTTTTTATCGTTTTTTCCATTTTTCCTAGCTTCTTAACATTATTTTAGAGTTTTCCTGAAATTTTCAGATTTTTCCTAGCTGTTTTGCTATTTTTCTTAATTTTAATTAGTTTTTAGCACTTTTTAATTAGTCTTTAATACAAAAAATTCAGAAAAGGGTCATAAAAATAAATTTTCAATTTTCTTAAGTTTAGATAAATATAAAAAGTAAAAAAAGTAATTTTCCAGATTTTTCATAGTTTATTTGGTAATTTTTAGTAATTTAATTAGTTTTTAATAGTTTAAAATTCATAGAAAATAGAAAAATAATCAGAAAAATACAAAAATAGTTTTGAAAATTCTATTTTGATATTTTAGATTTTTCTAAGTCTTAATTTTATTTTTCTAGCTTTATTTCCTATTTTCTTGTATTTTAGGTAATTATTTAATAGGTAAAAATAGTTTATAATTAGATAATTAGTTTTAAAAATAATTTTCTTTTTCCATAAATTTTCTTTTATCATTAGGATTGTAAAAATGTATTTTTCATATTTTTAGGATTTATATTGTGTAAGTTTCACGTTTTTAGTTGTACGTCGCGTAGTTTTTAATTTCAGTTTCGCAAAAACATAAAAACAAAAACATCATTTTAATTATAGTGATAGCGTTTATTTAATAGATTTTATCTTTTTAATTTCCTTTAATTTGCATTTAAGCCGTTTTAGTTTGTTGGCTTTTTCCGTAGTTATAATAATCTCAAAATCCTTTTCCCGTTCAAATCTCGCGATCACTATACGTTTGATAATCCATTGCATAGCTCGCTGGGACATAACGACCCGGGGAAACATTATACTCCTCAGATCTTCATTGAGTTCGTGTTCAAACTGTTTTAAGGTTCTTACGGTCTGCCATTCACAAGTGGCAGGCTTGTGTGAGAAACCTTGACGGTTTTTGCACGGCATCAAATTTTTGGCGCCGCTGCCGGGGAGCTGTGCTGATTATCTCTCGTCTAGTAGATTAGTGATTTGGGTATTCACTCTTTGTTCATACCATCCATCTGTTTATGTTTATATTTTCTTATCCAAAAATACCAAAAATACTCTTCTCATTCCTCTTATTCGTTGATTCTATTTCTCTTACCCTCTTTTGCCGTTTAATTCTATTCTTCGTATCCTCTCAACCATTTGATTCTCTTCTTAATCCTCTATATGTTTAATTCTTATGTCGACAATCGTCAACTTCATCGTCAGAAATGTGTGTGAGCGGTGTGGAGGGCCTAGTTCAAGCGAATTTTGCAATTCGTGCGAATTATCCATCAAAAATTCTTTTCAAAGTTATTTCGACCACCCACCACAACCTGAAATACATTCTAATCTTGACAAACCAGTTCAAACGTCGGAGCTACCCCAAGCACCCACCGAGGATTACGAGGACACTTTCTTTGAAGATAGAGCCCGTAATCTAATCGAACAAATTCAAGCCGATGAAAAAAGGTCGAGAATTAGAATTGATTACGATGAACCCGTTCAAACACCGGTGACTAGCAAGAATGACTTGCCTAATCTTCACGTTTCTCAAGAACCAAAACCGGAGACCATAACGGAAGTGGTGGAAATTGCTAGCTCTAAGAGCACACTACTTGTCCCACCTCCGGATTTTTCTGAATGTTCTTCGAGACTTGATAGTCATTCGGATCACCATGTTGGTTTTGTTGATTCTTTGAATAAACCGATTCCTCTTCATAACTCTCAAATGCAATCGTTTATTCCTTGTGTCGGTTGTGGTGAGCCTCTTTATGGTTCACCCTGTCGTTGGTGTACTTGTGTACAATGTGGTAATGATATCCATAACGGGAGTTGTTTGTTTTGTGGTTCGAGGAATTCATTTGATTATGATCCTAATCAGAACTCATTTAACGACCCCCAAACTTTTTCAATCACACACCACAGCCCGACTTATCTTCATATAACCAGCATACCTGCTGTGAATTTTGTGGAGGTCCTCACCAAGGATTTGAGTGTCAATCCGGAAACACATTTGTCTATGAACAGTTTTCCAGTGATGCTCAGAACTTTGGTTATAACCAAAATCCATATGATTCACCATTCCAGACTCAACAGTTTTACTGTTGTGAGTACTGTGGAGGTCCCCATTTCAGCTCTGATTGTCAAATAGGGAACCCAGTTCCTTGTAACAATCATGACTCTCACATATTTGATAATTTCCAACCTCCACAGCATTATACGGTTCAAGCTTCACCTGAGCCGTTGTCTCAAGAAATCTCCCAAGATTTTGAAACCACAATGAAAACACTTGATGATATGATTCAAAACTTTAAGAATCAAGTGAGTGGTGAAAAGACCATAGGAGAATTACTGGCCGAAGAACGAGAAGAACGAGAGGCTCGCAAATCTAGGGAAGAATTATTAATCCTAGAGCATGCAGCTCTAAGGCGTTCCCAATTTCTCAAGGCAGCTCTATATGATGATGACGAGGAGAGTTTTTATCCTTTTAGAGATAATACTTCTCAACTCCCTCAGTCAGTTGATATCCCAGCAGTTGAGATTCATTCTCAAACAACTGCTATCACACCCGAGATTCACACTCACTCTCTTATTATGGGGGACGAGCATCTCGACACTGTTCCTGAAAAGGAATCGGACGAATTCATAAAGTCTAGTGTTGAGAACCTTGTCCCAATCCCAAGAGAGTCACAGGGAATTCTTGATCATGTGTGTGATATTCCTCCTCCTCTTGTCTTCTAAACAGATCATGTTGAGATGTTCTCCGATTCTGATGATGATGATTCGTTATCTTGTGGAGACATCGCTTATGTGGAAGATTTACCTTCTGAGCTTGTTAGCTTAGAAGAAGAGAATGATGAAGTTACTGACACTGAAATCAAAGATGAAGCTCTTCGAGCAACATTATTGAATGTCAGTCTTCTCATTTCTAAAATCGAGGCTTTCAAAGAGAAACCTATTTCATCTCCTATCCCCATTAAGGATAGTGACATTCTTTCCGATGATTCTATTCCGGAAATGAAAGCCTCCTGTTTTGATAATATGGGAGAGAAGATTAGTGGCAGTACCACTTCTCATTCTCATAATTCTCTCCTCGATCATGAATCATTTACTTTTGAGGAGTTCGCCAGTGAACCTACTCATATCAATTCTGAATATGATTCATTCACCTTCATGGAGTTCTCAGATGAACTCACTCATATCATATCTCCGCCGGAGTATGATAACTTCTACTTTGATCTAGACACACCCGGGATATGTCTAGACCAATTGAGCTTAAATGATGAGATTCATGCGATTATGAATTCTCCTTCTGATGATGATGAGTTAGTCATGATGTTTATCATGATTTTCTATCTCTTCTTCACCTATCCCGTAGCTTCTCCTATTCTTCACTCCTTCGGGAATGAAGACATTATCTTTGACCCCGGCATTTTCATTTATCATTTTTGAGCCGGTTCTATGTATATCTCATCGGTGTGGAACTTTCACATACTTCAATGTTTATCCAAACATCTTGAATGAAAGTCCGATGGAGATTGCTTCTTCCACTTTGCTTCCCCATGAACCAATGAATTCGGGGTCGAGTCAAGCGAGCGACTCGGTAATCAAAAATAGTAGCTTAACATGGGTTTTCACCCGTGTGCACCACCTTAGTGTGGGGGAGTTGCCCCACATTATTATATATATAAGATTGCAAAAAAAAAAAAAAAAAAAAAAAAAAAAAAAAAAAAAAAAAAAAAATCTTCTTTCTAAATAATGGCCGTAATATTTCCCTTTTATGTTCTTTGTTTCGGCATAACCGCCGGTACTTTGAATATTGAGGGAAATATTCATTTCTAAGTGTGGGGGGGATTCTCACGAATTTTATCATGTAATTATACCGCCCAATCCCCCCGTTTTTGGCCAAAATTTTTTTTTTGAGTAAGTGTTTTACACTTTCTCATTTGGTTATCAGTCCGCCATGATTGATAAACTAAAGGATTGGCTAATCCAGGAGCAAACGGCTCTTGGTAAAGATTTCTCAAATCCGTTTATATGGCTTGCAATTTGCCCAAAATTGTATGGTATTCAGCTCACCATATCCTAAAAAGTGAAGAGTTGGCTAGCCCGCAAGTTTATGGCTTGTGGTAAAGGCAGTGGAAAATCCATAATTGGTAATCAGCTCACCAAAGATAATATTGATAATTTATCTAAGAGTTGGCTAGTCTAGAAGCAAACGGCTTCTGGTAAAGACAAATCAAATTCGTTGGAAGCTGGTGGTTTGCTCAAAATCACATGGTTATCGGTGTACCATGGTTCTTACTTGAACTGAAACATTTGGCTACTCCAGAAGTAATGGCTTTTGGTAAAGAGATTGAAATCCATTAGTTTTTCTCAAAAGATTGCTAGGGACTAGCAATAGTTTAGTGTGGGGGATTGATGAGTGTGTAAATACTCATCATTTTTAGTCAAATCTGAACTGCAAAACGTTTAAAAATGCTCAGAAATGCATCAAAATACTGAAAATATCACAAAAATGCATTTTATATGTTTCAGATGCAAAATGTTCAAAATCAGATGAAAAACGAGCATAGTTTGCATAATTGGCAGTTTCAGTCCCCCGACTTTCAGAAAATGGCAAAATCAGTCCCTAGGCATTTATTTTAAAAGAAAAGTCACCAAAGGTCCTTTTGTAATCATAAATTGTCATATTTAGTCCTTCGGTGGAAAACCTAAAAGTTTTGAGAAATTGCAGTCTAGTCCTTGGAAATTTCAAAAATGTCAAACTAGACCTTGGTCTACTAAAGGTTGGCAACACTAGTCCTTGGATTACATCTTCATAGTTTACATGATTGGTCCCTTGGTTTCAAAGAATTGCAAAAGAGGTCCTTGTGTTTAATAAACAAACCAAACGGATCCTATTATTACCCAAGCCCAAACAAACCCCCTTGGCCCAAATCCTTTTACCCGGTCCATTATCCACAACCCGACCAACCCAAACCCACGTTTTAAAATAAACAAACCCGCCCCCCTATGATCCTGTCTTCCCCGACAGGATTGTCTGCAACTCCCCCTCCTCAAGCTTCACCAGCCACCCCTACCTCACATATTGTCTCCCCCTCCTCACCTACCCCTCAAATCACATTTAATGCTTCCCCTTTCCCTGTCTCTGATATCAAAACAAAATTGGCGCCAAAACGAGATAAATGGCCAAGATTGATTCTAGGCATCCAACGGTTGATATTAATGCTGGGATCCACTCAGAAAGGTGAGAGAAAGAATATGGAGCATATAAAAAAGCAAGAAGAAGCAAGGAAAAAGTTAGTTAGTTTTAGTTTTTTAAAATTGTAAGTCGAATTTCAATTTCTTAGTCTAAATTAGCTTTGTACTTGTATTTTCAAGTTCCATTGTATTCAAGTTAATCACTTCAGTGTATCTCAACTTCAATTAAGCATCAATTTTAGTTCATGTTCAATTTCCATATTACATATCCACTGTTGAAATTTCCAATCTCAAAATCCTCTGTCAACACCCTTAGTCACTTGTGTTTAAGCTCATACATGCTCAAACAAGCTTGATAAAGCTTTCTCTAAGCTTACATTGCAGTTTTAAACAACTTTGGAGTTGGGTCAATAAAAGTCAAACATGGGTGATAATGAGGCAGAAATGGCAATGGGTGATGCAGGCATGAAAATGGGTTGAAATGGAAGCATTTGGGTTGATTTGTATAGGTTAGGGTCCTGGTTTAACTGTTAGCAAGCCATAGTGGCTATTGGACAAATTGTAAGTCATTTCAAAGTTTTTAGCATAATCAGTATCTGAAGTTTTAATCTGTTAAAACCTGTGTTAATAGTAGTAACTAAGTTATCTTAAGTTAATTTGATCAGTAAGTTATGCTTGTTTGGAGTTTATCTCAGTCTTACTTTGCAAAACTATAGTTAAAGGTGTGTTTGGATCCACTGATATATCTGTCTTTTAAGCTTGTTTATAAGTTAAGATCTGGTAGCTCATGTTTGTTTAGTCATTATATACTCAAATCTGTCTTAGTTTGTGCCTGTACACCACCAAAAGTCAAAATTGACTCTTGATCTGTATCACTGTTAAACTGTTGAGGATTTGGAATTGCAAAACCTTATTTTGTGTTTAGAAGTCTTAAACCTAGCTTGCTTCATTCATATTTCATCCAAATACATCATAATCAGTCATCAAATTATATCCAAATCTCAAGAAAGTCAAACTTTCAAACTGTTTAAAAAGTCAAAAATGTGTCAAAGTTGGTTTTTTGCAGAACTTGCAGATTGTGCACAGGTTTCATTAGAGCTTTTTAAGGTCTGATTTTTGGTCTATAAGTAGTTTACTAGGTGGTCTCTAAGACCTCTTATCTGGTTTTAGCTTTTGTTTGCTAAATAAGCTTCTGCATAAGCTCAAAGATAGGACCTGGTGCCCTGCTCACAACTCAGTGTTTTCTCAGCTTTTGTGCAAGCCTGCACAGAGCTTATAAAAGCTTGTTAAAGTCTGGTCTTTTGGTTATAAGTAGTTACTTAGGTCTAGTTTAGGACTTAATAATTGGTTTTTAGTTTGTAGCTTATTTGAGTGCTTTTTCTTGGACTGCAAGTTGATACCCAAAACTGTTTTAGCACTTCAATCATAACATCAAATCTGTGTTATTTTGTTATTCAGTAGTTGTAGCTTGTTGATTTAAGTTTCATTTTGGTCATTTTAGTATTTCATAGCTTCTGTAATCAGTGGGTGACTTGTTTGGTTCAATTGGCTTATTGTAGTGCTTATTTATAAGCACTTGTGACATCAGTTGCATTTTTCTCCATATAACCTACTGTTTTCCATTTTTCCTAGCTTCTTAACATTATTTTAGAGTTTTCCTGAAATTTTCAGATTTTTCCTAGCTGTTTTGCTATTTTTCTTAATTTTAATTAGTTTTTAGCACTTTTTAATTAGTCTTTAATACAAAAAATTCAGAAAAGGGTCATAAAAATAAATTTTCAATTTTCTTAAGTTTAGATAAATATAAAAAGTAAAAAAAGTAATTTTCCAGATTTTTCATAGTTTATTTGGTAATTTTTAGTAATTTAATTAGTTTTTAATAGTTTAAAATTCATAGAAAATAGAAAAATAATCAGAAAAATACAAAAATAGTTTTGAAAATTCTATTTTGATATTTTAGATTTTTCTAAGTCTTAATTTTATTTTTCTAGCTTTATTTCCTATTTTCTTGTATTTTAGGTAATTATTTAATAGGTAAAAATAGTTTATAATTAGATAATTAGTTTTAAAAATAATTTTCTTTTTCCATAAATTTTCTTTTATCATTAGGATTGTAAAAATGTATTTTTCATATTTTTAGGATTTATATTGTGTAAGTTTCACGTTTTTAGTTGTACGTCGCGTAGTTTTTAATTTCAGTTTCGCAAAAACATAAAAACAAAAACATCATTTTAATTATAGTGATAGCGTTTATTTAATAGATTTTATCTTTTTAATTTCCTTTAATTTGCATTTAAGCCGTTTTAGTTTGTTGGCTTTTTCCGTAGTTATAATAATCTCAAAATCCTTTTCCCGTTCAAATCTCGCGATCACTATACGTTTGATAATCCATTGCATAGCTCGCTGGGACATAACGACCCGGGGAAACATTATACTCCTCAGATCTTCATTGAGTTCGTGTTCAAACTGTTTTAAGGTTCTTACGGTCTGCCATTCACAAGTGGCAGGCTTGTGTGAGAAACCTTGACGGTTTTTGCACGGCATCAGACATTAACTAAATTTTTAAAAACTAAAGACTGCCTTTATCTTCTTCTCTTGCTTCCCTTTTATACCCAAATGCTTTCTCTCTCCATTCTGAATAGTTCCCACCATGATCCTTGGCCATTGGATGGATAAAACTGATCTTGGCCCTTGAATGAGATTTTGGCGCCAAAACCTATTTTAGCCAGTTGGGGTTGAGTGAAAGGTCAGGGGTGCATTAAATGAAGTTTGGATGTTAGTTGGAGGTGGGGGGACATAGAAAAGTGGAGGTGAGGAGGGGGGATGGGAGTTGGCTGAGTTGCAGGTAAGCAGTTGAGAGTGATGACTTTTGGCGCGCTTGCTTGTTTTGACCAGAGATTGACCAAAGGGTATTAATAACCAAGGGGTTCAAAATTGCATATGACAGGGGTTCAAGAGGTTTATGACCAGGCCAAAAAGGTTATGAAGGGTTTAAATGACAAGGGACTAAAGTGTAAATGCTGAAAATCAAAGAACCATTGCTGTCATTTCATCAAAGTTGATCCAAGGGTTAAAAGTGACAAGCTTCCATAATACAAGGACCAATCTTGACATTTTCAATTTTCCAGGGGCCATTTCTGCCAAATTTCAAAGTTGGAGGACCAAACTTGTAATTTTCTCAAACTTTTTATATTTTTCACCAAAGGACTAATTTTGACAAGTTATGATTTAAAAAGGACCTTTGGTGATTTTTATTTTTGAAATTAGGACTCAGGGACTATTTTTGACAATTTTAGAAACTTGGGGGACTGAAACTGCCAATTATGCAAACTTTGCTCATTTTTCATCTGATTTTAAACATTTTGCATCTGAAACATATAAAATACAATTTTGGAATATTTTCAGTATTTTGATGCATTTCTGAGCATTTTTAGACGTTTTGCAGTTCAGATTTGACTAAAAATGATGAGTATTTACACACTCATCAGGGACTCTTGTTCAGGAACGGCCTTTGTGAGAATTAGAGTTGTGTTTTCACACTATGCTGTTAACACTCTCGAAGTTCAAACTTGTAAGTGCCGGAATCCGCTTATTACTAACCTTTCTTATGTTTACTTCTTATGGAAGCTCTGGAGCGGAATGATCGTGCAGATTCTCCACATGCTCATACCAACAACATCACTTATGGAAGTTCTCTCACAGTCAAAGGTAACACAAAGTCAAAATGATTCCTCAACAAAGAATCTACAAAGTTTAAAGACTTATAGAACTTCATCAACTGTAATCAAACGTTAAAGAGCGTGTGAGCATGTTGGAGAAAGACGTGGAGACACTGGAGCAGCGAAGCAGACCTGATGCAGACTACCACACCATACTATCACTTTCAAAGAACAAAGAACAAAATAACAAAGAAAATGAAGACGTCAAAGCAGAATACTTCAAAGGAAACAATTTCTATACACTGGGGAGATTGTTCGAATCAAGACATCTCTTCTCACAAGAAAGAAGAATGTCAGAAGACGTCAAAGCTACTATTACATCAGCACCTACAACGTTATCACTCATTTCATTCATCACTAGCACTTGCGGGGGAGATTGTTGGAATCACTCCTAAACCTTAATTCAAGTGTTAGTAATTCATATGTAATAGTTAGCTTAATATGGCCTTTATGTTAGTAATTAGCCTTAGGCTTATGTAGAAGGCCCATAAGCCTAGGCCCAAGCCCGTATAGGAAAGGAAAGGAACTTGGATGTTGCCCTAGTTCTTTCCCCTATATAAACACATGTAAACCTTCCTTAGAAGGTTGGTTGTTCAATTCATTTCACTTTCATACTCTTACGCATAACCTTTCCATATCATACGTGTGTGTTTGTGTGTGTTATTGTTCATCCGCCTTCATCTCTTTCTTATTTCTACATATTGATGCTTGTGTTACATATATGGTGACCTAACAATTACGATTATTTAAAAGATATACATGTGTATTTGTTCGAGTCAAATGCTTGTATCGAGTCAAAATGGATGTTTTGCAGGAATTTTTTCCAGATTCTAAAGATATAAATTTTCCATAATTGTTTTCATAAAATTGCAGACCAGTTTCTGTCAGGATAACCTGACGGCGTCAGGGTCGCAACTTGACGGCATCAGGAGGAGTAGAAACTGCTTACTACTTTTTCTCGTTTTCTGAGCTACTTATAAATTTTTGGAATTTTCCAGTTCTTAATTTTCCAGAAAATCTGTAAACATCCATTCCACAAGCATTATATCCTAGTTTAGTAGAGTCATATATATTGTTACCGCCGATTTTATGCGAAGGTTTTGTTTGTTTTCTTCAAGTGTGCAGGTTTTATTTATCAAGAAGAAGATACATAAGATTGGAAGGAGCTTTTCACGCAAACACTCTTCTTGAAGAAAGATTTAACCACTAATTCACACGGATCCTACCGAGCTAATCAGGGGAGTATTGGTTTTAATTACCTTACTTTCGGGGAACATTGGGGACAAGAAAACGGGAACTTTGAAACTATGTTTATCCTTGACTATTTGCCTTGTCCAATTTTATTTGTGTAATAAACCAAGAGAAATATCGGTTAGGGTAATTTTGGCACCAAATTTAAAATTTTTCATGACATGTAGGAGTGGGCCATTAGTCTTAATAAAGCGTCTCATGGATAAGAAGTTATATGACTAGCACAAAAACCCTTTACCACTTAAATTCCACCCAAAATGTGAGGATCGCCCTTAGATTTGTAGGAACTAAAGCATTCTACTTTAATGCTTCGAGTGTGTACCGGTAGTATAATAAATTCTAGAACCTGTTTTGTGATGCATTCCGAGATCGCTAGTGAGACTACACTTGTGTAGTTAGGAATAACTAAATGATAAGAGGCATTAGGATAACCCTTGTTTGATACCCGTATTACAATTACTTCTTCTACATCGGTTGTGTAATTCCCCCACACCCTTGCGTTGTACTCATATTTAGTACACGATACCCCTAGTTACCCCTCAGAGCCTATCCTTTTCGCGGTTCTCGTGATGTTTTGGTTTTTCGGAATATCAATGAAGAGCATTGTTTACAATCCACCCCCAAATGTACACCCAAATCGCCTTAGCCTACCTTGTATGCACTCACTTTTAGTGTATTATTGTTATCATACTAAACCCTTAGTTCAATTATCTAGTTGCTTGCATAAGTTGCTAAGTTGAGTCATATCCTTTGTACACAGTTTTGGGACTCATGGGAAAAGTTAAATTTTATGAAATGACGGGAAGGAACGTTAAATTCAAATTCCCTTTATTTGCGTAATATTGTACTCCAAGTGTTTTTAATATTTTCAATTCGGGTCAAATTAGTGTTAGAGTAATAAAAACTCAAGTGTAGGGATGTGCCTATAAATCCCTATTATTTTGATGTTATCGTAGAGGATAGTAGATTAATGTGTCTGAAAAAAAAATGGCTACCATCCTACATCTATCTTTAAATTTATGTTCGTTTGTTTCAAGTTATCTAGAGTTTAGAGTGTCGAGTCTTGGCTTTGCAACGCCATTCTTCTCATGCTTGTAACATAAAGATTTTTGACTTGCCACCACTAAATTGCCTATCCTACCAAACCCTTTGTTTCCCTACCGTAAACCTAACATTACAACCGTTTAAAAGACCTCTTGGATAGTTTTTCCTAGGTGGTTATACCAAAGGGATGGAGGTTTGATCTAGTCTCAAGCCTATGGTAATCTATGTACTAGGACCGGTTAATGAGTGTTTATCTTCCATTTCCAACTTGATATATTTCATATACACCCGAGAGATGAGAGTATCCAAACACCACTTGTGAGGTGCTAGTATGTAATTTTCGTGCTTGTTATGACTTTTGTGGGGCTTATATGTGTTGTGAATTGTTCTAAACTAATGCTTCATGACCCCTAACTTATAAATTAATTGGCTAAAAGCACATTTGCTTGAGGACAAGCAAATACCAAGTGTAGGGATATTTGATAAGGATTTAAAAGGTACACTTTTGAGGGGTCATTTAAGCCCTTAATTGATCACTTTTCTATCCGTTACTACTTAATTTCGTTCCTTTTCACTTTTTAGGTCTCTTGAAGGCAAATTGCTGGAATGACACTTATTCGGACGAAAAGGCGCGAATATACGAAGAAAATGGCCAAAGTCAAGAATCAAGACACTTAAGCTGCTGAAACTGAAGGGGACGGCGTCACGGCTTAATTGCGACGCCGTTGCGACACATCTTGAGACGACTTAGAGAGAAAATTGCTATTTTATAAGTGACGGCATTAGGTTTAAAAGAGTAGGGCGTCACAACTCAGACGACCTAGATTTGGATCCCGACGGCGTCAGAGGTTGAAGCCGACGGCGTCACAAGCATAAGGTGACGCTGTCACAGAGTTGACGTGGCCAAGACGAAACCCTAATGGCGGCGACCCGACGACGTCACAATTAAAGAGTGATGTCGTCGCATATTGTAACTCTATATATAGAATTCGAATTTTCAGTATTTTAGAGAGGTAGTTTTGTGGAGTAAAACCTAAACCGAACATAGGCTGTCTTGGGCAGTATCTTAGGGTTCCATACCCTATTTTACAAAAAGATAAGTGATTTACTTCATTAATTCAATTATGTCTTCAATTTTTTGTGTGTATGCTTGCATGTTTCCCATGTCCGGCTAATTTACTTGTGTGGTTGCTTAGATCTATGAAACTTAGGTATTGAATATTGATTGGTTGTGTCTTATCTTAATTGTGATTGACCTAGTATTGCGATAGGTCATCCGTTGTGTTTTTAATGCTTAATTAATCTTTGTGAACATTAGTTTATAATCACCTAGAGTTATTGTAGTCTAAACATCCAAAGATAACCTTAGAGTTAGTTTATGAATCATAGAGATTTCGTAGGCAATAACCTTAAGGTAGACTTAAAGAGTTAGGGATAAACGCATACCCTACGACCTTAGAAGACACAACGCGTTAAGAATAAGGATGTAACAATTCAACCATCAATAGGAGATAACTAGGGAGTAATAGCATCTAAGTAAACACATTTTTAATCATCATAAGAGCACACAAGAATAGACATAGACTATACTCACCTTAGTTTAGATAATTAGATAATTAGATAAGTAGAGTAATCGGTAGAAATACCAACCCACCAAATCCAATACCCCGAGATTTGTACCTTTCCATTTTCTAAAAAACATAAAAAAGATAAAAAATAATCTTCCTCAACCCCGACCTTAGCGTAGTAATTTCTCACAAGCATTCCTATTCCCCTAGAGAAGGATATCAATTCCCGAGGCTTACCCTAATACTACACTACAACCATTAGGTTCACTTCCTAGGGTGTTGAAAAACTTGCTCGACGAAAAGGAAGTTTCTTTGACCCAGAACGCGCGTTGTACGCGTATCAGAAAGCCATTCATATAAAGCATCGGGATGACTTATGACCCGTCATTAGGGATAGTTAGATTCAAGGATGAGACCGATGATGTTGCTTACCGAATGCCATTTAAGATTGAGAAATTTTCATCACTATCCAATGATGAAAAGGAACTTAAGCTATCGGTCTACTATAGGAATGAGGAGGATAAGAAGAGAGGAGTAGACTATGTGATGAATAAGATATTTGGGTTCTATAAATATTGTTTGAAACTAGGACCAAAATATAGAACCAATTGGGGGTAAGATGACTTCTTAGAAAGATTCAAGATACGACATAACTATGCCATGGAAAACCCCAATAGAGATCGTCATGAGGAAGAAGATGACGGTAAGGAAGTCACGTAGGAGTACGACTTCGAGTCTAGCTACAAGACTCATAAATAAAGAAAAACGTTTCGTGAGAGGCAACCCATGTTTAATTGTTTGCTTGTTTTGTTTTTCACTTTTTGTGTGTCTTATATCTTTTTCATTGTTGTTTATTCTCATGGTTAGATTTTGTAAAAATGCTTTATATTGTCTTTAACCTCGTCTTAATTACATATAAAGGTATTTTACAAAAAGATAAATGTAAGGAAGATCACACAAGTTTTTGAAGAACATGAACATGAGAATTACAACTATTGAAATTGATATATATGTGTATTTGTTAGAGTCACATGCTTCTATCTAGTCATAATGGATGTTTTGCAGGAATTTTTCTAGGTGTTAATGATGTAATTATCCAGAATTTTTTTAGAAAAATGCAGCAGACCACTTTCTGTCAGGACAACCTGATGGCGTCAGGATTAAAGCTTGATGACATCAGGCTATGTAGAAACATATTACTCAATTTTTGTTTTCTGTGTAGTTTATAAATATTTGGAAATTCATTCCACAAGCATTATATCTTACTTGCTTTCTAGTGTAGTTGTGTGTCATATATAGTTTTACCGCCGATTTTACGTGAAGGTTTCATTTGTTTTCTTATAAGTGTGAAGGTTATATTGGGCAAGAAGAAGAAACACACATTGGATGAAGCTTATTACTTATGCATTCTTCTTGGAAAAGAATTTAACCGCCACTTCACACATATCCTACCGAGCTAATCAGGGGAGTACTAGTTTCTTTTTCTTACTTACCTTCCTTTATCATTACTTTGATGCTTTCAGGGAACATTGGGGACAATGTTCAGTTTAAGTATAGGGAGGGAGAATAAAACGGGAACTCTGAAACTATTCACTCACTTGATCATTTGTCTTGTCCTTGGTAATTTATGTAATAAACTTTGAGAAATATTCGTTAGGGCAATTTTAGCACCAAATTTAAAATTTTGTATGGCATTTACAAGCTAAAATTTAGTCTTAATAAAGCGTCTCATGGATAGGAATTATATAACTAGCACAAAACTGTTTACCACTCAAATTCCACCCCAAAAATGTGAGGTTCGCCCCTAGATCTTTAGGAATAAAAGCATTCACCTTTAATGCTTAAAGAGTGTACCGGTAGTATAATAGATTCTAGAACTTGTTTTGTGATGCATTCCGAGATCGCTAGTGAGACTACACTTGTGTAGTTAAGAGTAACTAAATGATAAGAGGCATTAGGATAACCCCTAGTTAACCCTCAGAGCCTATCCTTTTCACGGTTCTCGTGATGTTTCAGTTTTCCAGAATATCAATGAAGAGCATTGTTTACAATCCACCCCCAAATGTACACCCAAATCGCCTTAGCCTACCTTGTATGCACACATCTTTTGTGCATTATTGTTATCATCACTAAACGCTTAGTTCAAATATCTAGTTACTTGCATGGTTGCTAAGTAGAGTCATATCTTTTGTACACAGTTTTGGGACGATTGGGACTCATGGGTAAAAGTAATATTTTATGGAGTAACGGGAAAGAACGATAAATTCAAATTCCCTTTGTCTATGTAATTAAATACTCCAAGTGTTTTAATCTTTTCAAATCGGGTCAATTAGTGTTAGAGAAATAAAAACTCAAGTGTAGGGATGCTCCTATAAATCCGTTATATTTTGATGTTATCGTAGAGGATGGTAGAGTAAAAATGTATGAAAAAAATGAAAAAATGAAGAAAAACATACGGGCTACCATCCTACATCTATCTTTATGTTTACATTTTTAAATTTATGTTTGTTTTGTTTCAAGTTATCTAGTGTTAGTGAGTCGAGTCTTGGCTTAGCAACGCCACGCTTTACATGCTTGTAAGATAAGATTTTTGACTTGCCACTACTAAATATCCCCTATCCAACAAAACCCTTTGTTTCCCTACCCTAAGCCTAACGTTACAACCCTTGTAAAGACCTCTTAGATAGTTGTTCCTAGGTTCTTATGCCAAAGCGGTGGAGGTTTGATCAATTATCAAGCTTATGGTAATCTATGTACTATGCCAGGTAATGAGTGTTTATCTTCCATTTCCATTCATATTATATTTCATATCGTTAGGAATCAGAAATTCCATAAGTAAAAGAGTCGGTCACCCAAAGTATTATCTAGCAAAAGCTAGCTCGCAGACTTGTCTCTATTTATGTTAGTTATTAAATTAATAGTAGCATAGATTAGTATAGTGCAACACCGTGGAGGAAGGACGGGTCTTTACCCATTGTATCCCTGATCCACAGGCCGACAGGAGGTCGTTTAATCTGTAATCTATAAATACCCTCTACCTTGCAAGGTAGAGGGTTGGATGTTCTTTGGTAATCTAATATTCCACAAGTTTCTCTTACTAGAATATCCCACTTTCTCTCTCTCTAAAATCATCTATAAGCTCATTGAGTTAATGTTATGATATGTAAGTGAAATCCAATATCCTACAAATGGTATCAAGAGCCATGGTTAGATCATATCTTGCATATCTTTGGATTTCTAGTGGTTTTTAGGTGGTTTTTGAGTTTGAAAAAGCTTATTGGTTTGTGCATCATTTGGTTGATTTCTTGTGTTAAAGCTTGGATTTTGTTAGTACTTTTATGTTTAGAATCATCACAAGTGTTTAGGTTTTCATTTGGTAAGCTTGAATCATCTTGGTTGGGTTGTTTTTAGATTGAAAAGTGATGTTTATGTTGTTTTTCATGCTAGCGACTTGACCTACGGAGTTGTTTCTTAGTAGCGACTTGCTTTGCAATTTTGTAGCGAGTTACAGTTTTGGAGTTAGTGACTTAGGCCTAGCGACTAACAGTACAAGTAGTGGACTCTCCACTACGGGTAGCGACTTGGTGTTAGCGACTTGGTCTGTAGCGAGTTGCTCTTTAGCGACTTGAATCTTTAGCGACTTGTCTAGCGAATTGCTGCCAAAATTTTGCTAGCGACTTGAGGCTTAGCGAGTTACTAGTTAGCAACTTGCATTTGTTTAGCGACTTGGGACTTTAGCGACATGGTGGTATAGCGAATTAGGTGTTGGCGACTTGGTGTTAGCAACTTGGAATTATTGCTATTTAGTTGCTAGCGAGTTGGTTAAAAATCTCTAGCGACTTGGGGGTTCGTAATTTGATACTAACATCTTAGATACTTGGTATTTTGCTACTGGGATTTCCAATAACTTGGGGAGTAATTCAAAATAACACAATGTCAGTCATCACTGATCTTTTAATCACCAAAGTACTTGCTCTCTATGACACAACACAGAATAGTGAAACATAATGCTTCCCTGAATGCTCGACATTTAATGATTCAACATCGATTAATCAAAACAACTCAAATGACTCACTCTTAATGTTTGCAAATGATGCTAAGAATATGGAATGCACCTGTGAGCCCTTTCAACATCTCAGTCAGCTTCTCAAACTACTGTTATCTACAACTATGGATCGAACAAGTTGTGCCATCCTTCGTCAGGATTTTCCCACTGTGACAAGAACTGTTTTACTTAACTTAGAACGACTGAGGTTTCAAATTATCAAAGAAAAGTTCTCAACTGATGATTCTCATGCCGCTCTTCAAACTATCTTCAATCAATTTCAGCCACTTATCCGGGAAGAATATTCCTCAGATTTTGATGATATCATGACTGGAATATCATTCAAGAAACACACGGGAATGGAAATTCATGAGTTCAAAAACTCATTTATTCAACTTATGGGTAATATGGAAACATACATCAAGGAAGCTGCAAAAGAGAATAACAAGCTGAATGCATTGAATGAGTACCAAGAGACACCATGGAGCAATTGTGACAAGTAATGCAATATTCTAGTTGAACCAGTGAATGACACTGATTGCAGAATCTCAGTTGTAATGAAAATGGATGAAGACAACAGCACTGATCTCAAATACTCAGAGTCAGAAAAGGTATCATTCGATAAGGTACACTTAACTGATCACATAAATTCTCATGAAAAGGTACCTGACTCTTACTCTGAACATAACATCGTAAAATCGATCTTGGTTGTGGCTGAATCTAATTCAAATAACATGATTGAAAAAAGGGTATATGATGAGCTTTCAAACAAGTTTTCAATTCTTGAAAAGCATTGTATCTCACTGCAAATTGAAATACAACAAAAGGATGAAATGTTTTATGCAAAAAAACCTTGTACTAATCAGGAACTTCCAGAATTTCGAGAATTTTTTGAAATTAATCAGTTAAAATCCCAGATTCAGGACAAAGATTCGACCATTAGCAATCTGAAATTACTTCTTTCAGAAGTCCGGAAATATGACTGTCATGAGATGTGTGATACACTAGAATCTAGAAATTCTGAACTAGCTCTATGTGTGTCCAACCTACTAAGAGAAAATGAGCATTTAAGAAAGAACCTTGAGGAAACAAACTCTAAGTTAGTCAATCAATTTAACCTCTTGATGAAAGACATTGATGACCTCAAAGCCCAAATTCAGGATAAGAGCTTCAATATTGTTGCCCTAAAAAATGAGCTTAGGAAGTCTGTTGGAAATAGGATGAACACTAAGTTTGCAAAACCTTCAACTTTGGGAAAGTCAAATGTTCAGAACCACTCGAAACGAACAGTTATTAAACAACCTAATGCCTTTAGGTCTGAAAGAGTTAAACCATTGAAATCTAAGCTTACCTCCCAAGTTGATAATATGTCTGTTTTGTCAAAACCAGTCACTTCATTGCCTAGTTCAGATATGATGAATCTCAAACCTCGGACTTATGTTCAATACTCTCAGATCAGAAATGCAATAAGTATAACTAGCTCTCATGCAAAACATCATTTGACTGATCAATCCCCTAAGAAATACTCTAATCACAAAAGGACAAATAGTCAAAACAAGGCTGTGCACTCATTTAGTTCAACTAACAGTGGTTTCAAATGGATTCCCACTGGCAGATTTTTTAAGTTTACAGGACTTAAACGATCTTACATTCCTAGATCATGCCTCAAGTGGATTCCCACAGGAAAACTCTTCAAGAATGTAGAACCTAATAGGATCCCCATTAATGATACGTCTGTGTTATACTGTGATGCATCCAAATGTGAGATTAAACATGTCACTAACCCTTCTATGTGCAATTCTACATGTGCTTCCAGTACAATGTGCTCTCAGTCTTTTTCAGGTACAATGCTCAACTCAATCAGGAACTTCATGACTTGGTTCCCATCAGAAATGAACATAGCTCATTCAGGAGCTATAGCTTGCCAGAGTTGATGTACTTCTTACTTTGACTCCTATTCATCTTGAATCAGGACTGGCTCTTTTATATCTGTGTATAAATCAAGTTTTTTTAAAAAAAAAAAAAAAAAAAAAAATCAGTCTTATATACCTTTTATATATGTCATTCTTTTAAATTCACAATTTTATCATTTTCCTCAATCTAATAAAGAATACATTCCTTGTTATCGATAACATCTACGGTCCTAGAAATGTCATTCAATAATGGCACGGGATCATAGATGAAGTTCGAACAAATGATATATTCTTGTTTTATAACGGGGTTGGTTAATGTCATTCAATGGTCTTTGATGACATTGATTGAGGGGGAGATTTTGTATTAGTTTTTTTCTTGATTATCTATGCCATTGGCTTCTGTGCTGGTTATGATGTTTGCTCATTTGTAAGTTGTGGTTGTGTCTTGCTTTTGTAACTATCTGGTTATGATGTTTCTCTCAGTTATAGGTTGTGGTCGTATCTTGCTCATGTGATTATCCTTGTGTACCCATGTATTGAGTGCCTTGCATTAAATGCTTATTTGATTAAATGTTTATTTGATTCATGGTTATCATTGTGATTATCTATGCTAGAGACTTAGTCTAAAATCCTTGTTAGCAACTTACCACTCTTACCTCTAAACCACAGGGATCGAATGTGTCAAATAGCCAAAAGAGTTTTGCACTAGCGACTTACCACACTTCACTCTAAAAGCACAGGGACCGAATGTGTCAAATTGCCAAAATTCCTTCCTTTACCCCTAGCGACTTACTAATTTTTTATTTCTTAAATAAGTCTTTTCTTTTCTTTTTCTCTTTTCTCTCGTTTTTTTTCCTTCTCGTCAAAATAAATAGTTCATATTAGCGATTTAACAATGGTATGTCTCGAATCTCTCCTTATCTGTTCTCTCTTACGCGATTGTGTTTCGTTTCTAACTTGTCATTTTAACCAGATCCCTCCGAGCTCGTGAATTGTGACTGTTTGATTCCCACCTAGGTTCGATTTATCATGTAATCGTGTTTTGATGTTATTATGATGTTGCAAGTGTACAAATTGTTTGGTATATCTTATCTTGAGTGCTTGTTAATTTGTTTCCATGTACTGGTGGTGAATGATTGGTGGTTTGGGTCGTTTGTTTGTTGAGATTATAAGTGTTCTTGGTAGCGACTTAGGTAGGGTTATTGATAGCGTTATTGTTCTTGATGGCGACTTAACGTTGTTCTTGGTAGCGACTTAGCTTTAATGTTCATCGTGGCGAGTTAGCACTCAACTTAGCGACTAAGTTGTTGTGGCGAATTAGTGTATTATATTCTAGCGACTTGGGTAGCGACTTAGTTGTCAGCGACTTGTCTTTACAAGTTAGCGAATTAGTAACATTAGCGACTTAGTTAACAGATTTGTAGCGATTTGGTTATGTTACTGTTCATGGCGACTTGTCTCTACAAGTTAGCGAATTAGTAACAGTAGCGACTTAGTTAACAGATTTGTAGCGACTTGGGTATGCTACTGTTCATGGCGACTTGTCTTTACAAGTTAGCGAATTAGCATATATAGCGACTTAAAGAGCTAAACTATTAGCGACTTGTCTGTGGTACTAGTGATGGCGACTTGTCTTTACAAGTTAGCGACATTGTTCACTTTCATGTAGCGAATTAGTCCAGTTTAACAGCCTGTCTATCTATAACTTTAGACATGTTTGGTGGATCTTTTAGGGTCTAGGGTTATTAAAATGTTTAAACGTTTATTGCTAAAGTTGATCTCATTCTCACAATACTTAGGATCTCCTGATTCAACTTGTTGAGTCAACATACTCTATGTAATCTGCTATGACATTTCTGTTTAGGCAAACGGTACTTGGTTTCTCTCACGACAACCAAATGTTACTTTTTGCCTCATACATATTTGTTATATCACTTCTACATTTTGTATCTTGGCTCATGACATGATCCCTTTGCAATGCACTCTTTAACCTTTTAATCCTTTATCAACTCGTCGTGTGCAAATCTATCTAAGGGATTCTACTTCATTGAAATATCTCACTTATACCACTCAATCATTCTCTATATGAGTTTTGGGGACTCCTTCTGAGTTACTATTTCTATGTGTCTATGTCATAAGGGTGCTCTCAATGTTGTCTCACTTATCATTTATTATCTAACTCGTTCCCAATCATTACTGGTGATTGTATGTTTACTCAGATCATCAATGGAAAATTCAAACCCTGAAAAGAGCGTTACCCCTTCGACATCATCAAAAGTTCTCTCAGACGAAGAAATCCTTCCCAGGAGTCAATGGGCTGATATTGGAAAAAGTAACTGTTATGTGGACCTACAAAAGCTACAACAAAATCCGATACTCAAAGTGTCTATTGACATCCTCAAGAACACAAACTTCTTCGGTGCCATTACCAAGCAATGCTCAATTCCCACCATTTACATCCAACAATTCTGGAATACCATTTAATGGGACAAAATCACAGCTCAATACACTTGCAAACTGGATGATAGGGAGTTCACGATTGATTCAGCCATTCTTAGCAAGGCTCTTGGAATCACCCCATGTAACCCCAACCTTCGTTCCGAATCTCCACCTGGTGCTGACGATCTAATTGTCTTTCTAATTGGTTTGGGTTATCAGAACAGCATATTAAGGGCTTCCGACATCATCACTGAACACATGTATCAACCCTGGAGAGCTATTACAACTATTCTCAACTTGTGCTTATCTGGCAAAACATCAGGGTTCGATAAAGTGAGAATTCCCATCTTGCAAATCCTATGGGGAATTGTCAATAGGGTTGATGTGAATGTCTCAGATCGTATTTGGGAAGAATTTTCTTTATCAATGCACACATTCATATCTGATAGAACAAATTTCCAGAACAAAGCTCAAGGCCGAAAGAAACAGAAAAAGCTTGTGATTCCCAGCATCAGATTTTCTAAGCTTGTTATCCAGTACTTGCAACTAACTCACAACTTCAATCCTAGGATTGAATCAACTCTACATAAAGCAGAAGATGAATTTGTTTTAGGAAACCTGAAATATGTTCCTAGAGGTATGGATAATGAAATATTTGGATTGCCAATTCCTGATATTCTACTCACAGAAGATATCAAGAAGAAGGACTACTTCAAACTATACAAGAAAAGAGCTACCAGTTCCTCTGCTGATGTCACACCCTCTCCTCCACAACCCAATGCTCCCAAGTCCACTTCAGCCTCACAAGCATCCTATGCCTCTCTTCCTAAAAAGAGACTTGAAAGGTCACAACATTCAGACACCGCATCCAAGAAGCAGAAAGTAAAAAGGAAGAAAGTGGAAAAGGAAATTGGTGAAAATACTGAGGTATCAAGGAATATTACAAGGTTAACTGATGAAGATGATGCTGATCTACAACTTGGAATCCAGCAAAGCCTAGAAAGTCTGAATGTGAAAGCACCAGTAGGTGGAGTTGTGTTAAGAGAACCTGATCAACTGCCACGACAAACAACCCCAATAACACAAGACAAAGGAAAAGGGGTTGCTAGTGTTGAAACTGAACAAGCCGCTCACATGCTTTTAACGATCTCATCATCTCCATCAAGCACCACCAATCAATATGAGCTGAAGAGAAGAACAGAATCATCTCCTGCTAAAGAACAATCTGGAGTGGACAAAGTGCCTGAAACGTTTAAATAAAATCTTACACTTAGTGAGACTCAATCTGGCCAGAATGTTGACGCTCTGTTGCAAAAAGGCTCGCAGGAGAATCTTGAGACAAGATCTGATGAGACCTTGCAGATGGATGAACCAAATCTGTCTACCAACTCTCTATCTTCACTTAAGGACCTCGATACAGATTTCACTTTCGGAGATCAATACATAAATGACAAACCCTTAGATACTGCACAATCCATGTTTACGGTCAACATTCAGCAAGATACATCAACCATTCCTCCGATGTCAGCATCTTCACTCACAACTGAACTTCCACCTCCCAAACCTGCTCAATCAACTGTACGAACACCACCTACATCGTCACCAACCCTTGAACCTGTCATTACAGTTTCTGATGTGGATGCTCCACCAGCTTCACCACCTCAGATCCTTACCTCAGATCAACTACTAGACAAAGCTGTAAAAAGGATAGAAGCCCTTGAAAGGCAACTTCCTAAATCTGTTGATTCCCTTGTGGATCGTGTCTATAGATTGGAGCACCTCAACTTCAATGAAGGGTTTGCTGCCGCCATTGAAGGGGAAGTCAAGGATGCTGTGGAATGGGCAATGGAGGCCCCACTTCTTAGACGATTCAAGGACCTACCTATCACCGATATGAGAGCAGCTCTGTTTGAAAAGATGTATGAAGCTGATGAGGACAAGCATGAGGTTCACAAGAAACTCTATGAGGCACTTGAAGAATCCATTAAGTTCGACAATTATGAGCAGTATATGATTGACATCAAGGAAAAGGAATCTAAGAGGAAAAGGAGAGCTATTATGTTGGAAACATTGAGGAAAGACCGTAAAGATCCTCCTCCACCTCCACCACCAACGGGGGGCGCTGGAACTTCTGGAGCTGGTGAACCTTCTATGGCAACCAACACACCTCCACCACAACCACCATCATCACCGCCAAAACCTTCCAATCAATCAAGTCCTACAAAAGAACAGAGTACTAAGAAGAAATCTGCTGCTTGGTCGACGGTTGATTCTAGGTTCACATCCACATCCACCTCTAATCCTGATGATCAAATGGTTCACGAAGAGTCGCACGTCATGGCAGATTCAGAACCAGATGAAGATGATGCATCAACAAAGCATATTCCTAAGCCATTAGAAGACTGGTTTGATGCTTACCTGGCTGGGAATCGCACTAGCACATCCAGAGTGGCACGTTCAAGGGACACAATTCAATGTTGCATTGTTGAAGATAGACCTCCTTCTCCAGAACCTACATGGACCATCCCAGAGTCTAACTCGATTATTCCTGACAATAATTGGGCATCAATTGTCACCAACAATTATGAAGTTCCAGCTGAAGACTCTCTTCTGCACTACACTGGTGATATGGGAAGCTTCATTAGATGGTTTTGTGAACGGAAGAGTATCTCATTCATAACTCCAAGAGATCTCGAAGGACAAGCTTATGAAATTATCAAAGTCTTCCACTCAGATGCAAATCATCTTCAATATCAGATGGAAGAATGCCATAAGATGCTGAATGACCAAGTCAGTGAGCAAATCAGTCGCTTCAATGTCAACAAATCTCTTCCTCTTGGTGGTGAACCTGGTCAGATGACCATTCAGGCTGAATTCTTCTTCAATCATGACTTGGACTATCTGTGTGCTCGCTCTGCTGAAAGAAGACCAGCTCTATCAATTTCAAAGATGAAAGCTGCAACCTACTCTGATCAGGGGCTTGAACAGATGGTTCCTGATCTATTATGGGCTGATGAAGAACAAAAGTATGATATTGCCGCTTCATATGGTATCTCTCACTGGTGGTTCAAAAAGAAGAAGTTCTACATCGAAAGACATGGTGCTGATAAAAGACGCAATGATGTTCGATCAAAGCTGCAAATCTTAAGTGTTGTTCGTGTAGAGATCTTCCCTATCTATGGATATGAGTATTTGAAGAAGATAGTCCTTAAAAGAGCAGACTTCAAAGAGTATACTATTGAGGAAAACGACTTTAAACATCTTCTGCCAAATGATTTCGAAGATCTCTATCTCTTGAATCTTCAAGGACACCTTGAGCATTTACCTGTCTGTGAGAAAAAGGCCCTCTCTGCAGCTGTCACTCTTTGGATCAGGGGCTTAGTCATTCGAAAACGAGTTGAGTACTTTCAGCTTGGCATAGAAAGCTACCGAACCAGGATCAACCTTACAAGTCCACAATGGAATGCAACTGGGCATGAGTTTCATCTTGACACCCCTAGGGCCGTCATCTTCACCGACAGATATGGGTCTCGCATGCTTATGCGACTATGTGAGCTCTACAAGTTTAGTGATGGTACTCTCAAATTGGTTGAAGAAGAACTTGACACCAGAGTGAAAGAAATCAAAATCAACATGAAATCTTGGGAAAAGACTACCTTTTGGACTGATGATGACAAAAAGCGGTGTGAAGATTTCATTGCTGCAATTAGGCGAAGACTCAAGACTCGAAGGATCTTCCGCAGCCTTGAAAGTTTTGTTGGTGGTAGGCTTCGGGGTGGTCATTACAAACTTCTTCAGAGAACTGAATGAAGACATCTTCAGGAAGCAGCTTATGTTGTGTTTTAAATATGTGTAATATGTGGTGTACTAACTGTGAACAACTGTAATGCATGTAATAGTGCTAGGTTATGTACTGTGGTTTCCCCTTGTAAAAAAAGGGGAACATCTGTGTTGTCCACTTCTGATCATATAAAACAGGACACATTTTTCTCCAACAAATATTTTGTCTCATACATATTTAGATCACTTGAGATCCAAAATCTCAAAGGATTTGAAATTTTTGATCGGGGGAGAAAATGTGATATAAATATGAAAGATGTTAAAAGATGACCAATTTTTTGTGCATACTACTCTCTAATATGTGCTAAACAATTTTCGAATCTCGAAGCATATATTAAGGGGGAGCATTTTTTTAGCAAATTCAAAAACATCAGGGTACACAACTTTCAAATTTTTCTAAGGTACCTTGATTGTATATTATATGGCTTCTAATCTTGTGGTGATCATGTCTGCACTTCAAAAAGGGTTCCCTCCAGTATGTGCAAAACCCTCTTTCAAACTTAGAAGCACATATTGAGGGGGAGCAAAATCATGAAAACCTCATCCTTCCCGAAAATGCTTTATCTACTTGATTTGATCAAGGAAGTGATGGTGATATTTTTTAGAAAATGGTAATCAAAGATGTAATTTCTTCCTCTTGCCTCTGTGTGCAAAACGATTTCAAACATTTGATGCACATGTTGAGGGGGAGCACTTATTCTAAAAATATCAAAAACAACTCAGGTACAAAATGTTTTGATAATATATCACAAGTATCTGGATTGATTTTCAAATGGTTTTCAATTGGTTCCAATGGCAGATGAACAATACCAAATATACCGACCAACTTTACTTTATGTACGGTGATATAAGGATGATAAGGTTAGGTATTGGTTCCCATGATCCGCCAGAACCGGAGGGATCTACCCAGGGACTATTCACTAGTTAGTGTAGAGTTCTTAGGTATGATGATAAAAGGAGAAAAATGAGATATGGGAAGAGTGCGGACTGAGTCTGAGCTAGTACTGAAATAAACCCAACAAGGTTCTAGCTATGAAGTCTCGGTAAGCACTGAAGGGGTTGAAGAATTAAAAAGAATTGAATGAGAAAAGGGTAAAAACAAATAGCCCTCCATTTATTCAACCTTAGGGCAGAAACCGGGTTCAATTCATATGCTACTGATGGTAACATCGGTGTTGAAGACAAGACGTCATGGACCCAGTGACGCACTACACTTCAACTTTCCAAACCACTCAAGTTCCTCTTAAAAGGACTTGTTTCATTCTCACGGGGAACCGACATTATCTATCGACTTTCTCTTAGAGATTGTTGATATTGAAGAAGGAGACCCTCTCCCTAGTCTCCGGCACAGGATCCAAATATGCACAAAATTGAGTCTAGAGCCACGAGATCATCAATAAATCTCATTTAGGACACTTTCAATGAAGACTCTCTGTTTCACACAATGTGAAAAGAGAGATTATATCTTGAGTCCTACGCATTATCCTTGTGGTATTGCCAGAACATCTGAGTGACGTGTTTACATATTCACAATGAAGATGGAAAGCCTTCTGGAGCCAACATCAAACAAGCTCCTGGTAGGTGGCATGTGAGATCTATTATATAGATCAACCATGTGACAACTGAACAGAAACAATGGGGCGATTCAATCTTTTGAATCAATCCTGGTTCAGGTTATGGATTGACGGATACCTTTGAAAAACCGGTCTTTGTGCTTAATAACTCTTTTCTTTAGCACATCGACCGTGTACTCATTTTTCAAACCAAAAGGTGTTTTTATGATTGATAATTGATTTTCAATAAAACCTTCGTTGTATTGCAAAAACAATTTCTATTGAGCAATACACGATTGTTTTTCAAATCTCTTTTCATCAATCAGTGGACTTAAATTTGTTGGTTCACTCACTCCGTGTTGTCTTCTTTGAGATGTTCCGGTTTGAGAACAGCTAGAGCAGCTGCGAAACCCTGTCAAGGAAATTCTTCAGAATTATACCTGATCACAGGCAGTACATGTACTGATCAACGGGGAACTGTGGGTCGTGTACCTCAATTCAACGAAAGTGATCAAAGACACTTTCGTGCGATTTATTGCTAACTGTTGTATGCAGGTACATCCTACGTTTGCAGCTAATCAGAATGAAGCGGTCAATCCATAGCCGCATGCTCACCCTACACATTCGTCTAAAAAGAAATCATGATAAGTGCATCAATGATTCTGATATTTTCAATCCATGCTTCTGCTACGCTGTTTCCAATATCATGAATCAACGAAAGCTTTCGTTACTCTGATGAGAAGATATCATGATCCAGAATGTGAGCATGTCGGTCCGATTGTCACAACATCACAAAATTCCAACACCACAATGGATATCTCAGAGATTTTTAAGTTGCTAATGATCTCAAAAGCTGGCTCAAATTTACAACCACAGTGGATCAGACACTCTACCTCCACGAATTACTCACTTCTGTTGTTCAATATTGCACTCTCCACAAATGCACTTGGTTTGATTACTTTGCTGAAAAGAAGTCTACTAGCTCATGAATGAAGACTTACTTGAAAGCTAGGATACACAATGTAATTTATGGGGTGACCTCCCTTAGGGGGAGATTGTTAGGAATCAGAAATTCCATAAGTAAAAGAGTCGGTCACCCCAAGTATTATCTAGCAAAACCTAGCTCGCAGACTTGTCTCTATTTATGTTAGTTATTAAATTAATAGTAGCATAGATTAGTATAGTGCAACACCGTGGAGGAAGGACGGGTCTTTACCCATTGTATCCCTGATCCACAGGCCGACAGGAGGTCGTTTAATCTGTAACCTATAAATACCCTCTACCTTGCAAGGTAGAGGGTTGGATGCTCTTTGGTAATCTAATATTCCACAAGTTTCTCTTACTAGAATATCCCACTTTCTCTCTCTCTAAAATCATCTATAAGCTCATTGAGTTAATGTTATGATATGTAAGTGAAATCCAATATCCTACACATATAAACCCGAGAGATCAGAGAATCCAAACACCACTTGTGAGGTGCTAGTATATAATTTCCGTGCTTGTTATGACTATTGTAGCACTTTTACTTGTTATGAACTATTTTAAACCAATGCTTCATGCCCCTTAACTTCTAAATTGATTGGTCAAAAACACATTTGCTTGAGTACAAGCAAATACCAAGTGTAGGGATATTTGATAAGGATTTAAAATGAACGCTTTTAGGGGGTCATTTAAGCCCTATTTCAACACATTTTATATCCGTTACTGCTTAATTTCATTCCTTTTCACTTTTTAAGTCTTTTGGAAGCAAAATGCTGGAATGAAGCATATTTGGACGAAAAGGAGCAAATACCTGAAGAAAATGGCAATGTCAAGATCGAAGACACTCAAGACTAATCAGCAGAACCTGACGGCGTCCCATCCAAAGGGTGAAGCCGTCCCTCTATGAAGACTTAATCAAAACATGCACACGACGGCTCAGAGAAGTTCCTGGTTGTAAAGCCTGACGGCGTCACACTTTAAATATGGAGGGCGTCACTCGCAGTTTTCATTCCAGACGGCCCAAATCTAGAATTCAGACAACGTCTCAACTAAAGCCGATGGCGTCACAATTATCAAGTGACATCGTCCCATCGATGAATTGGCCCAGAAGAAACCCCAATGACGGTGACCTGACAGCGACACATGCAAAAGGCGACGCCGTCGTGATTGTAAATCTATATATAGAAGTCGATTTTTTGTATTTGAAGAGGTAGAATTTTAGAGAGCAAACCCTAAATCAGTTGTAGTCTGAATTGGACAGTATTCTAGGGTCTCATACTCTATTTTACACATCAAGATAAGTTTTTTTAAATCCAATTTATCATTATGTCTACCCCATGTTCGATTGATTGTGTGTATGCTTGCTTGTCTAACATGTCTAGCTAAATTACTTGTGTGTTTGCTTAGATCTATGAAACCTAGTTATTGATTGTTGTTAGGTTATTTCTTGTCTTAATTGAAATTGGCTTAGAAGTGCATCTAGGCTATCGTTGTATTTAATGCTTGAGTATGCTTAATGATGATATGGTGTACGGATGGAATAGCTTAGGTTTGTCGATTCCGTGAATCATATACGAGAGATAACCTCATAGAACTAGAGGATACACACACCCTACGACTTTTAGGAATACAACGCGTTAAGATAAAGGACGTGACAACTCAACCAATCCATATATAACTATGGAGTAATAGTATCTAAGTGAACACATCTTTAATCATTATACGAGCACGCCTCAATTAAACATAGTTATCCGTAGTAATTAGATAATTAGATAATTAGTAAAAGTAGAGTAATCGGTATAAGTACCACCTCCCAACCAATTGCCCCAAGATTTTACATTAGCTTTTTAAAAAAACATAAAAATAATAATAATAATAATAATCGTCCTCAACCCCACCTTCTCGTCATATATTTCTTACTAGCATTCCTATTCCCCTAGAAAACGATATCAATCCCTGAGGCTTACCCCATACTACACTACAACGATTAATTCACTGCCTAGAGGGTTGAAAAACTTGATCGTAAAAAAAGAGATTTTCTCGACCCCGAACGCGCCTTTCTGCGCACATCACATCATTCAACCTAACAATGTAATAATTAGGAACTAAGATAAATTAGAAAAAATAGTTTCATTCATATTGGTTAAGTTATTTATTTATGAGTTATCATCAAAATATCAATTAATAAGGGAGGCTAATCACAAAAACTGATAAAAACATAGCTTATGCTCGGAATAAATACCTAACAAATTGAGCTTATTTGGAGTGGCTCAGCAGCTACTTGTCACCTTACTAGCTTTGCCCCTCGTTTCAAAAGTAAAGCAGGCATGCATTGTTTCCAAAATGCCAAAATGGACCAGAGTCTTAAGAGTTGTTTTCGCGGGATTATGTCAGTGGCTAACGGTGAAGAGGTGATAAGGTTGGACGTGATGGAGGGGTGGTGGCACCACCATACGTGTTACCTCATCACACATGGTGCACGACCGCGCGGTCATCCCACCTTGGCTTCGTTTTAATGGTCTTCATCGGTGAATGATGTGCACTCAACAATCCTTCCAACCTTGGAGACAAGTTGAAGGTGTCGTGCTGGTGCCAAAAGTGACATCCTAAGCTTGTACAATATCTGGATATTGATGATTTTCGTTGTTATTATAAAAAGCAATACAGTAATCTATAAGCTTCATATATTAACTGTAATAATGCTTTGTTTTAGGACGTTGCATTTCCAGTTACGTGGCTTCACGTGAAATTTCTAGCAATGATAATTTATTCGATCTGAGTAATATAACCGATTTCATGATCAATGAGCATTTTAGTTTATAAATAACTAGTCGGATAACGTATAGTGTCGAAACATTTAGGTTTTGTTTGGTTCATGGTTTTGCGGTGGGCCCAAGGGTAGATAGAAAAAAATTAATGTTTAGTCGACATTAGTTTGGCCCAATACTTTGGACTCGCTCCTTAATATTCGGCGTCTACACATTCTGGACAAATGGGTAGTATTACAAAGTCACTATAGTATTTTGTTTGTCTTTTTATATATGTGGACCATATATTTATATGTACCGCATGTATCTATTTATTATTCTTTTTATATTATTAAATTGTAATTTCAAATCTTTTTGTATTAGTAGATTGTATTTTTTTTCTTCAAAACTCAAACCCAAATTCAAATCATAATTCTAAACTCATCTACGAACCAAACAGACTCTTAATATTTTTTTATTCTTTCTTTAGCGCCGTCTAAAAAGTCTTAAATTCTTTAAATATCTTCGGCTCAAATGGCACTCGTCTTCACAGCACTCGCATTGATGTTTAGGTTGGTTGTTGGTCAAAGTTTGATTTTATGTGGTAACTGTTGGAAGTCCTAGGTGCAATTCGTTATATGCACGTTATAGGGCTATTTTGGTGTAATATAACATTCTTATAACCGTTATAGATGCACTACGTGTGCATGTTACTTATAGGTACACCGCCAAGAATATAGCGAGTGCTATGTGTTTATGTTTATGTTTCTTTAGTGTAAATTAAATGAAAATTGTGAGTCTCGTGTACCTATAACCTATTATGTGTTATACTGAGAGCGTGCTAGGAGCATTTTTTGATGTTTTGTGTTATAAGAATGTTATAGAGTAAAAGTTAATGTAACACACTTACAATTTGACGAATAATACCACCTACACCTGGCACTCTTATTGAATTAATTTTCATGATTTAAAACTATATTATTCGTGCAACTAATGTGTAATTCGATCAAAAGTTAGTGGAAAATCATACTCATACAAAAGTGAGGCCGTGAGGGAAGAAAACACAATGACATGTGGTGCATGCATGGAGTAGAGTTAGATAAGATAAGACCACTCGAGGCTCTTTTCTCTTGTGCTCAGGTTTCCACTGTGGATTTGTCTCAACTTCCATCTACATATAACTCGTTAAAATATTTACGTAAAATACAATTCTACATATTTGAATAACTATCAAAATGTGTGTTTCAATCTTTATATGTACCTACGCGTCTATGCGACAAAAGTGTTAGTCTCAACTAATACGAGTTCTTGTTGTTCTAAAGGGCCAACAATGAAATGTGGAGTAGAAAAAAAAATGATCAAATGATTCGATTAGTGGAATCAATTAACTGGAAAGTTGCCAAAAACATATTTAAAAACTCGCCACATGTTATATATGTAATTTCGATATTCCTTAGAGAAACTATGGGATCAAATGTTCTAAAGTTAGATGCATATATGGTGAGCAAATTAATACACATACATATATTACTAGAAGCATGCATGGTGAGCAAAATCTCTTGTCTACGTATAAGATTATGTATAATGTTTGGGACGCCTAATTGGTAGTTCTTGTGAACAAACAATTAACATGGAAGAGTTAGGGTCAAATGAAACGAAAAATTAAAATGAAAATGATAAAAAGAAACCACAACCACTCATTTCACATGCATTTACAAAAATAAATGCATCTCCTTTTAAAATCTTTCCTCCTATTTGAAATGTGTGGTTATAAATTATTCTTATTCTTCTCAATTTAATTTTTCTTCTTACTAGATTTGTAAATAAGTATTTTTGTAACACCCCGCCTAATCTGACCACAATATTGTCCGCTTTGCCCGTAGGCTCACGGCTTTGTTTTTGTGGCCTCATTTGAAGACTTCCCGGCAGGTCACCCAAGCCAGTACTACTCTCACATGAGCACGCTTAACTGCCAGTTCCTAAGAACTCCACCCGCAGTAGACCACAAAACGCGTTGTGTCATTGTAAGGCGAATGTTATCTTATGAGCCCAGCATCTCTCCAGGCCACAGCCGATGTGGGATTTGCCTAGGGTGTCACAATCACCCCCCCTTTAGGGACTCATCGTCCTCGATGAGGTTTGCCCCACCATCCCGAACGGCTCAGGAGTGGCTCTGTTGTAAAACCCTAAAATCGTGAATGCGTTTAAAAGACCATAATACCCTCATTGTGAAAACCCGTAAAACATAACGAGTTCTTTAAATACGTTAAATGCTTAACCTATAACTAATTATGCTAGGCATGGAAATAAAACTTATAAATATAAATTTAAAAGGTTATCATACATTAAAAGGTTTCATGAACTACATAAGAATTTAATAAATATAATGTACAAGTAATTTTGGAAGGTAAATTAAAGCTTTGATTTGGTCTTGTAAATATTTGATGTTCGGCCAAACTAACGCCTAATGCTCCCATATTTTTGCTAAAATTAACTCATACTTATCACAGTATAATCCCATCAAATCTCATTCAAATAAAATACATTGAAACCCTATCTCTCTCCCAAGAAAACACACGGCAAAAACATTTTCTCCATTCCTTTCCTGCCGACACAAAATCAGTCCAAGAAGAAAAATCGAAGGCTCTTTTCAAGGCTGTTATACGCACATTGGTTACAAGTTTTGGCTTGGTTTTGATTGTGGTTTGTTGCTGCTGCCGTCGTGGTAAACTAAGGCTCAAAGGTTGCTTGATTGCTTGGTTTTCGTCCCTTGTTCCTTCTCCTAATTGTCACGCTACAAGGTATT
>BPTQ01000003.1:86070952-86084640 GCA_019973895.1 Chrysanthemum seticuspe | reverse complement strand
GATTGCTAACTGTTTACCTACATACTCCTGCTTTATTATTTTAGTTTACGCTTCTTTTCTTCTGGTTTTGTCACTTCTGTTTTCTAATAGCTTCAGTTTTGATCTGCTGTTAGTTTTCCTTAGCCTTATATAGCCTTGTCTGCCTTCGGATTACAGATGGGTTAGGAGTGTCCAGTTAGGATTCCAGTTGTTCTGCTTTGGACTCGAGACTTTGGTATTAACATTGTGGGGTTGGGCTGCTCCCATCTTCACAGTGTAAGACCACAGTATAGTCTTGTATGTTTATTTTAAAATGTTCGCTTTCGGAATTTCTTATTTCATGGTTCAGTATATCTGCTTACTGAATGTTCCTTTTATGTTTTAGGTTTTACAGATTTTATTTTACTTTAGAGGTTTGTTATCGTTGGATTTATTTTGTTGGGCTATTGTTTGGAGATTTCATTTTATTTTAGACATTTTGGATTTTGTATTTTCCTTGTAAGTCATTCGTCTATATGACTTGGTACTTTATTCTTTAAGGCTTTCGCTTGTAAAATTTTATTTGTATGTTCTGATATGACACCAGAATGTGACACTTCTACCCTCGTCGGGTTGGGGTGTTACAATTATGGTTTCAGAGCTCAGGTTTCGTCTTGTTGACCTTAGGATTGACCTGTGAGGATTGGGTAGACATTAGGCTTCCGTCTGTTCCGATATATTCCGATTCCTTTTGATTGTCGTCTAGTTTTGACTTCGATAATCTTTTGTCTTCACTGTTTTGGTCTTCTTTTCTTCGCATTTGATTTTATTATTTCGTCCTCATACATCCATTTGTCAATCGTTAGGTGAAGACTACTCGTAGAGTCGAAGACGATGGTGCCGACCCTGCGTTGCTGCAACAGTCCCTGAGCTGGAGAGGTTCGTGAAGCAGAAGCCACACCCGACTGCCGTGCTGCTGAAGACATCAGGATGCTGTTGGAGGGAGCTGGACGGATCAACCAAAGACGCAAAAGACGGAGACAAGATTCAACCGGTGGCTGTGAAGGTTCATCTACTTCATATGATTTGGGCGCGACTTGTGTTACTCCGATTCGTTTGTCATGCGTTTTGAGGCGGTTGGATATCTTGCTATGAGATTTTAATCGGCATCACTTTTCTTTGATTTGTTCAGAACTTGGTTTGAATCGTGAAGTTTTATCGTTTGGCATTTTGTTAATATCTCAGCTTTTCTTTTGGATCGTCAGTAATGAGTCATGAGGAACCATTTCGAGCTAGTTGGTGGCCTTCTTCTTTGGTGATATGGTAAGTTGGATTGATGTGTTATATGCTGTATGTATGAGGATCTGATCTGTTTTGGTATGTTACTTGATATCTGTATGTTATCTGTTTTGATGTGATATTGGTTATGTGGATTGTCATGACCCGGGACAGAATATGATGACTATAAGAACTTATTATGTGATGCAAGTATTATGACGCCTGATCAACGTGATAATACCGAGATCATATAATTTGAACTTATTGAAATCATACGACATCTTGGGAAATGCCTGGAGTTGGTACGTGAATGGAATATGACTTGTATCCGTTATTTGTCACTCCTCATGTTCGATTGAAATTCTGTACCTCTTTATGAGATCCTCACCGACATCTGTTACGTATAAGTTTTGTGCGCTTTGGGACTATGTGAAACTATGGATTGCTACGTCTGCCTTAAGTCAGTACGCCTCTGTGTACCCCTGCGACTTCAATTTTCGAGGACGAAAATTTTTTTTTAGAGGGGAAGAGTTGTAAAACCCTAAAATCGTGAATGCGTTTAAAAGACCATAATACCCTCATTGTGAAAACCCGTAAAACATAACGAGTTCTTTAAATACGTTAAATGCTTAACCTATAACTAATTATGCTAGGCATGGAAATAAAACTTATAAATATAAATTTAAAAGGTTATCATACATTAAAAGGTTTCATGAACTACATAAGAATTTAATAAATATAATGTACAAGTAATTTTGGAAGGTAAATTAAAGCTTTGATTTGGTCTTGTAAATATTTGATGTTCGGCCAAACTAACGCCTAATGCTCCCATATTTTTGCTAAAATTAACTCATACTTATCACAGTATAATCCCATCAAATCTCATTCAAATAAAATACATTGAAACCCTATCTCTCTCCCAAGAAAACACACGGCAAAAACATTTTCTCCATTCCTTTCCTGCCGACACAAAATCAGTCCAAGAAGAAAAATCGAAGGCTCTTTTCAAGGCTGTTATACGCACATTGGTTACAAGTTTTGGCTTGGTTTTGATTGTGGTTTGTTGCTGCTGCCGTCGTGGTAAACTAAGGCTCAAAGGTTGCTTGATTGCTTGGTTTTCGTCCCTTGTTCCTTCTCCTAATTGTCACGCTACAAGGTATTGCATCTCACCCCATCGTCTCCTTTCATCCTGAACCTGGTCGTGGTATGGAGCAGCCATGCGCTGCCTTGTATCCCATATAACATGTTATATTAAAAGTTAAAAGTTAAGATATGAAAACTAGTTATATGCATCATGAAAGGTCATGTAATTGTACTACTCATATTCTGTTTGGGATTATAGTTCTGGTCGAGGGTTTTTGGAATGTCATACGCATGGGTGTGATCTAAGGCATGTTCTATTTGGGTAATTAAAACAACCATATATGTTTACTACATAAAATCAGAAGGAACTGGTATACATGTCGACTTAGGCACCTTGTTGGTGGTACTATTTCTGGTCGTGTGAGATGCATCTTATACGCATGTGTATGCCTAATAAAACATGTACATGAATGATCTAAAAATAGCCTATTATAATCTACATTAAACCATGAGAAAAGCCCTTATATTGGTTGACTAATGCACACTTTGTTTTCTGTTTTTGAATCTGATCCTGGACGTGAATATGGTACCTTGTACGCATGTTTTTGTACATAATATGTGTCTTGTTATATACTAAATCAAGGCTAAGTACAACCTAATTTTTGGACTATATAAAATTCATGGAAAGGTCTTATATATAGGACGTATAGTGCACTCTTCACATCTTGCTATGGCTTCTTGTTATTGTACTTTTGGTCGTGGGGATTGGGGCAACCTACTCTCGTCATTTATTCATAAATCATGTCACTTAAATGTTAAAGAGGGGCTAAGACTAACCTAAATTCTTACTACATAAAATCATGAATTACATGTTGATTTATAAATATTGACACTTAAGAGGTTGAGTCGTGAAAATAATAACTAAAAGGAGTAAATTGATAAAATGGCTAAAGTTACTAAATATGGAAACCTGCTAATTATGGAAAGTTACTAAAAATAGAAACTTGCTAAAAATGGAAAGCCGTCTAAAATGAGTAATCTGATCTTAATAAGCGTTATCTAATTCATAGGTTCCGGACGGCGGGATTGATTCATCGTGTGACCTTACTTTCCTATTTTGCTTGCTTCGATTGAGGTACAGATATTCTGACCTTTCTCATAAGGTTTCTCATGATCTCTTTACATCTTTGACCTCTTGCCAATTTGATATTGAACCTTTGCTCTGCTATTGAACTATTGATATTGAATCTTTGCTATTGACTCCTTTTGCTATTGAAACTTTGATATTGATCCTTTGCTATTGAACCTTTGATAATTGAACCATTGATATTGGATTATTGATTTGATTGGTGAACTGCTAATATTGGACCTTTGATATTGATAGACCTATATATTGCTACACTTTGAACCTTTGTTTGACCCTTCAGATTGATACCCGAGCCATTAACTAGGCATGGGGGTTCCATGTCCGTGTCATTGATGCACCAATGGCATGACTCCAGTGTGCACGAGTGATGTTGCACACCGTCCCCATATTTGTATTGATTATGCGCGCTTTGGATATATTGTATGGCCACTATTTGTTTTGCAGGGGGCGTATGGATGCATCCTAGATTTGTATTTGTATTGTATTGATATATGGTTTGGTGATGTGGTTGGTGTGTGCAATACACCCCCTCACATTTTGGGAGCTAGCTACTCCACTGGTTACTTGAGGTCTCCCCTCATATTGGTTTGGTATTCCGAGGTCACCCCTCCGAATACAATGGTTACTATTGGTTACTTGGCTGCTATTGCCACTATTGATATGGTTTGTTTTGTTGGCTCGGGATAGATTTCTGACAACCCTTACACTTTTGATATACCTATATTGCACCTTCTGGACTCCCCACTGCACCATATTATGAATTGACTGTCCTTTACCCAATACCCTTATATGACTCACTCTACTACCAAGATATATATGTTCCATTGCTTTGATCTGTTACACTCTCATTCCATTACTTCAGACTATCGTTCCATTCACGTACCGGGTTATTATATGTTTATTGGATTGTTTATGCTATTTACGTTTTATGTGACTACTGATTATCCTGCTATGATGTGATTAATATGCGGTTATCTGAGTTACCTGTTTTCATCTGATGATATGTGATCTCATTGTTATGTGAACCTTTGCATTTGTTTATTGACCATGCTTATGTGTAATCGATAGTTTTGTTTATTTATTATGTGTACTTCGTATGTTAATCTCGTGGACTGTGACTATTCGCTGTGTCCTTATCGGCTTATTGTTCACCTGCCATGTTTACATTTCTGTCTATGCTACGATTTGATTTGGGTAAATGTCCTAACTTGTGACGTCTGGCTTGGTAATTTATTTAGTTGCTCTGCTATGTCTTCAATTCATTTAATTAATATGTTCATACTGTATTTCCTACTTGTTACGTGTGACTGCCATGTTTTGACTATGTTAGTATTTCTGCTGTTATGATACTGGTTATGTTTTCAACTAAGGGTTTTGACCTGTGTGAATTGCCATGCTCACTTATTAAATTAATTGCTTCCGCGTTCCTGTAGACATTTGTTTGGCTTGTATGTCTCCTAATTTCTTGAATTGATTGTAGGACATATATGTTGTGTGGATACTACGCCTGCTTTGTTTGCTTATGTTTCAGTTCTTGTATGTCTGGTTTGTATGTGCTTGTTTATATGTCATCGATGCTTTGCTTTGCTTCGTTCTCTTTGTTATCTGTTCGTTTTGGGTATCTGTGTAATTGTGTTCTGCAGGATCCTCATTGACTCATTGTTCCCATTTCGCTGCGACTTTGTTATCCGTTTCCTTTGTTTCATTTCGCATTTCAGATTTTATTTAGCTTTCGTTTTGTTATATCTGTTCACTGAGCTTTTTAAGCTCAGCCGCATTTCTTTTCCTGCGGCAGGTGTTAGGTTTGAAGATGGGCTTGATGGGCTGAGAGTTGGATTATTTTAGTGGACCAACCTTAGATACCTTATTATTGGATTTATTTTGTTGGGCTATTGTTTGGAGATTTCATTTTATTTTAGACATTTTGGATTTTGTATTTTCCTTGTAAGTCATTCGTCTATATGACTTGGTACTTTATTCTTTAAGGCTTTCGCTTGTAAAATTTTATTTGTATGTTCTGATATGACACCAGAATGTGACACTTCTACCCTCGTCGGGTTGGGGTGTTACAATTTTAATGTCTTCATCTATTTCAATTTTAATATATATATATATATATATATATATATATATATATATATATATATATATATAAGAACTCTTATTTTGGTGAGAATGCGAGAAGTAATTTTATCCGCTCTTTTTGTCTTTCTTTAGGTTTGATCTAATAGCAAATATTAGTTAACTAATTTTACTGAAAATTTAAAAAAAAAAATTTGAAAAATTTTCAAAAAAATCAAAAATAAAAAAATAAAAAAAAATCAAAATTTTTTTTTTCCGAAAATTGTTTGTTCTAATTTTTTTTTTCGAATTTTTTTCAGTCCCATGCGAATTTTTTTTCACGTATGACGAAAATTTCACATTTTTTTCATTTGTGAAAAAATTTCGAAAAAAGAATTTTTAATAATACTTTTTCACATATTAAAAGGTAATGTGATATTAACGTCTGATTTTGACCCTTTTACAAAAATCAAGATCAAATTTTGATACCACAGAAACTTTTTTTTTTCTTTTCTTTTTTTAAAAAAAAAATAAAACTGTTAATATCACTGTAACAGTCATTGGTTTTTAATATCACGGTTCATTTTTACATGTAAAAAAGCTTGATATCAAGGTTGGTTTTATAATATCACCGTAACAATCATGGGTTTTTAATATCACGTTTCATTTTTACATCTAAAAAAGCTTAATATCAAGGTTGGTTTTATAATATCACTTATGCCTTGGTTCGGGGTTGAGAAAACCTCCTTTTCTACGAGCAAGCTTTTCAACCCTCTAGGCAGTGAACCTAATCGTTGTAGTGTAGTATGCGGTAAGCCTCGGGGATTTATTTCCTTCTATAGGGGAATAGGAATGCTAGAAAGAGATATATGACGAGAAGGTGGGGTTGAGGAAGATTCTTTTTAGTCCTTTTTTTGTTTTTTTTTTTAAAGGAAGGGTAAAAATCTCGGGATATATGATTGGGGGTGGTACTTCTACCGATTTTACTACTTAAGTACTTATCTAATTAACTAATTAACTATTGGATAGGTTATGCTAATTGAGGTATGCTCGTATGATGATTAAAATGTGTTCACTTAGATGCTATTACTCCCTAGTTATCTTTTATTGATCGGTTGAATTGTCACTTCCATTATCTTAATTGGTGCGCTGTATTCCATTTGGTCGTAGGGTGGTGCCTAATTCCCTAGTTCTATGAATTGCAACACTCTTTTAGAATACCCAGTATCGGCAAGTGCAATAGCATCTCCCCCGAATACACTACTATCCTAAAGCTACAATTTACGCAATAAACACAACGAATGGCCTAATGTGAACTCAAAGGCTTTTTGCTATTTAGGACGTTCAAGCTCGCAACAATGAAAGAAGAGGACAATTTTCCTTAATCTAGTGTCTACCAATTAAGACAAGAGACAACCTAACAACAATCAATAACTAGGTTTCATAGATCTAAGCAAACACAAAAATAATTTAGCTAGACATGTTAAACAAGCAAGCATACACACAATCAAATGAACATGGGGTAGACATAATGATAAATTGAATAAACAAACTTATCTTGTGATGTAAAATAGGGTATGGGACCCTAGAATACTGTCCAAGTCAGATTACAACTGAGTTAGGGTTTGCTCTCCAAATTTATACCTTTTTAAATAACAGAAAAATCAAATTCTATATATAGATTTACAATCGAGACGGCGTCACCTTTTGCTAGTGACGCCGTCGGGTCGCCGTCATTAGGGTTTCGTTTGGGCCAAGTCATCGTTGGGACGGTGTCAGTTGAGATGTGTGACACCGTCAGTCTTCAGTAGTGACGTCGTCTGAATCTTGGATCTTGGGCGTCTTGTGTGAAAGTTGTGAGTGACGCCTTCCATAATTTAGGCGTCACGCCGTCAGGCTTTAGGACCAGAAATTCCGTTGAGCCGTCGCGTGCACTTTTGATCAAGTCTTCTATAGAGGGAAGGCGTCGCCCTTTGGTTAGGACGCCGTCAGGTGTGCTGGAGTGCCTTTGATCTTGACTTTGCCATTTTCTTCATGTTTTCGCTCCTTTTCGTCCAAATGTGCTTCATTCCAGCATTTTGCTTCCAAAAGACCTAAAATGTGAAAAGGAACGATTTTAAGCAGTAACGGTTATAAAATGTATCGATTTAGGGCTTACATGACCCCCTAAAAACATATGTTTTAAATCTTTATAAAATATCCCTACACTTGGAATTTGCTTGTCCTCAAACAAATGTGCTTTTGGCCAAACAATTTGTAAGTTAGGGGGTATGAAGCATTAGTTTAAGATAGTTTACAACAAGTACAAGCGCTACAATAATCATAACAAGCACGGAAATTATATACTAGCACTGATAAGGTTTTAAAAGGTACCATTTTGAGGGGTCGTTTAAGCCCTTATTTGATCACTTTTGTATCCGTTATTGCTTAATATCGTTCCTTTTCACTTTTTAGGTCTCTTGAAGGCAAAATGCTGGAATGGCACTTATTTGGACGAAAAGGCGCGAATATACGAAGAAAATGGCCAAAGTAAGAATCGAGACACTCAAAGCTGCTGAAAACAGAAGGCGACGGCGTCAGGTGTTAATTGCGATGCCGTCGGAGGATTTTTGTGACGATACAGTAGCCAAAAACCCTATTTTCAAGTGATGACGTCGGGCTTTAAAAGAGTAGGCCGTTGCTACTCAGATGGCCTAGATGCGACCCAGACGACTTCAGAAGCTGAAGAGGACGGCGTCACAGATATAAGGTGACGCCGTCGCAAGGTTAACGTGGCCAAGACGAAACCCTAATGACGGCGACACGACGGCGTCACAAAACATAAGGTGACGCCGTCGCATATGTAATATTATATATAGAATCCGAATTTTTCAGTTTTAGGAGAGTCTTTTTGGAGTAAAAACCTAAAACCGAACCAAGGGTGTCTTGTACAGTATTTTAGGGTTCCAAACCCTATCTTACATCAAGATAAGTATTTACTTCATCAATTCAATTATGTCTTTGATTATTTGTGTGTATGCTTGCATGTTCTCCATGTCTGTCTAATTTATTTGTGTGTTTGCTTAGGGAGTATGAAACTTAATTATTGAATATTGATTGGTTGTTTCTTATCTTAGTTGATTAATGATCTAGTAATGTGATAGGTCATTCGTTGTGTACTTAATGCTTGATTCATCTTTGTGAACCTTAGAATATAATTACCTGAGTAGTTGTAAGCTAAACCATCCAAAGAGTGCCTTAGAGTAAGAGTTTATTATCCCTAGTGGGTTTTGTAGACGAGACCCTTTGGTAAGTTCAAAGAGTTAGGGAGAAACGCATACCCTACAACTTTAGACACACAACGCAACTGAGAATAAGGACGTGACAACTCAACCATCAATAGGAGATAATTAAGGAGTAGTAAAACCTAAGTAAACACATCTTTAAACTATTATACGAGCACACATTAATTAGACATAGACTACCACCACCTTAGTTTAGATAATTAGATAATAGTAGAGTAATCGGTAGAAATACCAACCCCCCAAATCCAATACCCGAGATTCGTACCTTTCAATTTCCTAAAAAAACATAAAAAAGATAAAAAATAATCTTCCTCAACCTTAACCTTAGCGTAGTAACTTCTCACTAGCATTCCTATTCCCCTAGAGAACGATATCAATACCCGTGGCTTACCCTAATACTACACTACAACGATTAGGTTCACTGCCTAGGGTGTTGAAAAACTTGCTCGACGAAAAGGAAGTTCCTTTGACCCCGAACGCGCTGTGTAAGCGTATCAAGTTTTTGGCGCCGCTGCCGGGGAATAGAATAGCTAGTTAGTAGTCCACCTCGTTTAAGTTCTTTGCTTGACTCCTATCAAGTAAATTTTTTCTCATTTTTAGCTTCCTCTTAGTCTATCCCCCTTCTTCGTGACCTTTGTTCGTAACACCCATCACTTTTCATCATGGAAGATGATAACCAACCACCACTCATCAACCCACCACCAAATGACCCGCCAAGAGCCCGTACTCTTGGTGAATACTCAAGACCAAGCCACCTAGGCTATAGGAACACCATTGAGCTTCCCGACCAAGCCCAAACTACGGCCCTGCGATCCGACACCATCCGGTTGGTGCAAAACGGATGTGCATTCCATGGACTTCGTTCCGAAGATCCAAATCAGCATCTGAGGGATTTCCTCAAAATTGTCGATTCCATCGACCTTGATGCTACTACTCGGGAGACCACGCGCCTGCGTCTCTTCCAATTCTCTCTGCGGGACCAAGCTAGTAATTGGCTTGAGCGACTTCCCGCCGGCTCCATCTCAAGTTGGGATGATCTTACCTCTCGCTTCCTTGCTCAATTTTTTCCACCGGGGAGAACCACTAAGCTTAGTATTGACATCTTGATGTTCCAACAACGTCAAGGTGAATCTCTCTACGAAGCATGGACCCGATTCAAGGACTTACTTCACAAAGTCCCTCATCACGGCATTGATCTTTGGCTCCAAGTCCAAATCTTTTATGATCATGTCAACTTCCCCACTAAGCGATCCATTGACCAAGCGGCCGGTGGAAAACTTAGTGATCTCACCGCGGAAGAATCATGGGGTATAATAGAGGACCTTGCCCTCTATGACAACGAAAGTTGGGATGACCCCCGTGAGCTACCTAAAACCGTCAAGGCAATCTCCTTGCCTTCCATCAACTCACAACCTTCCGACCGTAGGATGATCGAACTTGAAGATCAAGTTAAATTCCTCATGAGTTCCTACGAAAATCCTAAGTCTTCACACCATGTGAACAAAGTTTCTTCCTCGTGCGAGCCGTTTTGTGATCCTCATAACACGCGCACTAGCACCCGATCCCCCGAACACGCTTCCGTTGACTACGCATCCTCGCGTATTAATGGAGCGGGAGGAAGATTCCCTACAACACCCGGACCTAGGAATTTCAATGAAACCCGTGAGGCATGGAAAAGCAAGCCCGACTTCTACTGGGGACAAACCAAAGAATTCACCTCTAATGATTTCTCATGGCCCCCACCTAACGGTCCTAACCAACAAAACATCGAAGGGATGTTGCAAAACCTAGTTGCATCCCAAGAAACCCAAATGGCTAAGCTCTCGGACCGCTTTAACCATCAACAAGCCGAGATGGATAGGAAGATAGACAACCTTTTGAAAGCCATAGCCATTAGTGATAGGAAGGTTAGTGCTATCTCAACTCCCGAACCTTCAGGTATAGAGATTAAGGATCCAAGCAAGCTAACTAAGCACGTTCAATTCATCAATACCATCGCCTTAGTGAAACCTGATAGAACGGATGACGAAGAGGACCATACGCTTGTGAATAATGAAACACCCGAGGAAGTAGATGAAGTAGACATTGACTATTTCAACAAATTTCCTACGGAAGAAGAACTATCTCGCCACCCTCAATTAGTGCGTGACCTCCGTCACATGTATGTTAGGAAAAGCCCTAGAATCAAGTTTATGAACCCTTTGAATCTTAACATACCATGTTGCCTAGGACACCTTTTTGTGGCAAAGGCCTACATTGATCGCAAATCCCCAATCAACATAATGACTAGCACCTACTACAATTGGATAATGAAGAAGCCTATCCCAACTAGGCAAGACCCCGATAATCCTAGGGATAAGTGCAATTTTCTTGGTAGAGTTAAGGGATTGCCCGTCTATGTAGGTAGTTTCACGTTCCCTACGGACTTCATAATTGTGGATGATATTAGCACGGCCATAGACCCTAGTTTGTCCCACGTTATTCTAGGAAAATCTTTCATAGAAAGCACCGGGATGACCTATGACCCCTCGTTAGGAGTAGTGCGATTCAAGGATGAGACTGACGACATAGCTTACCAAATTCCGTTTAAGATTGAGAAGTTTTCATCACTCTCTAATGATGAAAAGGAACTTAAGCTGTCGGTTTATTATAGGAATGATAAGGATAGGGAAAAGGGAGTAGATTATGTTATGGCTAAGATTTTCGGGTTCTATAAGGATTGTTTGAACTTAGGACCGAAATATAGGACCGATTGGGGAGAGGATGAACTCTTAGAGAGGTGCATCATAGGACACTTCTACAACATGGAATCCCCCGGTAGAGACCGTCAAGAGGGCGGTAATGAGAAAACGTAGGAGTACGACTACGAGTCTAGCTACAAGACTCTTAAATAAAGAAAAGCGCTTCATGGGAGGCAACCCATGCTTAATTGTTTGCTTGTTAGTGTCATATATCTTTTATTAATTGTTTATCCTCATGTTTAAATTTGTAAAAATGCTTTATTTTGTTTTTAACCTCGTCTTAATTGCATATAAAGGTATTTTACATAAGGGATAAGTGTAGGGAGGATTACACACGTTTTCAAAAGAAACGTAAACATGAGAATAACAATTAACTAAAAGATATATATGTTTGTTTGTTCGAGTCAAATGCTTGTATCGAGTCATAATGGATGTTTTTGCAGAAATTTTTCCAGATTCTAAAGATGTAAATTTTCCAGAATTTTTTTCAGAAAATCGCATAACAGTTTTTGTCAGGATAACCTGATGGCGTCAGGATTGCAACCTGACGGCGTCAGGAAGGAGTAAAAACATCGGATCACTTTTTCTCGTTTTCTGAACTACTTATAAATTTTTTGAATTTTCCAGGTCTTAATTTTCTTAGAAATTCTGTAAACATCCATTCCACAAGCATTATATCCTAGTTTAAATCGAGTCTTATATATATTATTACCGCCGATTTTACGCGAAGGTTTCGTTTGTTTTCTTCAAGTGTGCAGGTTTAATTTATCAAGAAGAAGTTACATAAGATTGAGGAGCTTTTCACGCATAACTTCTTCTTGGAAAGGATTTAACCACTACTTCACACACGGATCCTACCGAGCTAATCAGGGGAGTATTAGTTTCTTTCGTTTTTGATTACCTTCTTTTATCATAACTTTGATACTTTCGGGGAACATTGGGACAATGTTCAGTTTAAGTGTAAGGAGGGAAAATAAACGGACTTATAAATTGTCTTCTTGGAAAGGATTTAAACCACTACTTCACCACACGGATCCTACCGAGCTAATCAGGGGAGTATTAGTTTCTTTCGTTTTTGATTACCTTCTTTTATCATAACTTTGATACTTTCGGGGAACATTGGGGACAATGTTCAGTTTAAGTGTAAGGAGGGAAAATAAAACGGGAACTTTGAAACTATGCTTATCTTTGATTATTTGCTTTGTCCAATTGTGATTGTGTAATAAACCATGAGAAAATGTCAGTTAGGGTAATTTTGGCACCAAATTTAAAATTTTTCATGACATATAGGAGTGGGCCATTAGTCTTAATAAAAGCGTCTCACGGATAGGAAGTTATATGACTAGCACAAAACCCTTTACCACCAAATTCCACCCAAAATGTGAGGATCACCCTTAGATTAGTAGGAATTAAAGCATTCATCTTTAATGCTTAGAGTGTGAACCGGTAGTATATTAGATTCTAGAACTTGTTTTGTGATGCCTTCCGAGATCGCAAGTGAGACTACACTTGTGTAGTTAGGAATAACTAAATGATAAGAGGCATTAGGATAACCCTTGTTTGATACCCATAATATAATTACTTCTTCCACATCGGTTGAGTAATTCCCCCACACCCTTTGCGTTGTACTCATCTTTAGTACACGATACCCCTAGTTAACCCCTCAGAGCCTATCCTTTTCACGGTTCTCGTGATGTTTCGGTTTTTCCGGAATATCAATGAAGAGCATTGTTTACATCCTACCCCCAAATATACACCCAAATCGCCTTAGCCTACCCTTTATGCACTCACTTTTAGTGCAAATTTTTGTTATCACCCTAAACCCTTAGTTCAATTATCTGGTTGCTTGCATGAGTTGCTAAGTCGAGTCATATCCTTTGTATACAGTTTTGGGACGATTGGGATTCATGGGAAAAGTTAAAGTTTATGAAATGACGGGAAGGGAACGTTAAATTCAAATTCCCTTTGTTTGCGTAATAATGTACCCCAAGTGTTTTGATCTTTTCAATTCAAATTCCCTTTGTTTGTGTAATAAAAACTCAAGTGTAGGGATGTGCCTATAAATCCCTATCATTTTGATGTTACCGTAGAGGATGGTAGCGTAAAAGTGTATGAAAAAAAAAAAAAAAAAAAAAA
>BPTQ01000003.1:86015040-86069469 GCA_019973895.1 Chrysanthemum seticuspe | reverse complement strand
CGATGGTAGGATGTAGATAGAAATACAAATACAAAAACTCAAACTCAAACACAAAACAAAGTTCAACAAATCACAATCACTCAGCTCAGAACCGAATCGTTGCGGTGTGAAATGTACGAACATTGTATTCTAAAAACTGAACGGTGGTGATTTATTTTGGGAAATGAAGGGATGGGATTCGGATTACAATGTTAGGAACATTTCTGGAGAATCTATCAATAAGGATCCACGAATGCGGTTTCAGACATAGACTACCACCACCTTAGTTTAGATAATTAGATAATAGTAGAGTAATCGGTAGAAATACCAACCCCCCAAATCCAATACCCGAGATTCGTACCTTTCAATTTCCTAAAAAAACATAAAAAAGATAAAAAAAATAATCTTCCTCAACCTTAACCTTAGCGTAGTAACTTCTCACTAGCATTCCTATTCCCCTAGAGAACAATATCAATACCCGTGGCTTACCCTAATACTACACTACAACGATTAGGTTCACTGCCTAGGGTGTTGAAAAACTTGCTCGACGAAAAGGAAGTTCCTTTGACCCCGAACGCGCTGTGTAAGCGTATCAAGCACCTCACAATTGGTGTTTCGATTCTCTCATCTCTCAGGTGTATATGAAATATAATATGAATGGAAATGGAAGATAAACACTCATTACCTGCAATTGTACATAGATTACCATAAGCTTGAGTATAGATCAAACCTCCACCGCTTTGGCGTAAGCACCTAGGAATAACTATCTAAGAGGTCTTTACAAGGATTGTAACATTAGGCTTAGGGTAGGGAAGTAAAGGGTTTTATTTAGTGGTGGCAAGTCAAAAATCTTATGTTACAAGCATGTAAAGTGTGGCGTTGCTAAGCCAAGACTCGACTCACTAACACTAAACAACTTGAAACAAAACACAAACTCAAACTCAAAAACATAAACATAAAGATAGATGTAGGATGGTAGCCCGTATGTATATATATATATATATATATATATATATATATATATATATATATATATATATTGTTAAAACACAGACCTTGATAGATCTTTAAAGCACTCGTAGATCGATAGTTATGCTTATCTAATCACAAACACACTATTAGACAGTCTCTATAACTTGTATTCAAGCGGAATTTAAACACAAGAACAAACACAAATAACTAACAACACTTTGATCCTCTATGGATCTTTTAATAATACTAAAACTTTGTTTTTCAACTCGTACATAACTCATACTATTGTGTTCCTTTTATACACAAGGAACCCTAACTCGTTTCCCAAGAAACGTATAAACATAAAACTAAATAAGATATACAATATAACTTCCTAATAAAGCTCATGCATATCCTAACTAACTATAGAATACGCGGAATATCTATATCCGCAGAAACCATCTACACGGTTTCCTATCTTCAGCAGAATCCATGAACTACAGCAGATTCCTTCAGCAGTATTTTCAGCAGAATTTCCACTTAGCATAATTCCCAACAATCCTCCCCTAAACTGGAATTTGACTAGGTTAAGTTCCAGTTTCTTGACATATCTTTAACACAGCAACATAAGAGGATTGTAGTCGAACATCAGCAACAAATAACCAAAACAAGAACATCTCTATGATGATAAACCTTTGAAACACCAGATCTTTGCAGCAACAAAATGACATAATGTACATCAAAACATATTAGTTTCAGACTATTCTCATCACATCCAGGTGTGTTAACTCCTGTGAGAGGTAAATCATTGAAAATAATGGATTTGATGTCTCTTTACCAATAGCCATCACTACTGGAGTAGCCATATGTTTAAGTTCGAAAACTATGGTACACTGATAACCATCTGATTTATTAGCAAATCAGCAACCATCAACGGATTTGAAATGTCTTTACCTGTAGCCGTTTGCTCAGGACTAGTCAATTCTTAGGTGAATGAATCCCCTTGGTGAATTGATTACCAAATATGGTATTCCACTGCCTTTACCACAAGCCATATACTTGTGGGCTAGGCAATTCCTGAATTCCAAAAAGGAATAAACCATGGTGAATTGATGACCATACAACCCTCAGCAATTAAGCATGGGTGGTTGCAGACCCTATGATTTTGAGCAAACCATTACAGCTATCAACAGATTTGATGTGTCTTTACCAAAGCTGTACCCTTTGGACTAGCCAACTCTTTGATGTACACAAGGCACAGCTGGTGAGTCGATAACCATCAACAATGTACAACAAAGCTGTAAGAAAAGTTAGACAAACATAGAATTTACATAGGGGTTTTTTTTTTTTTTTTTTTTTTTTTTTTTTAAATAAGAATGAAACATAGAATCAAATAAAACAAATATCACAAGTAATACAAAATACCATAATCAAGATGACAATTGATGTTGCAGAAGTTGATTCTTAATCAAACCAACCATTTGTTCAGCATTCAGCTTATCATTTCCAACTGGATCAGGTGGAACTTCCAACTTCTTTCTAAGCATGGTTTCCATCAATGATACAGACAAAGGATAAAATTTATCTAAAAACATACATACAATCATCCCACACTTTGTCTCCAACATATGCACATAGGGCAAAGGATAAAATCTTCAAGTCTCAACCTTCCACTTATGTGAATTCTTCCAAACAGAAAACCCTTGACCATCTGGAGATTGAGAGTTAAACAGAACTTGAAGATCACCCAACAAGTATAAACCAGAACCCTGTGGTGAATGATTAGAATAATACTTAGTAACAAGACCATGCAGAGTATTCAAATCCTGCCTATCCACCATATGAAATATTTCCTTCAAGAAATTAAACTGCATAGAAGAATTATCCAGTCGAAAAATGGTGTTAAGTTGTCCATCAGTAAAAGTCCAAGCAGTCAACACATCATGAGACCCTTCAAAAAAAACATCAGCAGATCCTTCTTTAATAAAAGTTGAATCAGCAGCTTTTAGATTCAAAGAACTACCTCTGAGAGACTTATAAATCCTAGAAGTATATGTCCCATCTGATCTCACAGATCTCCTTAGAGTAGTATGTCTTCTTTTAGACATTCTTTTCTTCCTCCTACCAGGTATATACATCTCCATAGAGACAGAAGATGATAGCTTATCATGAACATCTTTAGCAGGAATGGAAGAAGTAGAAGTAGACTTACGTGAAGCAACACGACGCAATACATACATTCTCTCAAGAACCTCTCTGGCCTTCTTAGCTTTAGCAGCTGATTTTTCAGCTTCCTTACCCAATTTTGCTCCTACTTTATCAACAGGTGCAACACAGGGTAATACTTTAGAAGAAACAACATTAGATTCAGCAGATTGAACCTTTTCAGCTGAATGAATAACTTCAGTAGATGCTTCAGAAGTAACACCAGGAGAAACCTTCTTTGGTGCAATATCATAAAACAAATCTACAATCTCAACTTGCTTGGGTCTCTTTGCCTTTGGAGCATCTGCACTATCAGCAACCCTCTTTGAGGTAGAAATTGATGTATTCTGCTTCATAATCCTATGATGCATGCTATTCAACTCAGAATCAGATAAAGCCCAGACTTGCTTCTTTTTCAAACCAGACTGATAAAGAGTTGTACTTTGATTATACACTACAGTCCTCATGTAAAACTTCTTTTGAGCTTCAGTTGGTGGTCTTTCTCTTTTTGCTTGAGCTTTCTGTGCAGCAAGAGCTTTTCTTTGTGCAACTGCAACTTGCTTCCTTTGATGTCCAAGAGTCATCATTTGAGCAACAAAATTCTCACTGTCAAAGTCTACTCCCAAAATACTTTGTGCAAGAGTAGGATTGGATGCAACCTGATGAGTATAAGCATCCCATTGTTTATCAGTGATCTGAGGAGCTAGTTTATCAAGTTCTGTTTGTCTCTCAGGAGGAAAATTAGTAGTAAACTGAGCTTGAAGCTGTTGAGCCAATTCATGACTCTTCTTCATATTTTCACACTCAACTAGCAATCTCGCTTGTTCTTGTTTTTCCTGTTCACTCACAAGATCTGAACCAAGCTCTTCATCAATCATGACACCCTTTGCTTTGTCAGTAGACTCCTTAGCAGAATCAACATGAGAAGTATCAACAATAGGTACTTCAGAAGAAACACTCAAGTTAGCATCAGAAGAAACATATTGAGACAAATCTTCAACCAGTGTAGAAAAGACACCAGCATTCGGATTCAGATTAAAACTCCTTCCAGAAAAAAATAATTCATCATCAACTGCTGAAGGTATAGGACAGGATGTTTCTGGCACATATGTATCTTTACCATGTGCAGAACCAACATCCACCATTTGTGCAACATCAATATTATCATTCGCATTTGTAACATTATCCACAATTGGTTCCTTTGAAGCTTCAGTGGAATCCTTGTTTAAATACTTTCTTCTTCTTCTTCTAGTAAACAAAATAGGTTCCTTGTTCTTTGAAGATTCAGCAACAACTGGTGAAGGAATATTAGTCTTCTGAGCTACATCAGCCAAAATATCAAGTGACTCAAATTGAGTATCCTCTTGCTCCTCATCTTAAGAATCCAGAAACCTCCTTTTACTACTTTTCCCAAGTTGGTCCTCTAATTCCTTAACATTACTCTTTAATTCTACAATCTCACCACCAAGTGTAGATTTAGTCTCAGCAAGCTCCTTTTTGAGATCTGCAACTTCTTTCACAGTCCTGTTGATCAAAACATATACAGATGTGAGAGTAATAGGGTCCTCAGCTCCACCAGCAGATTGCTCAGTGGTAATGGAAGCATCATTGGACCTTTCAGGAGAAATAATAACATGCTCAATGATATGAGAGCTTCCAACAAATGGCTCTCTTACAGTACTAGGTGTGGGCTATCTATTAACCTCATGCCCAAACTCATCAAGATTATCATGAGGAGGTGGTGAACTAGGACTAGGTATAGACACAGGTGTAGGTGGAGGTTGGTCAGAAGTAACATGTGCTGCTTCAGTAGTATTGGACGGGCCCTCATCCATGGCAACTGATGGAGTACCATCAGCAGCAATAGTAATAGAGGGTGAAGAACCAACAACATTACCCTCACCAGCAACCACATTACCATGAGGCAACATAGCTGCTAGCAAAGGATGATGTTCCCCCTCAAAATGAGTTTTCATTGAAGCAAATAGTTTAGCACTCAGAGCACCTATTGGACAAAAGGCTTGGACTTGGGTTATAATGTCTAAAATCATTTGCAAAAACCTAGGGTACGTTAAAAACTTATGCTTTTTCCTCTGAACATTTTCAACCATGTTATCAAAAATATATTTAGAAAAATTATAAGTTAACCCCTGTGACAGACATACAATCCCACAACCCAATTGAGTAGAAAATTGATCCCATCCCCCTGACTTATTACTAATACATTGAAGTAAAGTATGTACCAAAAATCTCCACATGGGGCAAAGCTTGTTTTTCTGCCACAAATCTGTTCTAGTACTTTGATAACCAAAAGCTCTTAGCCCAGCAAGTATTTCCTCAGAATTAGAATGATACACCCCATCTACATCATCCAAACAAAGCTTTCTTTGGATCAACTCCTCCGTCACAACATACTCTATTCCATCAACTGTAGCCGCAATCTCAGTATCACTCCGTTTTGTAGCAGATGCCCAAAATTGTGTAACCAGTGATTCATATATCACACTCGGAGAATGCGTTAAAGCATAATGAATCTTTGATCGCTTCAAGAAATCCACCATTGGTTCATATAATTCATGACCCTTTGCTGTTCCCAGAAAAGCCACTTTGTTATGATCTTTCTTGAAGTGAAGCGCCATGTGAGAAATTGTGATAAGAGGTTATGATTCAAGCATCTGGAAGTGTTTTTAATTTAAATGAAGTGGGAATCAGGTATTTTGAGCGAAGATATGCAAATTGGTTAATAATGGAAGTTACCCAATTGATGGTCAAATATATCAGAAATCATGTTGACCATATCTTACGTGGAAAATAACTTCACCCAATTTCAAACTTAACACTTGAGCAGAAACAAGTCACACTGCTGAAGAAGGTCACTCAGCAGAAACGGCTCAAGTGGCTAAGTATTCTTCAGTAAATATCTTTTTACTGTGACACCCAACTCGCATTAATTATCATAAAATCTTGAATCTGCCTATAAGATAGTCCCAATGCACACTTACCACAAATCATTTACCCCCAATTATCTTCACAAACCCTAAGTTCTCAAAAAATACCACAATCATCAACAAAACCATGTCTACCAAACCAGAGGTCATTGATCCAACCTCCTCTCCATCATCATCATCTTCATCATCATCATCCAGTGATGATTTTCGCCTATTTTTGCAATCTTCTTATCAAAATGAACCTCGACCTTTGAAGTCCCCCTTTCTACCTTCTTCTTAAGATGATAGTGTAGTGGATCCAAGTGAGTCTTCTGGTTATTCTGATGACTAAGATCGTCTAGCGCCACTCTTCAACAAGAAGATGACATCACACCCCCAATTCAACACCTCAACCTCAACAAAGGCTATGTTCCAGAAGAGAGGTGGTGTTAGTTCTTCCTGTGCCATGTTTTGGTGCTTCATCACGTATCATTAAGGGAAAGGGCATAAGGAAGATGGAGTAGTTGCTTTATGGTGGAACGAGTAGATGGAACAACTAAAGATTTTTTGTATCTCAAATCCATCTACCATTTCCACCATCTTCATCTTCGTTTTCATCAATCTATCCTTCCCATTTTTGTCTTCAGCTTCTTCGTCGTACTGGTCATGCAAATCCAGCGTTTGGAATAGATGATATGAGCTAGTAGATGATAGGAGCTAGTATTGGTTTAGCAGATCTTGTATAGAAATGGTCTTGTATTACCATTAGAAGTTGATTGTAAGCTGTAAGCTGTAAACTGTTTCTTGAATGAATGAACAATTTAACTTCAGTACTTCTCTTTTAGTAGAAACAAGCTTTAAGCTTAGTTGACCATTTTCCAAGTAAATAAACATGGTGAACTTCAACTTATATAGGCATTCTACAAAACATACACAGAGAAACACACAAACCAAGACAAAGCTAAAAGAACATTAGCTGGTTAGTGTTAGCAAATTAAAATATAAACTATAATTTACAAAGTTTACAACATGAATCCTCCCCTGAGGCATATGCCTCCCCTGAGGCCTATGCCTCCCCTTAAACTTTGCAGTTAAGGGTTGAGCATCCCAATATTGACCACTAGGTGTTGAAACCTTGGTCCATCAGAAGCCTTAGTCAGTAAATCTGCCACATTATCATCAGTGTGAATCTTAACCACTTTTATCAAATGTTTTTCATATGCATCTCTTATAAAGTGGTGCCTGATTTCAATATGCTTAGTTCTACTGTGAAAAACTGGATTTTTAACTATGCATATGGTACTTTGATTATCAATAAAAATTGTTGTGTTCATGAAGTTAAACCCATAATCCAACAATTGATTTTGTATCCATAGTACATGACCACAACAATTGGCAGTAGCAACGTACTCTGCTTCAGTAGTGGAGGTAGCCACAATAGTTTGTTTCTTGCATTGCCAAGAAATCAATCTCTTGCCAAGGAATTGGCAACCTCCAGTTGTGGATCTCCTATCCAGATTTGCACCAGCATAATCACTATCACTATATGCTTCCAACTTAAAAGGAGATTCTTTTGGGTACCAAAGACCTAAATGTGGTTAGCCTTTGAGGTACTTAAAGATCTTCTTGACTGCATTCAGATGGGAAACAAGTGGAGTGACTTGATGTCTTGAACAAACACTCACAGGAAAGGTAATATCAGGCCTGGAAGCTGTTAAATACATCAATGAACCAATCATAGATCTGTATAAGTGAACATTCACAGCTGGATCTGGTTCAATGTTGTTCTTAGGTTTTGGAGCTTCATAAGGTGTAGTGGCAGTTCTGATACTTTCCATACCAAACTTCTTCAAAATGTCCCTCACATATTTATCCTGACTGATAAAAATACCATCAGGTTTCTGCTGAACTTGGAGACCCAAAAAGAAAGTAAGCTCCCCCATAGCACTCATCTAAAACTCTCCCTTCATTAGCTCCTCAAACTCCCTGCACCAAGCTTCTTTAGTGGAGCCAAATATGATGTCATCCACATATACTTGAACAAGTATGATGTCTGTGGAATTCTTCTTTAGGAAAAGTGTTTTGTCAATAGCACCTCTTCGATAACCATGCTTCAGCAGAAATGCTGAAAGTCTAGCATACCATGCTCTTGGTGCTTGATGTAGTCCATAGAGAGCTTTGACAACCTTGTAAACATGTTTAGGATGATCTGGGTCTTCAAATCCTTTGGGTTGAGTGACATAAACCTCCTCTTCTATTTCACCATACAGGAAAGCACCTTTGACATCCATTTGATATACCATAAACCCCATATATGATGCATAGGCCAAGAATATTCGAATGGCCTCAACTCGAGCAACAGGTGCAAACACTTCATCATAATCAATTCCTTCCTCTTGTCTGAACCCCTGAGCCGCTAATCTTGCTTTATTTTTAATCACAACCCCCCTTGCATCTCTTTTATTCTTCAAAATCCATTTTTTCCCAATTGCATACTTACCATCAGGTAGTGGTACCAAGATCCAAACCTGCTGATTTTGGAATTGTTGCATCTCTTCTTGCATTGCTTCAAGCCAACTTGAATCTTCAAGAGCTTGAGTAACGCTGGCTGGTTCCACTTGAGAAAGAAAACAAGCAAACATACAATGCTTAAAGTCTGTATGATTGTCCCTTTGCTGGTTTGAGACATAGGAAAGAAAAGCAACCTGTCCATATTTAGAGCTTGTCACAGCCCTTCTAGTTCTTACAGGTGCTAAAAGATCACCAATTACATTAGATTGAGGATGAGCAATGTTGATCCTTTTTGTAGCAGTGGGGTTGACTTCAATAGATGTATCAAGATTAGTCACAGTTGGCTCAAAATCACTGTCATAGGAAGGTGAGATGAAGATGCCAGCTTTGGGTTGATGATTACCAAGATCTGAAGGACTTGGAAATCGTGTATAAGGTTCTCCAAAGTCTGTGGACACTTTAGTAGAAATGGGAGTAGAAACAGCATGGCTATCAGCAGATTTGGTGATGGTGGGAGAAACAGGATTACGGTCAGAAGAATCATGATTTCCACTGACTGCTTCTCGTGCAACCTCCTCATCAATCTTTTCAGCTTCAAGATTAGCTGCATACTCTTGTTTCTTAAGCCTAGAAAGGTCCTCTGCATACTGTGACTCATCTTCACTCTCATCAGAGGTAACTTTAGGAGTATCACCTGTAAACTGGTTAAGGGAGAAGGAAGGTACAATAATAGGATGTTCATCATCCTCAAACTCACAATCAGAGTCACCATCCATGGTACCTGCAATGTCAGTGGGAGACTCTGGTGTACATGCATTTTGGTTAGCCACATGTCTAGAATAACCCAAGTAATCAGTTAAGTAATCAAGATCAAAAGACCAAACATGACCTTGTCCTTGAACATTAGGCTTGTCTTCTAGAAATCTCAGGTTCAGAGTCTCCTCAATCTTCTTAGCAGATAAATTCTATACCCTGTAAGCCTTACTATGAGCTGAATATCCCACAATATATCCCTCGTCAGCTTTCTCATCAAATTTCCCCAATGGATCACTAGTGTTCAGAATGGTCACTTGACATCCAAACGGTTTGAGGTAATGTATAGCAGGAAGTTTCCCAGTGAGAAGTTCATAAGGTGTCTTGAAATGAGGTCTAGTAATGGATACCCTGTTAAGTACATAGCAAGCCGTACAAACTGCTTCAGTCCAAAACATAGTGGGTAATTTAGAGTCTGCAAGCATTGATCTTGCTGCCTCTATTAAGGTCATATTCTTTCTTTCAGCTACCCCATTTTGTTGTGGGGTTCTTGGAGTGCTATAGTCCCTTTTTATCCCTTTAGACGTACAGAGTTCTATTAATACAGCATTCTTGAACTCTGTCCCATTATCACACCGAATTCCTTTAACCTTTTTGTTCAACTGATTTTCAACAAGGGTAATAAACTCTTTCAACACTTGAGATGTTTCATCTTTAGTCCTCAGAAAGAATACCCAACAAAATCTGCTATAGTCATCAGTGATTACCAGACAGAAATACTTATGATCAATACTCCTGACTTGGGTTGGACCAAAGAGATCCATATGCAGCAACTGAAGAGGTGCTGAAATATTGCTCACAGCAGTAATGGCTTTGTATGAGGCTATGTGTTGCTTTCCTTTGTTGCAGGAAACACAGTTATGTTCATTGGTGAAAACTTTGGAAGGAAGTCCTTGAACAAGACCCAGTTTAGAAAGCTTGTTTATGGTCTTGAAATTCACATGAGCCATCCTTCTATGCCATTTTGTAGACTCATCCAAGGATGATTTAGCCACCAAGAAAGTTAGATCACCTTCTGGTTGAACATCATTCAAGTTGAATGTGTATAGATTGTGATTTCTAGGAACTCTCAGCAGAATTGATGTATCTTCTGGTAGTTTGAAGTCTTTAGATAACACAAGACATTCATCCTCAGAGAAGAATACTTTGTTCTTGGTGTCACATATTTGTGAGACTGAGAACAAGTTGAAGTGTTGCAGTTCCTTAACATAGTACACATTCTCAAAATCCAGTTGAGGTGTTTTGATGGTTCCTTTCCCTGTGATTCTACCATCACTTCCACCAAAAGTGACATTGCCTCCTTCTTTAATGGGTATGACATTATGCATCATTTCTCTGTTTCCAGACATGCTTCTGGAACAACCACTATCAACAATGCCAATGTCCTTATGCTTAAGAGGATGATCCTACAACAACAACAAAAATATAGAAAATATAAGTATACTATGGAGGCTCAAGCCATTACTGACTTGAGCCTGCCTTGTGGATCACAAGATTTAGGCCATGTAGAAACAAAAGATCCACCATTGTTCTTGGACCTCCATTGAAAATTTGGTCCCTTTCTGGTCCTAGAATAACCTGCTGAGGGCTTCACAGCAGTACCCCAAGTACCCATCCCATCATATATAGAGTCAACACATCCAGGTCAATAACCTTTTTGAAAATATGAACTTGTTGGTTTCACATAAGGTCTAGCAACAGATCTTCTCCAAGGAGAAGGTTTATTGGTTGCTTGTGGAATAAAAGGTGGTATATCATTAATATTTGTCCATGTTGGTCTAGAGTTCTTTTGACCAGCACCTACACCCATTCTTTGCTCATGAAAATTACAATCCTTAATTAAATGAAATTTGCTTCCACAAACAAAACATGTCTTCTTCTTAGAAGATTTATTCAAAGGAAAAGATGTTCTATTACAAGCAAAAGCATTCAAACCACAAGAATTAACAGAATTGTTTTTAGCAAACTTAAAAGCATTATTGTTCAAAGAATTAAAAGACAAGTCTTCCGAAGAAACTGGCTTGGAAGTTGATTCCTCAGCAGCAACTTTAAAAGGCTTGTAAGCAGTCTTGGGTGTAGGCTTGGGCAAGCTCTTGGGAAGGTCTAACTTGTCATTTGAATCACACCTGGTACTAGAAGTAGACCCTTGGTCAGAGGACTTTTCACTGTCACAACAAGAGACAAAGTCAGTAGATGAAGAATCGGGGTCTGGCAAGTCTTTTGACTTTTTGCCATAAAGATGGTGTGATCCATCAAAGTCAACGGTGATGGAAAGGTCAATGGGCATATGTTCACCTCTAATAGGTCCACGTACAGCATGTAAATTACCCTCTTTTACAAAGTTAGCTAGTCCTGCTGGTGTAGATTTACGTGTGTCATCCCTAGCTTCTAAGCCAACATATTTCTTAAAACCTAAAGCTACTGTAGAGTTAGGAGTTTGACTGCTATAGATGAAGCCAGCTAATTTGTTTCCATTAATTAACCATTCTTTATGCCTAGCTACTTCCTCATCAAGTTTCTCTTTTAGCACTTTGTTTTCAGAAACTACATTAGCTTTTTCTTTCTCATTTCATTTTAAATCAATTTTAGTGCATGCTAAATCACTTTCTAACACCCTTAACTTCTCATCATAAGCCAATTAATTCTTTTGAAACCAAACCTTTTGTCTTTCTAATGTTTTTAACGCCTGTTTATAAGCCTCAACTTCAACATAGCATTCATTATATCTAGGTTTCAATTCATCATAGGCTACTTTAAGTTCATTATAACGTTCACAACAACCAAAAACACAGTTGTGTACCTTAGAGATTCCCATCAAGGCAACTTGATCATGCCTATCCTCTGAAGTACAGCTAGCCAGCAATCCAATATTCTCCGAGCCATCACCATTATCATTCTCATGCTCATGCATCTTCCTGTCGACATGGTCATCCACAGTGACAAGTGCTGAGGAGTTTCCAGCCTTCGAATTTCCAGCTTCCTTCTGAATCTGCTGATAGGAAGTATATCTCACTTCATCACCAACCTTCCTGTCCTTGCATTCTCTAGAGAAGTGACCCATCTGACCACAAGTAAAGCATTTGACCTTGCTTCTGTTAAACCTAGCTGGATCTCTTACTTGGAAGCCAAACTTTCTCCCTGACTTACTCTCAAATTTCTTGATGTTCATTGAGAGTATAGCCAGTTGCCACTTCAAATTCATCTTCTCCATGTCAAATGGATCCACCTGTTCAAAGTCCTCAAAGGCTAGTTGCTGCTGAGTGTCATAATCAGCAACAAAAGAGTGAATCACATCTTCCAAAACACCACTAGTTTTAGGTTGAGAACTTGATGAAGTAGTAGTGTAGGATGATTATGCTGAGGAAACAGGACTTGGAGCATAAGTCATCCTATTTGAGGAGGCCCCAACAAAAGCTGTATGACTAGGAGTGGATGAACGAAAAGGACTTCTTACATCAGGCTCAAGAGATTTAAGTCTGTTGTATAGTTCATCAAAAGTGAGCATATCCAGCCCACCTTTAGCTTTGAGGGCAATGCTTACCTGCAACCAAGATGAAGGTAGAGATCTCAACAACTTTGAGTTGCAGTCATCATTATCTGGCTTTGCCTTCAGCTGATTCAATTGACTCAGTATCTTATAAAACCTGTCATAACCTTTGTGGATTCCTTCTTCTTCAGAGATTTGAAATTCTTGAAACTGTTGTTTCAACATTGACTTCCTCATTCTCCTGGACTCCTCATTCCCACCAAACCTAGCCTTGATGGCCATCCATATATCCTTAGCATCCAGCATGTAGTGAAAATCACCCAAGTGATCTTCAGGAATAGCCTGAAGGAGAATAGTTATTACTTTGTGCTCTCTTGGAACGGCCAGTATCTCTTCAGCAGGTTTGGGAGGAACAATAGTAACATTACCATCAGGATCTGTGGTAGTCCTCTTCAAACTGTTCCCCTTCTTTACAATTTCCCAGAGATTCCAATCAATGTTAGAGATCTAGTTATGCATCTTCATTGACCACAAATTGTATTCCTCCTTCTTGAGATAAGGAAACTTAGCATTGCTGTTAGAGAGGCTGAGTTGTTGCATTGAGGTGTTGTTATTGTTGTTGGTGACATCCATACCATCATCAGATCCAGGCATGGTGAAAGTTGAATTGTTTTGTTTGTATGGGTGTAAAGGAAAGACTGTTCTTAGTATCGTAGAGACTCTCCCAAGGCTCTGATACCACTTGTTAAAACACAGACCTTGATAGATCTTTAAAGCACTCATAGATCGATAGTTATGCTTATTTAATCACAAACACACTATTAGACAATCTTTATAACTTGTATTCAAGCGGAATTTAAACACAAGAACAAACACAAATAATTAAGAACACTTTGATCCTCTATGGATCTTTTAATAATACTAAAACTTTGTTTTTCAACTCGTACATAACTCATACTATTGTGTTCCTTTTATACTCAAGGAACCCTAACCCGTTTCCCAAGAAACGTATAAACATAAAACTAAATAAGATATACAATATAACTTCCTAATAAAGCTCATGCATATCCTAACTAACTATAGAATAGGCGGAATATCTATATCCGCAGAAACCATCTACACGGTTTCCTAACTTCAGCATAAACTCTTCTTCAGCAGAATCCATGAACTACAGCAGATTCCTTCAGTAGTATTTTCAGCAGAATTTCCACTTTGCATAATTCCCAGCATATATATATATATATATATATATATATATATATATATATTAATATTTTGCGATCTCTTTGTGTTTTGTTGATAACGAATATAATGTTATTTTAAGTACAATTGTAAGTATACATGTTATTTTTGTAAAGCATTTACATATGGCCATCTAATACAAAAATGTTGTAATTAATCATTTGTTGTAATAGTTTATTAGGATGGGTAAAAACCACAACCCATGGATCATATCCATAACCCATTGACCCATACCCATTTGACTAGATACAATGTATTCATTAGATACATTGAATCTAAAGGAATACCCATGGACCAACCCATAACCCATGACCCATAACCAAAAAACCCATGGGCAAAGAGAACAGTCTCACGGATCCCTAGGTTTACACTAGACGGATCCCTTGTGGGAGGGATCCGTAGGATCCGGGGAACAGTGGCAGAAATTGCCTATAAATAGAGACCCATTTCTTTATTTTAACTTACCCCTCTTCTTAGTAATTCTTTCATATACTCGCATTCTCTTCTAACAAAAGATCACTTGATCTAGAGAGTACTTCCTTCTTTCTTTCTTTAGTGATTCTCATATAGGTCCTTCTCAAAGGCGAGATCACAAGCATTCTACAAATCATCCAAGCAAGGGGTCCTTGATTGATTTGTTCCTCCGCAATATTTCTGTAGCGAAGATCTTGTATTTGATATTTCACATATTTGTTGTGTAATAATCGGGTTCGTTTGGTCCACCGTGTTACGGACTCAGTATTTAGCTTTGACCGGAAAAAGGTGTAAGCAACGTTGTGAAGGCTTCTCCGCCAAATGAAGGAGTTTGTTGACATTGTGCTTGAACTCTCGAGTAGGTGACTCGGGGAGTGGAATAGGGCAAGGAAGGTGTCCTTGTAGCCGAACCACTATAAATCGGTTGTGTCATTTCTATCCCTTAGCTTTACTTTATTTACTTGCTTTATCATTAGATCTATACTTTCTCTACATCCATAAGATCTCACATATTAACGAATCTAAAGTTTTTTGAAACTAACTTAAAATTGGCAAAACTATTCAACCCCCTTCTAGTTTTCCACAATTGATATCAGAGCTAAGTTTATAAAAGTTTTAAAGTAAACCGTATTTTCAAAACTTTTCGATCACTATGTATTCTAAAAATTATAAGGAAGGGAAATTTATGCAAGGACCACCACTACTTGAAACTAATGGTTTTATATATTGGAAAATAGATTTGAAACGTATGTGAAGTCTAAAGATATTGATCTTTGGTACATTATTGTTGAAGGTGATTTTGAGGCTACCTCAAAAGATGATAAAGGAAAATTTAGTTAACATACCTCATGATAAACTAAATGATGAAATGAAGAAAAAGCTTTCTAAAAATAGTGAAACTAAAATGGTTTTGTACAATGCTTTACCCAAAAAGGAATTCAAAAGAATTTCTATGCTTAAAACCTCTAAAGAAATTTGGAATTCTTTAGTTGTAACTCATCAAGGTAATCAACAAGTTAAAAATAATAAAATTGATTTATTTGTTCAACAATATGAACAATTTTCAATATCGGATGAGGAAACTATAGATCATTCATTTGCTAATTTTAATACTATTATTACATCTTTACAAGTACTTGATGAATCTTTTTCTAGCCGTAACCATGTTAGGAGATATCTAAGGGCACTTCCATCCAAGTGGAGATCCAAGGTGACGGCGATCGAAGAGTCAAAAGATTTGACAATCCTCACCCTTGATGAACTCATAGGCAACTTGAAAATCTACGAGCTTGTCCTTGCTAAAGATTCTGAAGCCTCAAAGGTGAAAGAGAAACACAAATCTCTTACCCTTAAAGCCAAAAAGGCTTCAAGCGATGAGGAGAACTCCTCTTCGGATAGTGACGAAGAGGAGTATGCTATGGCGGTAAGGGACTTTAAAAAGTTCTTTAGAAGGAAGGGAAGATACTTCAAACAACCGTATGACGACAAGAAAGTATTCCGGAAAAGCAAAGAGGACGAGAAGCCAAAGGATGATCGTACTTGCTTTAAATGTGTGGACCCAAACCACTTTATTAGTAAGTGTCCCAAACGGGATGATCAAAAGGCGTTCGTGAGCGGCACGTGGGGAATGAGTAACAAGGAGGATGAAAATTGTGTCTCATGGCAAATGACGAGGTGTGCTTAAAGGTCGACCTAGACCCGGATGAATGGGTCAAGGATAGTGGGTGCACGAGGCACATGACCGACAATAAAGATCTATTCTCCACATATGAATCCTTTAATGGAGGTAATGTGGTGTTTGGAAGTAGAAAAGTAAAATCATCGGTAAAGGTACGATTTCTAACAAATCTCTAACCATTAACGATGTGTGTCACGTAGAAAACCTAAACTTTAATCTCTTAAGTATAGGAAAAATCTGTGATAAAAAGTGCAATGTACTTTTTACCGAAACCGGTAGTAAGATATTAAAAAATGGCATAACCATAGGAAGAGGAATTAGGAAACATGGATTCTATGTCTTACCTCTATGGATGATACTTCGTAACTTTGACCTTATGGCATCGAAGATTGGGTCATGTCAATATGCGACTTCTTCAACCGCTATCATCCAAAGATCTAGTAAGAGATCTACCTAAGTTAAAATATGAACATCACTTTTGTGATGCTTGTAATGTAGGAAAATAAGCTCATTCTAGTCATAAAGCTAAAAACATGGTGTCTACAACTAAGTGTCTAGAATTACTACACATGGATTTATTTGGTCCATCCGCTATCCAAAGTTATGGAGGCAACTACTACACTTTGGTCATAGTGGATGATTACTCTAGGTACACATGGACAAAATTCTTAAAGAACAAAACAGAAACAATTATTTTGAAATATTAAGCAAGAAAATCCAAAGACAACTAGGAAGTCCCATAGTATCTATTAGAACGGATCATGGTAGGGAATTCGATAATGAAGTGCAATTTGGAGCCTTTTGTGACGCTAATGGTATTACTCACAACTTCTTAGCTCCGCGCACTCCACAATCGAATGGGGTAGTAGAAAGAAAGAATAGAACCCTACAAGAAATGAGTCGCACAATGCTCAATGAGCAATCAATACCTCAAAAGTTTTGGTGCAATGTCGTTGATACTTCAACGTACATACTTAATCGAGTCTTAATTAGACCATTCTTAGGTAAAACTCCATATGAGTTACTTCGAGGCAAAAAGCCTACGTTAAATCATTTTAGAGTCTTTGGTAGCAAATGTTTTCTTCTGAACACTAAAGATTACATTACAAAATTTGATCCTAAATCAACCGAATGTATCTTTCTAGGTTACTCCCCTAATAGCAAAGCCTACGTCATACTTAATAAAGAAACAATGAAGGTAGAAGAATCATTAAATGTAAAATTTGATGAATGTCCACCCAAACCCTCTCCACCTCTTGTCGATGACGAGATTGTAGAAAGTGATGCTATAGTAATAAAGAAAAAGATAAATGAAGAAGAAGAACCTTTAAATGATGAAGTCATAAACATTAGAGAGTCCAAAGATCACCCCGTAGATAAGGTCATAGGAAAGCTAAACGAAAGAACATTAAGGTCTCAAGTTCAAAACCTAAGTAGCTTATTTTGTTTTGTTTCAACCATAGAACCTAAGAATACACAAGAAGCCATAAAAGATGAAAGTTGGGTAATGGCTATGAAAGAAGAATTAAATCAATTTGTTTCTAATGATGTTTGGACACTTGTCCCTCCACCTAGTAATCAAACCATAATTGGAACCAAATGGGTTTATAAAAACAAATTAGATGCAAATGAAGTAGTGTCTAGAAACAAGGCTAGACTCGTTGCCCAAGGGTATAACCAACAAGAAGGAATAGACTTTGATGAGACCTATGCCCCCTGGCTAGATTAGAGTCTATAAGAATACTTCTTGCGTATGCTTGTGCTAATGATCTAAAGCTTTATCAAATGGATGTCAAAAGTTCTTTTCTAAATGGTCTTATAAATGAAGAAGTATATGTAGCTCAACCTCTGGGCTTCATCGATTTTGAAAAACCTAAACATGTGTATAAGTTAAAGAAAGCCCTTTATGGTCTTAAACAAGCTCCAAAAGCTTGGCATGATAGACTCAAATCATTTTCAATTAAACACAACTATACCATGGGGTTAGTTGACAACACACTTTTTACTAAGAAAAGAGAGTCACATATAATCATAGTTCAAATATATGTAGATGATATTATATTCAGATCTTCTTGTCAAGACATGTGTGATGATTTCTCTAAAATCATGCATGACGAGTTCGAGATGAGTATGATGGGAGAACTTAGTTTCTTTCTTGGTCTACAAATCAAACAATTAAAAGATGGTATCTTCTTTAATCAATCTAAATACATAAAGGAGATGTTAAAGAAATTCTGTCTAGAAGAGTCGAAACCAATTAGGACACCAATGTCATCCGACACAAAACTCACAAAAGATGAAGACGGCGAATCCGTCGATAATACTAAATATCGTGGCATGATAGGTAGTCTTCTCTACCGCACGGCAAGTAGGCCGGATATCATGTTTAGTGTTTGCTTATGTGCTAGGTTTCAAGAAAACCCTAAAACATCACACCTAGAAGTCGTAAAAAGAATATTTAGATATATTAAGGTTACAACACAATTAGGATTATGGTATCCTAAGGGCACGGGAGTAGAAACAATTGTATATGCAGATTCTGACCATGCAGGTGATTATGTTGACCGAAAAAGTACAAGTGGGGTATGTACTTTTATGGGATGTTGTTTAACATCTTGGTTTTCAAAGAAACAAACGGCATTAGCAATATCAACAACCGAAGCCGAATACGTCTCCGCCGACAAAGCATGCCAACAAGCACTATGGATAAAACAAACGTTAGATTTAAGCAAGAATCCGATATTACATTCATCTAAGTGACATAGCCATTCTATGTGACAACAAGGGTGCCATAGATTTAAGCAAGAATCCGGTATTACATTCTCGCACAAAGCATATAGAGATTCTTCATCACTTCTTAAGAGACAATGTTCAAAAGGGGAACATCTCTATTGAGAAGGTAGCATCCGAAGACAACATAGCCGACGTCCTCACCAAACCGTTGAAGCGGGAACAATTCAACCTACTTCGTCTTGGTCTTGGTCTCATGGAACAAACGTCGTAATTTACTTTTTGACTCTACAAGGTATGTAAACACTAGCCTTCTTCTTTCTGAGTCTAGGATTTCTATTTCACGCACAAATCACAAACAATACGGGAATTTTAAAACCCAAGATAAGTTACAAACACATAATCACATACACATCTTCCTTTCAAAAGGATAAAACGTTTGTATTTCAAAACATAGAAATCTCCTTTCAAAATATTTTCTAAAATGATACTTCTTCCCGTATCAATTTCACAAAAGCAATTTCTCACGTCTAGGACAAATCTTTTTTTCATTATTAATACAACGTAAAAACCCGTTTTCATTGCATCTCATGTCTTTTGAATGCTAAAGGGGACACATAACTAATATGTGTTTTCGGGTACATTCATTTAAGCCACAATGAATTAGGAGCATTGGTAACACTAAATTACGTACTCAAGTACTAAATATGTGTTTTCGGGTTATCTCACATAATAGTATACTTTTTCACTTCTAGTTTATTTTTCTTTTCTTCTTGGGAGTCGAGATAACCGCAACTCCAAATAGTTTGCATATAGGCACACACTAGGCAAAAATGTTTCCAAAAGGAAAATTTTTGTGCTGCCTGAATCACCAGACCCACGGATCCCAGCTTTCATGCTAGACGGATCCCTCAAAGGAAGGATCCGTGGGATCCGTGAGACAGAAGCTGTTTTTACCTTCTATTTTCCTCACTTTGGATGAAAACTCCAACTTTTATTTTATTTTTTGGAGTATACTCTTTAATGCTTGTGTTCTCATGATCACATGCCTTAAATTCCTATCTAATCATTAGATTTTAATTCACATTTTGGGTCAAGCATTCATTACAATGCTTTATTTTTCTATATATATAGAACTCCCAAAATGCTTGCATAACTCATCTCATCTTCACAAACAAACAACACCATGTCATTCACAAGCTCTTACAACTAAGATGAATCACCTAGTACAAACAATCATCTTCATGAAACCCAAACCTTTGTATTTCCACCTTCCAAAATACCACAATCAAACACTAGGATATCCGCACGGATTAACATCCGATCTTGTTGCTTAGGAAAACCATCATAAAATGGCTCGTCCCCATCATCTAACTCACCACAAGATGCTTCCATCATAGCACCTCCCTCATCACCAACAAGTACACCATCTTCATCTCCTAAAGTTACTCTTTTGGAACTCCTTACGACTCCAACAAGATCTTAACAACCAAAACAAAAAGAAATAGCCTTTTTGACACCTCCAACTTCTTCAAACACAATATTCAATGATCTTGAAACATCACCACCCTTAGATCCCATGAAACTACAAGAATATCTAGGTTCTTTTCCACTACCACTTCTAAATATTTTGGACTTTGATCCGTATTTTCCTATTTTTCCACCACATCTTCCGCAACTCACAAATCAAAACAACCCGGAAAACTTCCGCACTCATTACCCACATCACTTACATTGTGAACATTGCCAATCCACTAGGGAAATTGCAATAGAAGTTAGGGAAGAAATGCGATTCATACTCAACCTCATCCTTGATCGCATCAATACCATAATTCATCAAAACCTCCATCCATAACCTTATGCAAGCATGGACGAATTCATTATTATTATTTTCTATTTTTAGTACTTTTTCTTTTGATTCATTTTTCAAGAACAAGTCTTGTTCTTATTTTTACATGCTTGTAGGTGGCATAAATACCACTACACGTTGTTGTTTTATTACAAGGCCTTGTTTACATACATTGGCTCCCAATCTTGATTCTCGTCAATCACAAGATTATTTAAGCATGTTACTAACATTTCTCTTTGTAGGATCTTTTTTATTTTTCTTCACTTGACGCCCAAAACTAGGGGGAGCTACCGTCAAGGGGGAGTAAGCGATACGTGGACTTATTTTTCCACACTTTTATTTCTTCGAAGGGTTAACTTTTTGTTTCCACAAAAAGGGGGAGAAGAAGTAAAACTTAGGGGCTTTTAAAACGTACATCTATTCTTAAGTTTTACTCATCATAACATTATGTTTTGTCTTCAACAAAAAGGGGGAGATTGTTAATACAAATAAACCGTAAAAACGTTTATTAATATTTTGCGATCTCTTTGTGTTTTGTTGATAACAAATATAATGTTATCTTAAGTACAATTAAAAGTATACATGTTATTTTTGTAAAGCATTTACATATAGCCATCTAATACAAAAATGTTGTAATTAATTATTTGTTGTAATAGTTTATTAGGATGGGTAAAAACCACAACCCATGGATCATATCCATAACCCATTGGCCCATACCCATTTGACTAGATACAATGTATTCATTAGATACATTGAATCTAAAGGAATACCAATGGACCAACCCATAACCCATGACCCATAACCAAAAAACCCATGGGCAAAGAGGAGCGTCCCACGGATCCCTAAGTTTACACTAGACGGATCCCTTGTGGGAGGGATCCGTGGGATCCGGGGAACAGTGGCAAAAATTGCCTATAAATAGAGAGCCGTTTCTTCATTCTAACTTACCCCTCTTCTTACTAATTATTTCATATACTCTCATTCTCTTCTAACAAAAGATCACTTGATCTAGAGAGTACTTCCTTCTTTCTTTCTTTAGTGATTCTCATATAGATCCTTCTCTAAGGTGAGATCACGAGCATTCTACAAGTCATCCAAGCAAGGGGTCCTTGATTGATTTGTTCCTCCACAAGATTTCTGTACCGAAGATCTTGTATTTGATATTTCACATATTTGTTGTGTAATACTCGTGTTGGTTTGGTCCACCGTGTTACGGACTCGGTATTTAGCTTTGTATCCGAAAAAGGTGTAAGCAACATTGTGAAGGCTTCTCCGCCAAGTGAAGGATTTTGTTGACATAGTGCTTGAACTCTCGAGTAGGTGACTCGGGGAGTGGAGTAGGGCAAGGAAGGTGTCCTTGTAGCCGAACCACTATAAATTGGTTGTGTCATTTCTATCCCTTAGCTTTACTTTATTTACTTCCTTTATCATTAGATCTATACTTTCTCTACATCCATAAGATCTCACTGATAACGCTACACGCGTCGTTCGTGGTCAAGGAAACTTCCTTTTCTTCGAGCAAGTTTTATAACACCCTAGGCAGTGAACCTAATCGTTGTAGTGTAGTAATTAGGGTAAGCCACGGGTATTGATATCGTTCTCTAGGGGAATAGGAATGCTAGTAAGAAGTTACTACGCTAAGGTTAAGGTTGAGGAAGATTATTTTTTGTATTTTAATATTTTATGAAATGGAAAGGTACGAATCTCGGGTATTGGATTTGGGGGGTTGGTATTTCTACCGATTACTCTACTATTATCTTATTATCTAAACTAAGGTTGTGGGAGTCTATGTCTAATTAATGTGTGCTCGTATGATAGTTTAAAGATGTGTTTACTTAGGTTATACTACTCCTTAATTATCTCCTATTGATGGTTGAATTGTCACGTCCTTATTCTTAGTTGCGTTGTGTGTCTAAAGTTGTAGGGTATGCGTTTCTCCCTAACTCTTTGAACTTACCAAAGGGTCTCGTCTACAAAACCCACTAGGGATGATAAACTCTTACTCTAAGGCACTCTTTGGATAATTTAGCCTACAACTACTCAGGTAATCATATTCTAAGGTTCACAAAGATGAATCAAGCATTAAGTACACAACGAATGACCTATCGCATTACTAGATCATTGATCAACTAAGATAAGAAACAACCAATCAATATTCAATAATTAAGTTTCATACTTCCTAAGCAAACACATAAATAAATTAGCCGGACATGGAGAACATGCAAGCATACACACAAATAATCAAAGACATAATTGAATTAATGAAGTAAATACTTATCTTGATGTAAGATAGGGTTTAAAACCCTAAAATACTATACAAGACACCTTAGGTTCGGTTTTCGGTTTTTACCGCAAAAGACTCTCTCTAAAAATGAAAAATTTGGATTCTATATATAAGATTACATATGCGACGGCGTCACCTTATGTTTCGTGATGTCGTCGTGTCGCCGTCATTAGGGTTTCGTCTTGGCCACGTTAACCTTGCGACGGCGTCACCTTATGTCTGTGACGCCGTCCTCTTCAGCTTCTGACGTCGTCTGGGTTGCATCTAGGCCGTCTGAGTAGCAACGGCCTACTCTTTTAAAGCCCGACGTCGTCACTTGAAAATAGGGTATTTGGCTACTGTATCGTCACAAAAAATCCTCCGACGGCGTCGCAATTAACACCTGACGCCGTCGCCTTCTGTTTTCAGCAGCTTTGAGTGTCTCGATTCTGACTTTCGCCATTTTCTTCATATATTCGCGCCTTTTCGTCCAAATAAGTGCCATTCCAGCATTTTGCCTTCAAGAGACCTAAAAAGTGAAAAGGAACGATATTAAGCAATAACGGATACAAAAGTGATCAAATAAGGACTTAAACGACCCCTCAAAATGCTACCTTTTATAACCTTATCAAATATCCCTACACTTGTTATTTGCTTGTCCTCAAGCAAATGTGCTTTTAGCCAATTAATTTATAAGTTAGGGGTCATGAAGCATGAATTCAAAATGGTCCACAACACATATAAGCCCCGCAAAAGTCATAACAAGCACGGAAATTACATACTAGCACCTCACATGGGGTGTTTGGATACTCACATCGGTGTATATATGAAATATAACAAATAGGAAATGGAAGATAAACACTCATTAACCGGTCCTAGTACATAGATTACCATAGGCTTGAGAATAGATCAAACCTCCATCGCTTTGGCGTAAGCACCTAGGAAAGACTATCAAAGAGGTCTTTTAAAGGGTTGTATTGTTAGGCTTACGGTATGGAAACAAGGGTTTGGTGGGATAGGCTATTTAGTGGTGGCAAGTCAAAAATCTCTATGTTAAATGCATACGAAGAATGGCGTTGCTAAGCCAAGACTCGACACTCTAAAACTCTAGGTAACATCAAAATGATAGGGATTTATAGGCACATCCCTACACTTGAGTTTTTATTACTCTAACACTAATTTGACCCGAATTTGAAAAGATCAAAACACTTGGGGGTACATTATTACGCAAACAAATGGAATTTGAATTTAACATTCCCTTCCCGTCATTTCATAAACTTTAACTTTTCCCATGAATCCCAATCGTCCCAAAACTGTATACAAAGGATATGACTCGACTTAGCAACTCATGCAAGCAACTAGATAATTGAACTAAGGGTTTAGGGTGATAACAAACGTTTGCACTAAAAGTGAGTGCATAAGGGGTAGGCTAAGGCGATTTGGGTGTATATTTGGGGGTGGGGTGTAAACAATGCTCTTCATTGATATTCCGGAAAAACCGAAACATCACGAGAACCGCGAAAAGGATAGGTTCTGAGGGGTTAACTAGGGGTATCGTGTACTAAAGATGAGTACAACGTAAAGGGTGTGAGGGAATTACTCAACCGATGTGGAAGAAGTAATTATATTACGGGTATCAAACAAGGGTTTATCCTAATGCCTCTTATCATTTAGTTATTCCTAACTACACAAGTGTAGCCTCACTTGCGATCTCGGAATGCATCACAAAACAAGTTCTAGAATCTAATGTACTACCAGTTCACACTCTAAGCATTGAAGATGAATGCTTTAATTCCTACTAATATAAGGGTGATCCTCACATTTTGGGTAGAATTTGGGTGGTAAAGGGTTTTTGTGCTAATCATGCAACTTCCTATCCATGAGACGCTTTTGTTAAGACTAATGGCCCACTCCTATATGTCATGAAAAATTTTAAATTTGGTGCCAAAATTACCCTAACTGACATTTTCTCGTGGTTTATTACGCAAATGCAATTGGACAAAGCAAATAATCAAGAATAAGCATACTTTCAAAGTTCCCGTTTTATTTTCCCTCCCTACACTTAAACTGAACATTGTCCCCAATGTTCCCCGAAAGTATCAAAGTTATGATAATGGAAGGTAATTAAAAACGAAAGAAACTAATACTCCCCTGATTAGCTCGGTAGGATCCGTGTAAAGTGGTGGTTAAATCCTTTTCAAGAAGAATTATTGCGTGAAAAGCTCCTTCCAATCTTATGTAACTTCTTCTCGACAAACTAAACCTGCACACTTGAAGAAAACAAACGAAACCTTCGCGTAAAATCGGCGGTAATAATATATATAAGACTCGATTTAAACTAGGATATAATGCTTGTGGAATGGATGTTTACATAATTTCTAAGAAATTTAAGACCTGGAAAATTCCAAAAATTTATAAGTAGCTCAGAAAACGAGAGAAAAGTAATCTGATGTTTTTACTCCTTCCTGACGCCGTCTGGTTGCAATCCTGACGCCGTCAGGTTATCCTGACAAAAACTGGTCTGCGATTTTCTGGAAAAAAATTCTGGAAAATTTTCATCTTTAGAATCTGGAAAAATTTCTGCAAAAACATCCATTATGACTCGATACAAGCATTTGACTCTTACAAACAAACATAAATATCTTTTAGTTAATTGTTATTCTCATGTTTACGTTTCTTTTGAAAACGTGTGTAATCCTCCCTACACTTATCCCTTATGTAAAATACCTTTATATGCAATTAAGACGAGGTTAAAAACAAAATAAAGCATTTTTACAAATTTAAACATGAGGATAAACAATTAATAAAAGATATATGACACTAACAAGCAAACAATTAAGCATGGGTTGCCTCCCATGAAGCGCTTTTCTTTATTTAAGGGTCTTGTATCTAGACTCGTAGTCGTACTCCTACGTTGCTTCATTACCGCCCTCGTGCTCATACTTAAGCCATTCCAATGCTCTTTCATTCTTTTTGTAATCATCTCCTAATTCAAGGCATTTTTTGTAATACCGCTTAGTTTTCTCATATGGGTACCTAATCCCACTCTGCTTATCCCTGTCACTAAGCAATGGAATAGGGGTCATTCTATTACAAGCCTCAATGTCCTTATGTTTTAACCTAGGATGAGCGCGTGGCATTTGGTAGATGAAATCTTCAACTTCATCAGAGAATGTAATTAGACCATCAATCATTCGTTCCTTCAACCTAGTCAATTTTTTGAAAGGTTTTCCAAAAATTACTTGAGTGAGGTCCTTATCTATAAATTCTCCTAAGTCTTCTAAGACCATGAACTCTACCAAATAGGCAAAACTTCCAACAAACACGTGCAAATAAATGACTGCTTCAACAACATTGTTCCCTTGATAGGTTAACTCATTGACCTTGATTTTGTTGTATAGATCCCTTGAGATTAAGTTTAAAGGTAAGAATGAATTCAAATAAGCATCGAACCCTTCTAGTCCTATTTTGCAGGGGAATTGCATGTTAAAGGGGCCATCTTTCTCAATCCTACACCTAGGGTCAAAACATTGGGAGGGGTCTTCCTCAATTTCAGAACTAACTTCATTAATGACCTCCCCGCTATCAAGTGCTTCACTATAATCAAATTCCTCATCAGAATCAGAGTAATAGAAAGGACTTTGTTGTTGCCAATTTATCTCATTATGCCCTAGGTGATTACCAAAATGGTGAGTGGGTGAAGGGTTTTGTGGGATTGCGTTCTCAATCTCGGGATTGGGAACAGGTAGAGTGAAGAATCTTCGATGGAAGATACGGATCATGGTGAGTGATGGTTTTTACGAACGAGGGTCACGAAGAAGGGGGATAGACTAAGAGAAAGCTAAAAATGAGAAAAATTTAGTTGATAGGAATTAAGCAAAGAACCTAAACGATGTGGACTACTAACTAGCTATTCTATTCCCCGGCAGCGGCGCCAAAAACTTGATAACGCTACACGCGTCGTTCGGGGTCAAGGAAACTTCCTTTTCTTCGAGCAAGTTTTATAACACCCTAGGCAGTGAACCTAATCGTTGTAGTGTAGTAATTATGGTAAGCCACGGGTATTGATATCGTTCTCTAGGGGAATAGGAATGCTAGTAAGAAGTTACTACGCTAAGGTTAAGGTTGAGGAAGATTATTTTTTGTATTTTTATATTTTATGAAATGGAAAGGTACGAATCTCGGGTATTGGATTTGCGGGGTTGGTATTTCTACCGATTACTCTACTATTATCTAATTATCTAAACTAAGGTTGTGGGAGTCTATGTCTAATTAATGTGTGCTCGTATGATAGTTTAAAGATGTGTTTACTTAGGTTATACTACTCCTTAATTATCTCCTATTGATGGTTGAATTGTCACGTCCTTATTCTTAGTTGCGTTGTGTGTCTAAAGTTGTAGGGTATGCGTTTCTCCCTAACTCTTTGAACTTACCAAAGGGTCTCGTCTATAAAACCCACTAGGGATGATAAACTCTTACTCTAAGGCACTCTTTGGATAATTTAGCCTACAACTACTCAGGTAATCATATTCTAAGGTTCACAAAGATGAATCAAGCATTAAGTACAAAACGAATGACCTATCGCATTACTAGATCATTGATCAACTAAGATAAGAAACAACCAATCAATATTCAATAATTAAGTTTCATACTTCCTAAGCAAACACACAAATAAATTAGCCGGACATGGAGAACATGCAAGCATACACACAAATAATCAAAGACATAATTGAATTAATGAAGTAAATACTTATCTTGATGTAAGATAGGGTTTAAAACCCTAAAATACTGTACAAGACACCTTAGGTTCGGTTTTAGGTTTTTACTCCAAAAGACTCTCTCTAAAACTGAAAAATTCGGATTCTATATATAAGATTACATATGCGACGGCGTCACCTTATGTTTCGTGACGCCGTCGTGTCGCCGTCATTAGGGTTTTTTCTTGGCCACATTAACCTTGCGACGGCGTCACCTTATGTCTGTGACGCCGTCCTCTTCAGCTTCTGACGTCGTCTGGGTTGCATCTAGGCCGTCTGAGTAGCAACGGCCTACTCTTTTAAAGCCCGACGTCGTCACTTGAAAATAGGGTATTTGGCTACTGTATCGTCACAAAAAATCCTCCGACGGCGTCGCAATTAACACCTGACGCCGTCGCCTTCTGTTTTCAGCAGCTTTGAGTGTCTCGATTCTGACTTTCGCCATTTTCTTCCAAACAAGTGCCATTCCAGCATTTTACCTTCAAGAGACCTAAAAAGTGAAAAGGAACGATATTAAGCAATAACGGATACAAAAGTGATCAAATAAGGACTTAAACGACACCTCAAAATGGTACCTTTTAAAACCTTATCACTCACATATTAACGAATCTAAAGTTTTTTGAAACTAACTTAAAATCGGAAAAATTATTCAACCCCCCTTCTAGTTTTCCACATATATATATATATATATATATATATATATATATATATATATATATATATATATATATATATATATATATATATATATAGTTAGGATCAAATAAGAAGATTACTTAAAATAAGAAGTAATAAGAAGAACTATAACCGAAAATCCGAGATGCACCGACCTAAATTAGATGCATTCCTATAATCTTAGATGCATTATAACGCACCATATTGTATTTTCTAGCTTTTAATCAGATGCATATACGTATTTTAGATGCATTTCATGATTTCTCTTGTTTTTTGTTCCTCTGCACGTGCCAAAATCATGAAAATCAATTTGCACCATCTATACATCAAATTAACTTTCGAAACTCAATATGTTGCATCTATATGAATAGAAATGCATCTAATGCAAGTCGTTGCATCTCAAATGCGTGGTTTTGGTCACTTCTCACCACTTCTTATTTTAATTTACTTCTCACTGGATCCTTACTCTATATATATATATATATATATATATATATATATATATATATATATATATATATATATATATATATATATATATTCATACCTTTTTACTCTACCATCCTCTACAAAAGGGATTTATAGGATCATCCACACACTTGGGTTTTTATTTAACTAAACTAATTTACCCGATTTGAAAGATCAAAACACTTGGAGTATTTAATTACGTAGACAAAGGGAATTTGAATTTATCGTTCTTTCCCGTTACTCCATAAAATATTACTTTAACCCATGAGTCCCAATCGTCCCAAAATTGTATACAAAAGATATGACTCGACTTAGCAACCATGCAAGTAACTGGATAATTGAACTAAGGGTTTAGTAGCGATAAAAATAATGCAGTAAAGATGAGTACATACAAGGTAGGCTAACGCGATATGGGTTTACATTTGGGGGTCGATTGTAAACAATGCTCTTCATTGATATTCCGGAATACCGAGACATCACGAGAACCGCGAAAAGGATAGGCTCTGAGGGGTTCACTAGGGGTATCGTGCACTAAATGAGTACATCGCAATGGTGTGGGGAAAATTACTCAACCAATGTGGAAGATTTAATTATAATACAGGTTTCAAACAAGGGTTATCCTAATGCCTCTTATCATTTAGTTACTCCTAACTACACAAGTGTAGTCTCACTAGCGATCTCGGAATGCCACAAAACAAGTTCTACAATCTATTAAACTACCGGTACACTTACTAAGCATTAAAGATGAACTCTTTTATTCCTAAAGATCTAGGGGCGAACCTCACATTTTGGGGTGGAATTTGAGCGGTATACGGTTTTTGTGCTAGTCATATAATTCCTATCCATTAGACGCTTTATTAAGACTAAAGTTTCGCTCGTAAATATCATAAAAAATTTTAAATTTGGTGCTAAAATTGCCCTAACAAATATTTCTTATCATTTATTACAAAAATTACCTAGGAAAAGACAAATAATCAAGTGAGTGAATAGTTTCTAAGTTCCCATTTTATTCTCCCTGCCTACACTTAAACTGAATATTGTCCCCAATGTTCCCTGAAAGGATCAAAGTTATGATAAAAGAAGTTAAGTAAGAGAAAGAAACTAATACTCCCCTAATTAGCTCGGTAGGATATTTGTGAAGTTGTGGTTAAATCCTCTTGCAATAAGAATGCATAAGTAATAAGCTTCATCCAATATTTGTTTCTTCTTCTTGTCCAATATAACCTGCATACTTATAAGAAAGCAAACGAAACCTTCGCGTAAAATCGGCAGTAAAACTATATATGGCACATAACTATACTAGAAAGCAAGTAAGATATAATGCTTGTGGAATGGATGTTTGCAATTTTTCTAGAACATTAAGAATTGGGAATTTCCAAAAATTATAAATTACACCGAAAACGAAACTGATATTTTGTTTCTACATTGCCTGACGTCGTCAGGTGTTAATCCTAACGCTGTCAGGTTGTCCTGACAAAAACTGGTCTGCTGCGTTTTTCTGGAAAAATTACCTCATTAAAACCTGGAAAAATTTCTGCAAAACATCCATTATGACTCGATACAGGCATTTGACTCTAACAAACACACAAATACATCAATTTCAATGATTGTTAATCTCATGTTCTTGTTCTTTAAAAACATATATGATCTTCCCTACACTTATCTTTTTGTAAAATACCTTTATATGTAATTAAGACGAGGTTAAAAATGAAATAAAGCATTTTCACAAAATCTAACATGAGAATAAACAACATTGAAAAAGATATATTAACACACAAATTGAAAACAAACAAGCAAACAATTAAGCATGGGTTGCCTCCTACGAAGTGCTTTTCTTTATAAGTCTTGTAGCTAGACTCGAAGTCGTGCTCCTACGTCGTCTCATGCATGCTCACATGCCTATATCTAAGCCACTCTAATGTTCTTTCATCTTTCTTATAATCATCTCCTAACTATAGACAATTTTTATAATACCTCTCATTTTTTTCATAAGTATGTCTAAGTCCCATTTGTTTGTCTCTTTCACTAAGTAACAGAATAGGATCCATTCGACCACATGCTTCTATATCTTTGTGTTTAAACCTAGGGTGTGTACGGGGCATTTGATAGACAAAGTCCTCAACTTCACTAGAGAATGTAATTAAACCATCAACCATTCGTTCATTTAACTTAGTCATTCTCTTAAAGGGTTTTCCAAATATCACTTGAGTGAGGCTTCCATCAATGAATTCTCCTAAGTCTTCTAAAACCATGAATTCTACCAAATAAGCAAAACTTCCAACAAACACGTGCAAGTGAGTGACCGCATCAACAACATTGTTCCCTTGATAAGCTAAATCATTTACCTTAATTTTATTATATAGATTCCTTGAGATTAAGTTTAAAGGTAAGAATGAATTCAAGTAAGCATCAAAACTTTCAAATCCTATTTTACAAGGAAATTGCATGTTGAAGGCACCATCAATCTCAATTCTACACCTAGGGTCAAAACATTGGGAGGGATCTTCTTCCTTTTCAATTCTAACTCCATCGATGACTTCTCCTTTGTCGAGTGCCTTCTCGTCATCAAATTCCTCATCGGAATCCGAATCATAAAAAGGACTATTATGTTGCCAATATATTTCATTGTGCCCTAGGTGATTTCCAAAGTAGTGAACGGGTGAAAGGTTTTGTTGAATTTCATTTTCCATTGCGGGGTTTGGAACGGGTGGTGCAAAGTTTCTTCGGAAAAAGATGCGAATCATCGCAAGTGATGAGATCTACGAACAAACACACAAAGAAGGGAGATAGACTACAAGGAAGCTAATAAAAAAATAGAAAAAATATCACTTGATAGGAATCAATCGAGTGGACCTAAACGAGATAGAAATCTAACTAGCTATTATATTCCTCGGCAGCCGCGCCAAAAACTTGACGCGTGGGTTCGGGGTCAAGAAAACCTTCTTTTCTACGAGAAAGCTTTTCAACCCTCTAGGCAGTGAACCTAATCGTTGTAGTGTAGTATAGGATAAGCCTCGAGGATTGATTTCATTTTATAAGGGAATAGGAATGCTAGATAGAGATATATGACAAGAAGGTGGGGTTGAGGAAGATTCTTTTTAGACTTTTTTTATGTTTTTTGAAAGCAAGGGTAAAAATCTCGGGGTATATGATTGGGGGTGGTACTTCTACCGATTTTACTACTTATCTAATTTAACTAATTAACTATTGGATATGTTATGCTAATTGAGGTGTGCTCGTATGATGATTAAAGATGTGTTCACTTAGATGTTATTAATCCATAGTTATCTTTTATTGGTTGGTTGAATTGTCTTCCTTTATCTTAATTGGTGCGTTGTATTCCGTTTAGTCATAGGGTGGTGCCTAATTCCCTAGTTCTATGAATTGCAACTCTCTTTTAGAATACCCGGGATCGGCAAGTGCAATAGCATCTCCCCCAAATACACTACTATCCTAAAGCTACAATTCACGCAACAAACACAACGAATGGCCTAATGTGCACTCAAAGGCTTTTTCTCTGTTTAGGACGTTCAAGCTCGCAACAATGAAAGAAGAAGCCATTTTTCCTTAATCTAGCATCTACCAATTAAGACAAGAGAAAACCTAACAACAATCAATAACTAGGTTTCATTCTAAGCAAACACAAGAATAATTTAGCTAGACATGTTAAACAAGCAAGCATACACACAATCAATTGAACATGGGGTAGACATAATGATAAATTGGATAAACAAACTTATCTTGTGATGTAAAATAGGGTATGCGACCCTAGAATACTGTCCAAGTTGGACTACAACTGAGTTAGGGTTGGCTCTCCAAAATTCTACCTCTTTAAAATACAGAAAAGTGGAATTCTATATATAGATTTACAATCGCGACGGCGTCACCTTTTGCTAGTGATGCCGTCAGGTCGTCGTTATTAGGGTTTCTTTTGGGCCAAGTCATCATTGGGATGGCGTCAGTTGAGATGTGTGACGCCATCAGTCTTCAGTAGTGACGTCGTCTGAATCTTAGATCTTGGGCGTTTGGTGTGAACATTTTGAGTGACGCCTTTTATAATTTAGGCGTGACGCCGTCAGGCTTTAGAACCAAAAATTCCGCTGAGCCATCGCGTGCACTTTTGATCAAGTCTTCTATAGATGGACGACGTCGCCCTTTGGTTGGGACGCTGTCAGGTGTGCTGGAGTGCCTTTGATCTTGACTTTGCAATTTTCTTCATGTTTTCGCTCCTTTTCGTCCAAATATGCTTCATTCCAGCATTTTGCTTCCAAAAGACCTAAAATGTGAAAAGTAACGATTTTAAGTAGTAACGGATATAAAATGTGTCGATTTAGGGCTTAAATGACCCCCTACAAACGTATTTTTTAAATCTTTATCAATCACCGCAACAATCATAGGTTTTTAATATCACGATTTAATGCTTCGGGGAAACCCTCGATTAAACTTTCCAAAAGCTTCTCATTGGTAGGGAACAAATTAGGACACAGGGCCCTTAGCTCGTGGAATCTCTTGAAATATGTCTTGAGGTCATTACCTTTAGCAGAAAAATGGTAAAATTATTCCTCCAGCTTCTTTATCTCGATTCTTGGGCAGTACTATTTCATTAATAGTTGCTTCATATCAGACCAGGAAAGTTCTATTCTGATTGGTTGGGCATAAGCTTTCCACCAAGATAACACATCTTCTAGCAAAGTTCCAGTTGCAAAATTAACCTTGCAATCATCCGTGCAGTCACTTAAAAGAAATACTGTCTCGGACCTCTCAAACCAATGAAGTAGACCAATAGCACCTTAAGTGCCTTTGAAAAATGTAGGCTTGCAGTTCATGAATCCTTTGTAGCTACGGAGGACTCACTTTGATTGGTTGGAGTGTTGGTTTCATTCGAGTTTGCCTGTGACAATTCGTATTTTCAAGTCATTCTCAAAACATTACTCATGCTTCATTATTTATCATTTATCGTGAACTAGGTTTACGAGCATCAAATTCACGTAACCGTAATGGTTTAGCTGTGAATTCATGATCATATCATCGAGGACATTTCATATAGACTAAGTTTAGTCTACATTTCATTAACATCATTGTCATCATATTAGTTCATGCATGGTTTTGCATTTTACATTAAACGTATAACTTTTATTAAATAAACGTTATCGCGTAATTAATTATTTTGAACAATTGATCCGTTATATATTTTTATACTTATATTAAGTTTATAAAAATAATATTATGAGTTTACCCAGTGTTTTAAATTTATTTTGTATATAAATTGTTATATTTATATAATTACGACGGTTTTCTTAAATATTACACGATCATTATCGTTTCACTCAAGTTTTACGAGAAATGTATTTTTATAAATTTTTATGACCTAAATATATTTTATCTTGACCCGTGAAAATTTATTTTTAACTAACGCTACCCTATATACTCAAATGTGACTACAACTTATCATTTAACTTCAAGTAACTTACATTTAATTACACTTAAACATTTAAAAAATATATATATATAAAAGTGAATGACTAACCTCCCTTGTCGACAAGGGAGGGTGAGTCATTGAGGTGATTCACTTGTCTTGCAAATATCTTACTAAGTCTTTGTATTATACTAATATCACAAACACAATTCATTTCATTTATTCAAAGTAAAAAGATCAAAACTCTTGCTCTCTTTCTCTCCAAAACCGGCAGCCACAAGACCAAGAAGGAAGATCATCATAAAATTTTCAAGACAAAGTTATTTAACACACTAGTATCACTCTTTGTATAGGTTTTGAAATAAAAATCTAGGGTGATAAGGAAAATCCTTTGTTCTCATAAACCTCATCAATTACTAGTAAGCATTTCATACATATCATTATTTTTCATATTCATTTCTATGTTCATTTTTATTATGCACAAGTAAAACATGCAAGTTATGTGATGTTTATACCACTTTTTAAGGTTTTTATGTGTTATATATAAATAATTCATCCTATAATTACTCCTTGTTATATATTAGTTTTGGTGATGCCTAGGAAACCATGACACCCTAAGAAGGTGTATGGTAGGATTAGAATAGCTTCGGAGTTGTTTTGAATGGGTTAGAATAGGTTTGGCGCGAGAAAAACTCATTTCGACAAGTTTGCAAAAGGGTCTGTCCTTCTTTTCAAAATCTGGAAAATCCGACAGTAGGTAAAATTTTTGGCCTAGATATTTCGAAAATATACTTTAAAACGAAAACGTGGCCGCTTGAACGGATTAAAACGGAGCTATAACGAAGAAGTTATGAATTTTTCAAGTTGACGACGAAAACTATAATTTTCTGGAAATTTCAGCAAGCAAAGTTTATTTTGTACGAGTCAAAAATGAAACTTAGGTGTTATAAATTATGTCGACTTGTCTAAAATATGTTAGTATACTTTGATACAAAGCTAAGGACCTTTAAAACGTAGAAAACGGATTTGTAACGATTAAATTATACACGTTTACAAAAAGTTGTCGTAACTTTATTATATAAGAAAAACTATATAATTTCTAATAGGCAAGTTTTACGGCAAACAAGAGACCAAGTTGAAGGTTGTTTTTAACATTGATTTAGAACTTTTTATAAAGTGATGTCTTCTAATAAAAGTGAGTTCGCCAAGTATATTTATCAAAATGACCGACCGTTTGATTAGCGGAGTTGTAATGAATTAATTACGTTTACTCAAACTTTGCCCAAAAAAATCCTTAAACTATATTTTGGGACATAAGTACTATACTTAACCTCTATTTTTCTTTATGTTCGAGACCTCTAGGATGGAAACTCATGTACTAAAACTTTGAGATAATCATACGAGCTTCCCAAAACCGTTGAGTTTGTTTCCTAACGCTCGACGTGCACCATTTTACGACTAGCTTTTAGAGGCCGTTTTAGTCACTTTCATGGATATTTGAATGACATTATTTTACGACGAAAAGTTATATTCTCTTAATAAATCACTAAATGATTATCGTCGGATATCATTTCAACATAAATACATGTAAGGTAATTTAAAAATGGTCAAGACGTTAAAAGAATTATTTTCAAAAATTCATAAGTGGTATAAATATCATCCGAATTGCATGCATAACATTACATCATGACTTATTACATATCATATCATTCATAATAGCTCGTTTCGAGATTCACGCTACATTTCAGTGTACTCACTTTGTCATCGCATCAATTCATCAAGTGAGTTTTCATAGCCCCGTTGTATACATTTAATACTTATTTCATTTATTCCTGTCTGGGAAAACGTTTGAACAGCTTTACTCAAAAAAACCATGACACCCTAAGAAGGTGTATGGTAGGATTAGAATAGCTTCGGAGTTGTTTTGAATGGGTTAGAATAGGTTTGGCGCGAGAAAAACTCATTTCGACAAGTTTGCAAAAGGGTCTGTCCTTATTTTCAAAATCTGGAAAATCCGACAGTAGGTAAAATTTTTTGGCCTAGATATTTAGAAAATATACTTTAAAACGAAAACGTGGCCGCTTGAACGGATTAAAACGGAGCTATAACGAAGAAGTTATGAATTTTTCATGTTGACGACGAAAACTATAATTTTCTGGAAATTTCAGCAAGCAAAGTTTATTTTGTACGAGTCAAAAATGAAACTTAGGTGTTATAAATTATGTCGACTTGTCAAAAATATGTTAGTATACTTTGATACAAAGCTAAGGACCTTTAAAACATAGAAAACGGATTTGTAACGATTAAATTATACACGTTTACAAAAAGTTGTCGTAACTTTATTATATAAGAAAAACTATATAATTTCTAATAGGCAAGTTTTACGGCAAACAAGAGACCAAGTTGAAGGTTGTTTTTAACATTGATTTAGAACTTTTTATAAAGTGATGTCTTCTAATAAAAGTGAGTTCGCCAAGTATATTTATCAAAATGACCGACCGTTTGATTAGCGGAGTTGTAATGAATTAATTACGTTTACTCAAACTTTGCCCAAAAAAATCCTTAAACTATATTTTGGGACATAAGTACTATACTTAACCTCTATTTTTCTTTATGTTCGAGACCTCTAGGATGGAAACTCATGTACTAAAACTTTGAGATAATCATACGAGCTTCCCAAAACCGTTGAGTTTGTTTCCTAACGCTCGACGTGCACCATTTTACGACTAGCTTTTAGAGGCCGTTTTAGTCACTTTCATGGATATTTGAATGACATTATTTTACGACGAAAAGTTATATTCTCTTAATAAATCACTAAATGATTATCGTCGGATATCATTTCAACATAAATACATGTAAGGTAATTTAAAAATGGTCAAGACGTTAAAAGAATTATTTTCAAAAATTCATAAGTGGTATAAATATCATCCGAATTGCATGCATAACATTACATCATGACTTATTACATATCATATCATTCATAATAGCTCAGTTTCGAGATTCACGCTACATTTCAGTGTACTCACTTTTGTCATCGCATCAATTCATCAAGTGAGTTTTCATAGCCCCGTTGTATACATTTAATACTTATTTTCAAACTTGTGGGGGAGAATACATTGCACATCATTTTTATTACGATGCCAAGTATATCAAATTCATTTACATTTCTTTAGTTACCTCATGCCAATTGAATGTCCCCATTATATAACATGAGCCGTTAATTTCATAGAAGCGAGGGTGAGTGGATAGATCTATCGAGGGTGACTCCTCCATCCGGGTTGGTGGATTCCAACTGGTTAAACGGATGCATTTCATTTAATGTCATTATTTGAGTTGTTTGGCAAACACTCTGTTGGAGCGAACATCATGATCAATCTAGTTTCGGTGTCATGGACTTATAGCAATTGTAACATTTTTGTGTGGCATGATTGTCATACCTGGTCTATACTTGTGTAGTCGTATAAATCATTTTCGTAAACCTATGATTTCTCACCAACATTATTGTTGACCGTTTTAGCAATGTATTTTCAGGTAACTAAGACATTCGCATCATGGCACGAATAAGGAACCCTCATAGAGTCGCGGCGTCGACTTGTCTCATTGTATATTATGGTTTTCTTTCAAAACATCGTTTGGACTTGTAATAAACTCATATTTTCCGCAAACTTTATCAACTTTTGGGACCTATCTTGTAACTCTGGATGTTTTATATAAATATCAAACGATGTGTTTTTAAACGACACTTTAGGTCGTTCAATATAACTGTGATTGTGATGCTATGACAGTCAATCCCCAGGAATTCCATTCCGCTGCAAAACAGGTAATTTGGGGGTGTGACAGATTGACATCAGAGCCTCAGTTATAGAGAACTAGGTTGCATCATTGACCCTAGACTATAACTACATTATCATAGCATCTCATCACTTCATCATGAGTGCATATTCACTTTATATGCGGATTCATATACATTTTATTCGAGTTATTTACTTTTATTTTACATCGGTTGTCACAGAGATGTCTTCAGATTCCGACCCTATCCCTATATCATCTGACACGAACATGGAGGATGTCTCATCCGACACCAACATGAACGATGCCTTATCACACATTGTAGTTGTATCTTCTATTGGCTCTACTTCAGACTTTCCACTTATTGTGACTGACACTGAGACCGAACCCTTTGAGGAGGGCGAAGTCGCACCTACACCACCTGTTAGCCCTACACATGGCCCGATTCATCCACCATCACCACTATTATCATCATCATCTTCATCATACTATCTTAGGGAACCTATACCTACATTAGACTTGCTGCTCAAAAAGCGTGCACGTTTTGACATCCCTGCATCATCCTCTACAGAGCCCGAACCACCAGCTAGGTTCGAGATAGGTGAGAGCTCAAAGGCTGCTGCTGCTAGACAGCCTTCCACTGAGACATTAGGGGCATGTATAGATAGCCAACAGGTTCAGATTGATAGGATATTAGGGCAGTTGGAGGAACTGTCATTAGACCGAGTGGAGAACATTGAGGAGGAGGTTGAAGGCCTCGTGATAGGTAAAGTTTCAATTGATTTGGCACACCAGGGTTTAGAATCTAGACAGTTAGAGAACAGGGGGCATATTGTGGAGTTGAGGCAGGAGATGCCTGAGTTATATGATAGAGCCGAGATGGCCCAGGACGAGCTTCAGCGTCATGCACAGGAGTTGGCACTAGCTCGTGAGAGCATGGTTACCGCACAGGCTCAGATTAGCGAGTTGAGGGTTTTGATTGCGAGCTTGACTACACAGGTCCGAGATCTTCAGGATCGAGTTGGCGGAGCACCAGGAGGTGCCTAGTGTAGACTCTTATCATGTATAGTTTTTATTTACTGTTATCCTAGTCACAAGGTGTGTGACATAGTTTAAAGAACTTGTTGTCTTTTGGTTGTTGTACAAACAAAATATCAAGTATTGACTCTACTATGTAGGAATGGTTTTACTATATATGATATCGGTCCACGAAGGCCGAAATTTTCATGTATATTATCCACGTGTGTTATGATTTTATTTGTGATATTTCGTGGTTGTTCCGTTGTGATTTCATTTATATTATACATGTTGTGGTTGTGGATATATATGTATAATGTTTGTTTCTACTTACGAGTTCTCATAATTGTTTCATCTTATGGTTTTGAAGAATAATGGCGCCAAAGAAAACCACACCTGAATTGACTCAAGCTGCTATGCAGAAGTATGTGAACGATAGCATAGCCGATGCATTAAGGACCGAGAGAGCATCAGTGGCGGCTGCTGCTGAGGCTGCGGCTACTGCCGAGGCCGCTAGACTTGCTGCTGCTGCAGGTAATGCAGGAGGGTCCGGGGTTAGGAGTTGTTCATATAAGGATTTCAAAAGTGGAGATCCCACTAAGTTCAAGGGTACTGAAGGGGCAACTGCCATGGTTAGATGGTTCGAGAAAATGGAATCCGTGTTTCTGTTATGTAATTGCCCGGAGGATAGCAAGGTTAAGTTTGCTACGAGTACACTACTGGATGGGGCAATGCCGTGGTGGAATTCATATGCTCAGTCAATGGGAATGGAAAATGCGTACAAGATCACCTGGGAGCAATTCAAGAGTTTTCTGACAAGGAAGTATTGTCCGCGTACGGAGGTGAAAAAGTTGGAGACCGAATTCTATGAGCTGGTAACTATTGGGTATGATATTGATGCTTACATTCGGAGGTTTCAAGAATTGGCCGCGTTATGCCCATCTATGGTTTCGGATAACGAGAAGCTACTGGAGGCTTGCATCGGGGGACTTCCCGAGATTATTCAAGGAGACGTGATTTCGTTTGATCCGCAAACGATTGAGGAATCCATTCGAGTGTCGCAAAAGCTCATGGCTCAAGTAGTAAAGAGAGGCAAAATCACCAACTTCAACCGAAACAACAACAATACCAACAACCGTTTCAATTACAACAATAACCGAAACAATTACACCAACAATAACAACAACAAACGAAAGTGGGACAACAACAATCGAGGTGGAAATGCTACTCAACGACCACCTAAGAGACAGGAGGTTGCAAAGGCCTATGTTGCAGGCCCAACGGAGAAAAAGGGGTACACGGGGATTCTGCCTAAGTGTGAGAAGTGTTCAAGTCATCACAAGCCGGGACGTTGTCCAGATTCATGTGGGAATTGTAAAAAAATGGGTCATCAAACTAGGGATTGCAAGTTTCCAGCTACGGGGGAAAATCAGAAACCACTAGTGACATGTTTTGGTTGCGGAGAAAGGGGACATTACAAGAGTGAGTGTCCAAAGGGAAGGAACCAAGGAAACATGAATCAGGGTGGAATGGCACAAGGAAGAGCCTATGTCATAGGCGGTGGAGAAGCTAGGGAGGACCCGAATGTTGTAACGGGTACGTTCCTTATCAATAATCGTTATGCATCAGTTTTATTTGATTCGGGAGCCGATAAAAGTTTTGTGTCCACTGCATTTGCACCTTTACTCAATATCAAACCAACCACATTAGACACATCATACAACATTGAATTAGCTAATGGTAACTTAATTAGCACCGACACCATTGTCCGTGGTTGTACACTCAATTTTCTAAATCATCCCTTCAATATAGACCTTATGCCCATAGAACTTGGTAGTTTCGACGTCATCATCGGTATGGATTGGTTATCCAAACATCGTGCAAGAATCATTTGTGATGAAAAACTTGTTCATCTTCCTTATAACGGCGAAACTTTGATCATTCGTGGGGAACGAAGTGGAACTAGACTCAGTATTATATCATGCATCAAAACGGAGAAGTACATAAAGAAAGGTTGTTTTGCTTTCTTAGCACATATAACCGAGAAGAAGTCGGAGGAGAAGCGACTTGAGGATGTACCGATTGCTCGAGAATTTCCTGAAGTCTTTCCCGAAGACTTGCCAGGACTTCCACCGGCACGTCAAGTAGAATTTCATATTGACTTAGTGCCCGGAGCTGCACCAATTGCGCGAGCACCTTATCGATTAGCACCATTGGAGATGCAAGAGTTGTCTAATCAGTTGCAAGAACTTTTAGACAAAGGATTCATTAGGCCGAGTTCCTCGCCTTGGGGACCACCGGTCTTGTTTGTGAAGAAGAAAGATGGATCTTTCAGAATGTGTATAGATTATAGAGAGCTGAACAAGTTAACGGTGAAGAATCGTTACCCACTCCCCAGAATCGACGACTTGTTCGATCAGTTGCAAGGCTCTAGTATCTACTCAAAGATTGATCTAAGGTCAGGTTACCATCAACTTAGAGTGCGAGAGGAGGACATCCCGAAAACAGCGTTTAGAACACGTTATGGTCATTATGAGTTTCAAGTAATGCCATTCGGATTAACTAATGCACCTGCAGTATTCATGGATCTCATGAATAGAGTATGTAAACCGTATTTGGACAAATTTGTCATAGTGTTCATCGACGACATATTGATTTACTCAAAGAGCAAAGAAGAGAATGAAGGGCATTTAAGAACGATTTTAGGACTACTCAAGAATGAGGAGTTGTATGCCAAATTTTCGAAGTGTGATTTTTGGAACCGTAAAGTACAATTTCTTGGTCATGTGATTGATAGTCAAGGATTACAAGTAGACCCTGCAAAGATTGAAGCTGTAAAAGATTGGGCTACTCCAACAAATCCTACAGAAATCCGACAATTTCTAGGACTTGCCGGGTATTACCGAAGATTCATCGAAGGTTTTTCAAAGATAGCTAAAGCTTTGACCAAGTTGACACAGAAAAACAAGAGGTACGAATGGGGAAAGAAACAAGAAGCTGCTTTTCAGTTGTTGAAGCAAAAGCTTTGCAGTGCGCCAATTTTGGCATTACCCGAAGGAATTGAGAACTTCGTTGTATACTGCGATGCTTCACATAAAGGGTTTGGAGCTGTATTAATGCAAAACGAGAAGGTGATAGCTTATGCTTCTCGACAACTTAAGGTTCATGAGAAGAATTACACCACTCATGATCTTGAGTTGGGGGCCGTAGTCTTTGCACTTAAGATTTGGAGACACTACCTTTACGGTACAAAGTGCACAGTGTTTACGGACCACAAGAGTTTACAATATGTTCTTGATCAGAAGGAACCTAACATGAGGCAACGTCGTTGGTTGGAATTACTCAGCGATTATGATTGTGAAATCAAGTATCACCCGGGAAAAGCCAATGTTGTGGCTGATGCTCTTAGCCGGAAAGAAAGACCCAAACCTTTAAGAGTATGATCATTAGGAATGACGATCAGTTCACCTTTACCAACAAAAATACTTGAGGCACAGATTGAGGCACTCAAGGAGGAAAACCGACCAAGTGAAAAGCTTTATGGTATGCCCGAAAATGCAAATGGCTTTGTAAAGAGAGCAGATGGAGTATTATGCTTCAAGGATAGAATGTGGGTACCATTTTATGGCGGGATACGAGAATTGATTATGCATGAGTCGCATAAGTCAAAGTATTCTATTCACCCAGGTTCTGATAAGATGTATCAGGATCTCAAGAAACTTTATTGGTGGCCAAACATGAAAGCGGAAATTGCCACGTACGTTAGCAGATGCCTTACTTGCTCTAAGGTAAAAGTCGAATATCAGAAACCTTCAGGATTACTCCAACAACCTGAAATTCCACAATGGAAATGGGAACGCATTACAATGGACTTTGTTACGAAACTTCCTAAGACATCGGGAGGTTACGACGCTATATGGGTAATCGTTGAACGTCTTACCAAATCAGCCCATTTCATACCAATTAGAGAGACTTATTCCATGGAACAAGTTACTAGACTTTATGTCAAGGAAATAGTCTCGAGGCATGGAGCACCAATTTCCATCATTTCCGACAGAGATAGTCGATTCACTTCAAACTTCTGGAAATCATTACAAGATTCATTTGGAACCAAATTAGACATGAGCACAGCATATCATCCACAAACCGATGGTCAAAGTGAAAGGACAATTTAAACATTGGAAGATATGCTGAGAGCATGTGTGATTAATTTTGGAAATGGTTGGGCTAATCATTTGCCATTGATCGAATTCTCGTACAACAATAGTTATCACACCAGTATAAAAGCGGCACCATTCGAGGCACTTTATGGTCGAAAGTGTCGATCACCTGTTTGTTGGGCCGAGGTTGGAGACGCACAACTCACTGGTCCAGAAATGGTACGGGAAACAACAGAAAAGATAGTCCAAATCCAAGATAGACTCAGAACTGCCAGAAGCCGACATAAAAGTTACGCAGATGTTAGGCGCAAACCATTGGAATTTCAAATTGGCGACAAAGTCATGTTAAAAGTATCGCCTTGGAAAGGCGTGGTACGTTTTGGAAAATGCGGGAAATTGAACCCGAGGTACATTGGGCCATTCAAAATTTTGAGCATAGTCGGCCCTGTAGCTTATCGACTTGATCTTCCATCAGAACTCAGTCACGTACACAACACGTTTCACGTTTCAAACCTGAAGAAATGTCTTTCGGACGAATCACTCGTTATTCCATTGGAAGAAATTCAACTCGACGATAAACTCAATTTCGTAGAGGAACCGGTAGAAATCATGGACCGCGAGTTTAAGCAGTTGAAACAAAGTCGTATTCCTATAGTGAAGGTTCGCTGGAATTCTCGAAGAGGTCCTGAGTTTACTTGGGAACGGGAAGACCAGATGCGCCTCAAATATCCTCATCTTTTCACCGACAACACCGTAGGACCCAACAAGGACTGAATTCAAGGACTGAATTCCTTTTTGGTTGGGCGAATGTGACAATTCGTATTTTCAGGTCATTCTCAAAATGTAACACCCCAACCCGACAAGGGTAGAAGTGTCACATTCTGGTGTCATATCAGAACATACAATTAAAAGCGGAAGTCTTAAGAATAAAGTATCAAGTCATTTAAACAATGATTTACACGGAAAATTACAAAACCCAAAATGTCTAAGATAAAATGAAATCTCAAAACAAAAGCCCGCCAAAATAAGTCCAAATAATAAGGTAACTAGGGTTGGTCCACTCAGATAATTCCAACTCTCAGCCCATCAAAGCCCATCTTCAAACCTAAAACCTGCCGCAGGAAAAGAAATGCGGCTGAGCTTAAAAAGCCCAGTGAACAGATATAACAAAACGAAGGTTAAATAAAATCTGAAATGCAAAATGAAACAAGGGAAACGGATAACAAAGTCGCAGCGGAATGAGAATAATGAGTCAAAGAGGATCCTGCAGAACACAAATTTACAGATATCCAAAACGAACAGATAACAAGGAGGACGAAGCAAAACAAAGCATCTATGACATATAAACAAGCACATACAAACCATGCATACAAGACTGAAACATAAGAAAGTGTAGCAGGCGTAGAATCCACACAACATATAGGTCATACAATCAATTCAGGAAATCAGGAGACATACAAGCCAAACAGATGTCTACAGGAAAACGGAAGCAATTAATTAATAAGTGAGCATGGCAATTCACACAGGTCAAAACCCTTAGTTGAAGACATAATCAGTATCATAACGGTAGTCAAAACATGGCAGTCACACGTAACAAGTAGGAATACAGTATGAACACTATAATTAAATGAATTAAAAACATAGCAGGGTAATTAAACAAGTTAACAAGCTAGACTTCATAAGTTGAACCATTTACCCAATCAAACCGTAGCATAAACAGAAATGCAAACATGGCAGGTCAACAACAAGCAGATAAGGACACCACGGATAGTCATAGTCCACGAGATTAATTGAACGAGGTACAAAAGATAAACAGATCAACAATCGATTTCACACAAGCACGGTTACCAGACAAATCAAAGGATCACATAACAGTAAGATAGCATATCATCAGATGACAACAGGTAAATCTTATATCGCATACATACATATCATACAGAGTAATCAGTAGTCATATAAACATGAATATCATAATCAAATCCAATAACATATAATAACCCGGTACGTGAATGGAACGATAATCGGAATTAACGGAATGAGAGTGTGACAGATCAAAGCAATGGAATGTATATATCTTGGTAGTAGAGTGAGTCATATAAGGGTACACAGAATATGGTGCGCTGGGGAATGTAGAAGGTACAATATAGGTATATCAAAAGTGTAAGGGTTATCAGAAATCTACCCGAGCCCGGAAACATATCATATCATATCATATCATAAGTAGCCATTGTATTCGGAGGGGTGGCCTCGGAATACAATACATAATAGGAGGGGAGACCTCAGTAACAAATGGAGTAGCTAGCTCCCAGAATTGTGAAGACGCGGATTGCACCCGACATCATTCACCATATATATCTCCAAACAGATCAAATCCCTCGAAACATATCATATCTAGGATGCATCCATACGCCCCCCAGTGGCCAAATCATATAAATAAAGTGAGCTCATAATCATATCATATCATAATGGGGGACGGTGTGTATCATCACTCGTACACACTGGAGTCATGCCATTGGTGCATCAATGACACGGTCAGGTTACCTTCCTGACTAGGAACACATATTTGGCTCGGGTATCAAACTGAAGGGTCAAAGCATATTCATATCATAAAGGTTCATATCAAAGTTCACATCAGAGTTCATATCAAAGTTTCACATTAGGGTTCATATCGAAGTTTCATATCAAGGTTCACATCAGAGTTTCATATCAAAGTTCATATCAAAGTTTCATATCAAAGTTTCATATCGGAGTTTCATATCAAAGGTTCATATAAGTTTCATATCAAAGGGAGCATAGCAAGGTCATAAGGAAGCCCTAATCATGAGGCTTAGAGTAAAGCATAACAGTTCAAGCTAATATCGAAAGATGTATAAGAATCACGAGAAACCTTAAGAGGTAAGGTCATAATATCTGTACCTTATTCGGAGCAAATCACAAAGAAAGTAAAATCAAGAAATGAGGTCAATCCCGTCGCCCGGAACCTATATGAATTAAATAACGTTCTATAAGAATCAAATCACTCGTTTAAGACGGCTTTCCATTTTTAGTAATCTTTCCATTCTAAGTACTTTCTATTTTAGGTAACTTTCTATTTTAGACAGGTTTCTATTTTTAGTAACTTTCCATAAATAGCAGGTTTCCATATTTAGTAACTTTCCATAATTAGCAGGTTTCCATATTTAGTAAGTTTAGTTAATTATCTAAAGTTAAATAATGAAAATGAGTGTTATTATGATTTAAGGATCATTTATGACAAGTTACAAAAGTTTAGGGTTTAAAATGCCATTAATGCAAAGTATAGGGTTAAAAGTGTAAATATAGCAAGTTTACTCATTTTACTCATTAAATCCATTAAGTTACTATATTAACAAGTTAATCCATCAAGTTTCATAATTTACAAATAACCCCTTTAATTTTATTAAATCGACATAAAACATTATAAACCCTAGGTTTTATGTTATAGTTATCGTATCCGTTCCAAACCATTTTAGCTCGATTATTACAAGATTGTATGACTCCTTATGTGATATAATTTTTAGGTCGAAACATCCTCCCCAAATTCAGTTTTGTACGCCCCATTGAAAGACCAAAACGAGTGTGTAAATCATTCGTTATCGATTCCATTTATCACATACGTATAAGCATATTTTCGTAGGCTCATTAAATCCATTTAAAATCCACACATATGTCGACATATAAAGAGATTAAAATTCAGTTTCGTATTCATATTTACATACCATATATCATTCGAATTATATAGGTTAAGAATCATTGTTTTATGTAGTCTTGTTTTATCATTTCATGTGACAAACGTATTAATGATTTTATGTGTTCCATTTACATATTACAAGCCCTAGAAAACTTCTATGCCACGAATTGATTATGAAAACAAGGAGGAAAATATTTGAGATGATGATACGTTACCCTAGTAGCGTATACGTGACAAAGAAACAAGAATCAAACCACCACGATCAAACCAAGCCTTCCTTGGCTATATCAAAACCCACGGCCAGGAAACAAACCTACGACCTAGCTTTCTTTTTGAGCCAAACACGATCACCACGTCCACCAATCGATCACACACGATCACGAGCCTCCTAGGAACACTTTTCTTTGTTGGATTTTCGGATTAAAATGGAGAAAGAATGATGGAGCCGCCACTCTTGTGATTGAGAGAGACCTAGGGTTTTCTTGTGTTTTTGAAATGAAATGAAAGAGTATAAATGAGAGTTATGATAATTGTTTGTGTGATTAAAAAGGGGGAGCCTAATGGCCGGCGATCAAGGAGGGGGAAAGACCAAAATTTTGACTTTCCAATCTTATCACTTCATCATGTATGTAGTCTCCTTTGTAGTCCAAGTGAATTGTGCACATATTGACATGTTTATTTGATACTTAGAGTTTAATTATTTATGTTCATTTAATTTATATCATAAGTTAATTTCTTTCATAATGTGTGAATATTATTGATGAGATAATTTGTTAAACGATGTTGACGTGTTTTCCAAATTTGTATAATTTTAAGTTTGAGGGCAAAATTGTCATTTCACGCGTTTGAGATTTTAGGGTTTTACAACTCTTCCCCTCTAAAAAGAAAATTTTCGTCCTCGAAAATTGAAGTCGCAGAGGTACACAGAGACGTACCGGCTTAAGGCAGACGTAGCAATCCATAGTTTCATACAGATCATAATCGTATCAGTTTCAAAGCGTACAAATCTTACACGTAACAGATATCGGTGAGAATCTCACAAAGAGGTACAGAATTCCAATCGAACATGAGGAGTGACAAATAACGGTTATAAGTCTTAGTCCATTCACGTACCAACCCCAGGCATTTCCCAAGACGTCGTATGACTTCAATAAGCTCAAATTATATGATCTCGGTATTATCACGTTGATCAGGCGTCATAATACTTGCATCACATAACAAGTCCTTATTGTCATCATATTTTGCCTCGGGTCATGACAAACCACATAACCAATATCACCACAAAACATATACAGATAGCAAGCATCAAACCAAAGCAGACCAGGTCCACATACATACATCACATAACACATCAAAACAACTTACCATACCACAAGGAGAGAATGCCACCAACTAGCTCGAACGGTTCCTCACGACTCATTATTGACGATCCAAAAGAAAAGCTGAGATATTACCAAAATGCTAAACGATAAAACTTCACGATTCAAACCGAGTTCTGAACGAATCAAAGAAAAGCAATACTGATCAAAATCACTTAACAAAATATCAAACCGCCTCAAAACGCATGACAAACGAATCTGAGTAACACAAGTCGCACCCAGATCACATGAAGTAGATGAAACATCTCAGACACCGGTTGGATCTTGTCTCCGTCTTTTCCGTATTTGGTTGATCCGTCCAGCTTCCTCCAGCAGCATCCTAATGTCTCCAACAGCACGGCAATCGGGTGTGGCTTCTGCTTCACGAACCTCTCCAGCTCAGAGACTGTTGCAGCAACGCAGGTTCGGCACCATCGTCTTCGGCTCCACGGGTAGTCTCCATCTAACGATCGACAAACGGATGTGCGAAGACAAAATAATAAAATCAAAGGCGAAGAGAAAAAGAGCAAAACAGTGAAGACAAAAGATTATCGAAGTCAAAACTGAACGACAATCAAAAGGAATCGGAATATATCGGAACAGACGGAAGCCTAATGTCTACCCAATCCTCACAGGTCAATCCTAAGGTCAACAAGACGAAACCTGGCTCTGATACCATAATTGTAACACCCCAACCCGACAAGGGTAGAAGTGTCACATTCTGGTGTCATATCAGAACATACAATTAAAAGCGGAAGTCTTAAGAATAAAGTATCAAGTCATTTAAACAATGATTTACACGGAAAATTACAAAACCCAAAATGTCTAAGATAAAATGAAATCTCAAAACAAAAGCCCGCCAAAATAAGTCCAAATAATAAGGTAACTAGGGTTGGTCCACTCAGATAATCCAACTCTCAGCCCATCAAAGCCCATCTTCAAACCTAAAACCTGCCGCAGGAAAAGAAATGCGGCTGAGCTTAAAAAGCCCAGTGAACAGATATAACAAAACGAAGGTTAAATAAAATCTGAAATGCAAAATGAAACAAGGGAAACGGATAACAAAGTCACAGCGGAATGAGAATAATGAGTCAAAGAGGATCCTGCAGAACACAATTTTACAGATATCCAAAACGAACAGATAACAAGGAGGACGAAGCAAAACAAAGCATCTATGACATATAAACAAGCACATACAAACCATGCATACAAGACTGAAACATAAGCAAGTGTAGCAGGCGTAGCATCCACACAACATATAGGTCATACAATCAATTCAGGAAATCAGGAGACATACAAGCCAAACAGATGTCTACCGGAAAACGGAAGCAATTAATTAATAAGTGAGCATGGCAATTCACACAGGTCAAAACCCTTAGTTGAAGACATAATCAGTATCATAACGATAGTCAAAACATGGCAGTCACACGTAACAAGTAGGAATACAGTATGAACACTATAATTAAATGAATTAAAAACATAGCAGGGCAATTAAACAAGTTAACAAGCTAGACTTCATAAGTTGAACCATTTACCCAATCAAACCGTAGCATAAACAGAAATGAAAACATGGCAGGTCAACAACAAGCAGATAAGGACACCACGGATAGTCATAGTCCACGAGATTAATTGAAAGAGGTACAAAAGATAAACAGATCAACAATCGATTTCACACAAGCACGGTTACCAGACAAATCAAAGGATCACATAACAGTAAGATAGCATATCATCAGATGACAACAGGTAAATCTTATATCGCATACATACATATCATACAGAGTAATCAGTAGTCATATAAACATGAATATCATAATCAAATCCAATAACATATAATAACCCGGTACGTGAATGGAACGATAATCGGAATTAACGGAATAAGAGTGTGACAGATCAAAGCAATGGAATGTATATATCTTGGTAGTAGAGTGAGTCATATAAGGGTACACAGAATATGGTGCGTTGGGGAATGTAGAAGGTACAATATAGGTATATCAAAAGTGTAAGGGTTATCAGAAATCTACCCGAGCCCGGAAACATATCATATCATATCATATCATAAGTAGCCATTGTATTCGGAGGGGTGGCCTCGGAATACCATACAAAATAGGAGGGGAGACCTCAGTAACAAATGGAGTAGCTAGCTCCCAGAATTGTGAAGACGAGGATTGCACCCGACATCATTCACCATATATATCTCCAAACAGATCAAATCCCTCGAAACATATCATATCTAGGATGCATCCATACGCCCCCCAATGGCCAAATCATATACATAAAGTGAGCTCATAATCATATCATATCATAATGGGGGACGGTGTGTATCATCACTCGTACACACTGGAGTCATGCCATTGGTGCATCAATGACACGGTCAGGTTACCTTCCTGACTAGGAACACATATTTGGCTCGGGTATCAAACTGAAGGGTCAAAGCATATTCATATCATAAGGGTTCATATCAAAGTTCACATCAGAGTTCATATCAAAGTTTCACATTAGGGTTCATATCGAAGTTTCATATCAAGGTTCACATCAGAGTTTCATATCAAAGTTCATATCAAAGTTTCATATCAAAGTTTCATATCGGAGTTTCATATCAAAGGTTCATATAAGTTTCATATCAAAGGGAGCATAGCAAGGTCATAAGGAAGCCCGAATCATGAGGCTTAGAGTAAAGCATAACAGTTCAAGCTAATATCGAAAGATGTATAAGAATCACGAGAAACCTTAGGAGGTAAGGTCAGAATATCTGTACCTTATTCGGAGCAAATCACAAAGAAAGTAAAATCAAGAAAGGAGGTCAATCCTGTCGCCCGGAACCTATATGAATTAAATAACGTTCTATAAGAATCAGATCACTCGTTTAAGACGGCTTTCCATTTTTAGTAATCTTTCCATTCTAAGTACTTTCTATTTTAGGTAACTTTCTATTTTAGGCAGGTTTCTATTTTTAGTAACTTTCCATAAATAGCAGGTTTCCATATTTAGTAACTTTCCATAATTAGCAGGTTTCCATATTTAGTAAGTTTAGTTACTTATCTAAAGTTAAATAATGAAAATGAGTGTTATTATATTTTAAGGATCATTTATGACAAGTTACAAAAGTTTAGGGTTTAAAATGCCATTAATGCAAAGTATAGGGTTAAAAGTGTAAATATAGCAAGTTTACTCATTTTACTCATTAAATCCATTAAGTTACTATATTAACAAGTTAATCCATCAAGTTTCATAATTTACAAATAACCCCCTTAATTTTATTAAATCGACATAAAACATTATAAACCCTAGGTTTTATGTTATAGTTATCGTATCCGTTCCAAACCATTTTAGCTCGATTATTACAAGATTATATGACTCCTTATGTGATATCATTTTTAGGTCGAAACATCCTCCCCAAATTCAGTTTTGTACGCCCCATTAAAAGACCAAAACGAGTGTGTAAATCATTCGTTATCGATTCCATTTATCACATACGTATAAGCATATTTTCGTAGGCTCATTAAATCCATTTAAAATCCACACATATGTCGACATATAAAGAGATTAAAATTCAGTCTCGTATTCATATTTACATACCATATATCATTCGAATTATATAGGTTAAGAATCAATGTTTTATGTAGTCTTGTTTTATCATTTCATGTGACAAACGTATTAATGATTTTATGTGTTCCATTTACATATTACAAGCCCTAGAAAACTTCTATGCCACGAATTGATTATGAAAACAAGGAGGAAAAGATTTGAGATGATGATACGTTACCCTAGTAGCGTATACGTGACAAAGAAACAAGAATCAAACCACCACGATCAAACCAAGCCTTCCTTGGCTATATCAAAACCCACGGCCAGGAAACAAACCCACGACCTAGCTTTCTTTTTGAGCCAAACACGATCACCACGTCCACCAATCGATCACACACGATCACGAGCCTCCTAGGAACACTTTTCTTTGTTGGATTTTCGGATTAAAATGGAGAAAGAATGATGGAGCCGCCACTCTTGTGATTGAGAGAGACCTAGGGTTTTCTTGTGTTTTTGAAATGAAATGAAAGAGTATAAATGAGAGTTATGATAATTGTTTGTGTGATTAAAAAGGGGGAGCCTAATGGCCGGCCTTCAAGGAGGGGGAAAGACCAAAATTTTGACTTTCCAATCTTATCACTTCATCATGTATGTAGTCTCCTTTGTAGTCCAAGTGAATTGTGCACATATTGACATGTTTATTTGATACTTAGAGTTTAATTATTTATGTTCTTTTAATTTATATCATAAGTTAATTTCTTTCATAATGTGTGAATATTATTGATGAGATAATTTGTTAAACGATGTTGACGTGTTTTCCGAATTTGTATAATTTTAAGTTTGAGGGCAAAATTGTCATTTCACGCGTTTGAGATTTTAGGGTTTTTCACAAAACATTACTCATGCTTCATTATTTATCATTTATCGTGAACTAGGTTTACGAGCATCAAATTCACGTAACCGTAATGGTTTAGCTGTGAATTCATGATCATATCATCGAGGACATTTCATATAGACTAAGTTTAGTCTACATTTCATTAACATCATTGTCATCATATTAGTTCATGCATGGTTTTGCATTTTACATTAAACGTATAACTTTTATTAAATAAACGTTATCGCGTAATTAATTATTTTAAACAATTGATCCGTTACTTCCAAAATTTAACCCAATATATTTTTATACTCATATTAAGTTTATAAAAATAATATTATGAGTTTACCCAGTGTTTTAAATTTATTTTATATATAAATTGTTATATTTATATAATTACGACGGTTTTCTTAAATATTACACGATCATTATCGTTTCACTCAAGTTTTACAAGAAATGTATTTTTATAAATTTTTATGACCTAAATATATTTTATCTTGACCCGTGAAAATTTATTTTTAACTAATGCTACCCTATATACTCAAATGTGACTACAACTTATCATTTAACTTCAAGTAACTTACATTTAATTACACTTAAACATTTAAAAAAATATATATATATAAAAGTGAATGACTAACCTCCCTTGTCGACAAGGGAGGGTGAGTCATTGAGGTGATTCACTTGTCTTGCAAATATCTTACTAAGTCTTTGTATTATACTAATATCACAAACACAATTCATTTCATTTATTCAAAGTAAAAAGATCAAAACTCTTGCTCTCTTTCTCTCCAAAACCGGCAGCCACAAGACCAAGAAGGAAGATCATCATAAAATTTTCAAGACAAAGTTATTTAACACACTAGTATCACTCTTTGTATAGGTTTTGAAATAAAAATCTAGGGTGATAAGGAAAATCCTTTGTTCTCATAAACCTCATCAATTACTAGTAAGCATTTCATACATATCATTATTTTTCATATTCATTTCTATGTTCATTTTTATTATGCACAAGTAAAACATGCAAGTTATGTGATGTTTATACCACTTTTTAAGGTTTTTAAGTGTTATATATAAATAATTCATCCTATAATTACTCCTTGTTATATATTAGTTTTGGTGATGCCTAGGAAACCATGACACCCTAAGAAGGTGTATGGTAGGATTAGAATAGCTTCGGAGTTGTTTTGAATGGGTTAGAATAGGTTTGGCGCGAGAAAAACTCATTTCGACAAGTTTGCAAAAGGGTCTGTCCTTATTTTCAAAATCTGGAAAATCCGACAGTAGGTAAAATTTTTTGGCCTAGATATTTAGAAAATATACTTTAAAACGAAAACGTGGCCGCTTGAACGGATTAAAACGGAGCTATAACGAAGAAGTTATGAATTTTTCATGTTGACGACGAAAACTATAATTTTCTGGAAATTTCAGCAAGCAAAGTTTATTTTGTACGAGTCAAAAATGAAACTTAGGTGTTATAAATTATGTCGACTTGTCAAAAATATGTTAGTATACTTTGATACAAAGCTAAGGACCTTTAAAACATAGAAAACGGATTTGTAACGATTAAAT
>BPTQ01000003.1:85935213-86015030 GCA_019973895.1 Chrysanthemum seticuspe | reverse complement strand
TTACCAGTTCTTCTTTCGATGGAGTAGGTGGTAGTGAGGTTGACGACAGGCTTTCTACCAGCGACTGTCACAATCGTAACGGTAACGATTCGTACGGCAACTGCGACGATCTCGGCTTCGACGTGCGCAACGACTTCGGCTTGCACAACGGGTTCGCCGTGAACTTCAACTTCGACGACGTTCTCTTCGACTCTAACGTTCTCTTCGACTCTAACGCTCTCTTCGACTCTAGAAGGTTCTTCGCCTCTAACGAGTTCTTCAACTTCGACTTGCGTAACGGTTTCGTCGTGCGCTTCGGTTCCGACGAGCAGAACAACTTCGGCATGCATAACGGCGTCGTCGAGCACAATAACTTCACCGTTACAGTGTGGGGGTTTAATGGACAAAGCGTCGCCTTACCTTAAGGACCCCTAACTGACAGTATCGTAGTGTTAGTGTCAATATAACTTACTGGATTTCACAGCAAATTTTTGTGTAAATGACATTATTTTACGACGAAAAGTTATATTCTCTTAATAAATCACTAAATGATTATCGTCGGATATCATTTCAACATAAATACATGTAAGGTAATTTAAAAATGGTCAAGACGTTAAAAGAATTATTTTCAAAAATTCATAAGTGGTATAAATATCATCCGAATTGCATGCATAACATTACATCATGACTTATTACATATCATATCATTCATAATAGGTCAGTTTCGAGATTCACGCTATATTTCAGTGTACTCACTTTTGTCATCGCATCAATTCATCAAGTGAGTTTTCATAGCCCCGTTGTATACATTTAATACTTATTTTCAAACTTGCGAGGGAGAATACATTGCACATCATTTTTATTACGATGCCAAGTATATCAAATTCATTTACATTGCTTAAGTTATCTACTGCCAATTGAATGTCCCCATTATATAACATGAGCCGTTAATTTCATAGAAGCGAGGGTGAGTGGATAGATCTATCGAGGGTGACTCCTCCATCCGGGTTGGTGGATTCCAACTGGTTAAACGGATGCATTTTATTTAATATCATTATTTGAGTTGTTTGGCAAACACTCTGTTGGGGTGAACATCATCATCAGTCTAGTTTCGGTGTCATGGACTTATAGCAATTGTAACATTTTTGTGTGGCATGATTGTCATACCTGGTCTATACTTGTGTAGTCGTATAAATCATTTTCGTAAACCTATGATTTCTCACCAACATTATTGTTGACCGTTTTAGCAATGTATTTTCAGGTAACTAAGACATTCGCATCATGGCACGAATAAGGAACCCTCATAGAGTCGCGGCGTCGACTTGTCTCATTGTATATTATGGTTTTCTTTCAAAACATCGTTTGGACTTGTAATATTTTCAACAAACTTTATCAACTTTTGGGACCTATCTTGTAACTCTGGATGTTTTATATAAATATCAAACGATGTGTTTTTAAACGACACTTTAGGTCATTCAATATAACTGTGATTGTGATGCTATGACAGTCAATCCCCAGGAATTCCATTCCGCTGCGAAACAGGTAATTTGGGGGTGTGACATTGCCACTTCAATAACACGAGCTGCTGCGGCAATACGTACGGCTTCAACAAGACGAGCAGCCTTGGCTTCGCGTGCTGCTTTGGCAATGCGTTCAGCTTCAACTTCTTGAGCAATCTCCGCTTCTTGGAAGATCTCAGCTTCTCTCGCAATCTCAGCTTCTCTTGCAATCTCAGCTTCTCTTGCAGCAGCTTCAACTTCAAGTGCCGCTTGGGCAACACGTTCGGCTTCAGCAACGCGTGCAGCTTCGGCTCTAGCAGCGTCAACGGCATGCTTAGCAATGGCAATGCTAACACTGTCAGCGACCATCTTTCGGACAGCAGTTGGAGTGATGGTGGATGAGGTAGCTTTCTTCTTGACCATTTTTCTAAAATTACCCAGAGATAAACACCAGGATTAAGAATCATCGACGATAATAAAACTGATTACATATTATAAATATCATAATAGTCAAGATTACCACTTTAAATCAATGAAATGATATCGTTATAAACAGGAATAAGTGAATCATGATTTGTCACAACAAAATCATAACATATATAAGGACATAGTAAATGGCTCGGTATATACAACCGATGAATAATGAAATCACAACACAAGAATATAGAAATACAACCATGATAACATAGATAAAATCAATACATAGCGATAGTTCACAACCAAAAGTTACAACATCAGTATTCTTGTTCCATAGTTACAAACCAAAAGGATACAAGCCTTAATGCCTCACATGGCGGCTTTATGATACAAGCTACAATAAAGATGACTACGACATATGCATTTCCTGATGCGTCCTTGTTAGGTCACCATATTAGTAACACAAGCATCAATATGAAGAAATAAGAAAGAAGAGATCGGATGAACAACTACAAACACACACGTATAGATATAAGGAAAGGTTATGCATAGAGAATGAAAGTAATTGAACAACCAACCCTCAAGTGAGGGTATTATAAAGGTATTTATAGGAGAGGGAGCTAGGGCAACACTCCTAGTCCCTTCCTTTCCTTATTGGACTTGGGCCAAGGCTTATGAGCCTTCTACATAAGCCTTAGCTTAATAATAAACATAAAGGCCTAATTAAGCTAACTATTACATATTAATTACTAACACTTGAATTCTAGTTTAGGAGTGATTCCAAAAATCTCCCCCTAAATGTTAGTGATTGATGATGTGAACGGTGAAGGTGTTGATGTAATAGTAGCTTTGACGTCTTCTGACATTCTTCTTTCTTGTGTGGAGAATTTTCTTGATTCGAACAATCTCCACAGTGTAGAGAAATTGTTTCCTCTGAAAAGTTCTGCATTGACGTCATCATTTTCATTGTTCTTTGATCTTAGTTCTTTGTGATGGTAGTGATAGTATGTTGTTGTTGTCTGCATCAGGTCAGCTTCGTTGCTCCAGTGTCTCCACGTCTTTCTTCAACATGCTCACAAGCTCTTTAACGTTGGATTACAGTACTGATGAAGTTCTCTTAGTCTTTAAACTTTGTAGATTCATTGATTTGACGTAGAATCATTCTGACTTTTGTGTTGCCTTTTGAGAGAACTTGCATTAGTGATGATGTTGGTATGAGCATGTGAAGAATCTGCACAATCAGTCTGCTCCAGAGCTTCCATAAGAGGAAAACATACACACGGTTAGTAATAAGCGGATTCCAGCACTTACAAGTTTGAATTTCGATGGTGTTAACAGCATAGTGTAAAAATACATCTTTAATTCTCACAAAGGCCGTTCCTGAACTGGAGTCCCACAAGTGAGATAACACGATGTACCGAAGTACACCTACAGTTCAGGTGAGTCACTGAGGTACACCGAAGTATCACCTCACGACTGTAGACCGTTTGAGACACACTAAGCGTAATCCACGGGGAGTTACCGAAGTGACCTGCTGTCAGGGCTGTATGATATTGACCCTGGCAGGAGTTTCCATTCAATCACTAAGGATCACAATAGTGAACCTCTCATAAATGTTCTCGACAGATTGCTAGGATCTGTGTAGGACTCGATAACGTACCACTGTTGTTCTTATTGTTGAACAACAAGTGATGAATTGTCAAGTGTACCTAAGAGATATTTTGATGAATCTCGTGGCTCTAGACTCAATAGTGCACTTTGTTTTTTCCTGAGCGGAGACTAGGGAGAGGGTCTCCTTCTTCAATACCAGCAATCTCTAAGAGAAAGCCGATAGTTTACGTAGGGTTTCCTGTGAGAATGAAACAAGCTTCTGTTGGAAGAAACTTGAGTGGCTAAGAAGGTTTAGTGCATGCGTCACTAGGTCCATGACGACTTTTAATCTTCAATACCGGTGTCAACTAGTGACAACCAGTAGCATATGAATTGAACCCGGTGTCTGTCCTATGTTGAATAATCTGGAGGGCTATTTCTTTTCACCCTTTTCTTTGTTTTTCTTTTTAATTCTTCAACTCCTTCTTTCTCCGATTCTCATTTTCTCCTTTTTATTATCATACCTAAGGACTTCTAAGTACTAACTATTTGTGATGTCCTTGGGTAGATCCCTCCGTCTCTGGCAGATCATAGGACGGTTATTCCTAACCTTAGTCACCTTATAACTCCATGACTAACTATGTTGCCATAAAACTATTTTCTTGAAAATCTCTCAAAGTGGTTATGATTGAAAAACATTTTGTACCACTGTAAGAGTTTGATCATTTGCAGAAATACTCCCCCTCCACACGTGCTTAAGTGTTTAGACAGAAATTTTCACGGTGAGAGAAGAGCGCGCACTTTTGAATTGATCGACTCAAGATAGACAATTCCCTGAGGGACACGGTTACGTTGCAAAGTTAAAGAGTTACATTGTCAGCTTTTAGGTGACAACTAGCTCTAATAACTGTCTTGAAGGTGTGGACAAACCTCGAAAGGTTGTTAAACCCGTCAAATTTCATGTCTATCAAGAGTGTCTCGAATAGGTACAATTTACTTGGATAAGTCTTTGGAAGACAAATTTTTTCAATGTATGACTGTTCAGATCCCGTCAATTCATGGGTTAAGTCTTTTCACACGACGATTTAATAGCAAATCAACATATTTCTTATCACAATAATTTTCTCCCCCTCAAAAATGGCATATAAATGTTATTTTCGATAACGTTTTGATAATAAATATGATCATTTCGAGTTGTGTGGGAAGATTATCACGAAGAACAATTTTGTGAACAAATTTATTTTTTATCAAATACTCCCCCTCAACAAGTAATACTAACTTTTGAGATTTTGAAAACGTAAGGGGAAGTACTTGTTCTTTTGAGTAAAACCTTTAAAAGGGTCCTTTCATTACAAGAACGGGTTGTACACTGTTATGTGTGCACAAGCCATTGTCAATATAAAATCACACATCCAAAATAATATGAAATAGAAGCAGTTTAAGGGGTACCAGGTAGTCCATCAATCTTTCCAGGAATGCGATCAGGGCGTTGATAGCCGGTGAGAGAAATCCTGAGAGAAATCCAGGCAGTTTAAGAGGTACCAGGTAGTCCATCAATCTGATGTGTCCATCAATGTTCTGAACTGGTCCCTTCTGTATAACCTTTCATCAATCCTGGTGATGATCCTCTGCACATCCCGTCTTTCTTGAGAGTTCCATCGCTTTTGAGACCCAATGCCTTCATATATCGCCTTCAACCTATAAGCCAAGCCATCCCTAACCTTCTTGAATGTGTGATCCCCAAACTTGTGAAGATCTCGACACGCCATCAAGCATTTTCGTTGTAGTTCACTACGATAAACTACGCCGAATGGTTTGCTGACGAGGATGTATTGTGGAAGCTGGTTGATGTCAGGAAGTTCTAGCTAAGGTCTGGTGAAGTTGACACGGGTCTGATAGGATTCAACAGCAAGTTGTAAATCTTCTACACGTTCCTGGCTCACTATGCTTCTGATGAAGATAAGTAAGGACTTGATGTATTCACGTTGAATTTCAGTTGAGAATTGTCTCATTCGTCCCTGTACTTTTGCAAGATACAGATCTTCAATGTCGTTGAGAGACAAGTTCTGAAAGTCCGCTTCACAGAATTCATAGTCCCTTTCGTCTTGTCTTTTGACCACGATGGTCTTGAGAAAGGTGTAATCCCATTTAGACGAAAGAGTGACATGCTTAATAGCAACGATTCCTTTAGTACTGTGCACTTCATGTTGAGACTTTCGAACCTGGCAGCTTTTGTAGTAGATTCGTCGGTGTTCTGGCCAATGGTGAATCCCGTACAATGCATCGATGTCATACTGTTCCACACTGTTAGAAAACATGTAAGTAGCCTTTTCTTCGATGGCTATGCAGTTGGAGTATATGGCTGCAGGGAACGGAAGTGTAAGTGATGTAGCGTATTTTCTTGAACCATCGCTACCGTGTAGAAGGAATTCCAAATCATTGTTGAAGAAGTATCGAAATGGAATCTGAGGTTGATCCGGTTGGCCAATCTTTGGTAGAGGTTTAGACCAGTCGGTGTAGTATGGAGCTTTGTCTCTTCTGTAGAAGTCGATGTTTGCTTCAGGGTTGAGCCAATCAATGTTGTTAGACATGGCTCGTGCTATTTTTTGAAGGTGATATTCAACTTCAATAGCACTTTTCGAGCTGTCTTTGAGTAGTTGAAAGGCTTCATTCTTGATTCGTTTCAACTCTGATTTCTTCATCTTCTTCACCCAAAACTTGTCTTGAAGTATTTTAGCATGCTCCAATGTTCGACCTTCTATCGCATCTTGACCTTCCGGTGGGTGGGGAGTAAAATCAACAAGATTAGAGAACCGGTCAAATTTAGTGTCATCCTCGTCTAGCCATTATACGACGTCAGTCTTTGACGTCTTCTTCTTCTTTTTCTTTAGCTTGGGGGAGGATTCTGGTTTCTTAGCTGTGTCGGGAGAGGTGAGTTGTTGTTGGGGCTCAGGGACTTCCTCATCGTCACCACCAGTATACTCGAAGTGATCACCGGTTTTCTCAGTCTGGGGTGGTAACTCAGAGTCCTGAGGTTTGTCAGTAGAAGAGCGAGGAGGAGATCGTCTTGGTGGTGAAGTCCTTCGGGGTGGTGGTGGCATAGATGATGGTTTACCAGACTTCTTTGAACGTTTGGGTTTGTTATCTTTATCCTTATCATTGTCTTCATCGTCTCTTGGACGTTTAGGCCTTTGAGCTTCTTCTCTGCATGCTGATTTGAGTTGGTATTCCAGCAATGCTTCAAACAATTTTGTTGGGATATGAAAGTACTGAAGATATGAAAGTACTGAAGATATGAAAGTACTGTAAGCTGCAAAGTACTGGAAAAAGTCAAAGAGTCAAAGTACTGCTAAAGACAAAGTCAAAGTACTGCACTATGAAGTCAAAGTACTGAAAGAACAAAAGAACTGTTATATTCGTTTATGGAAAGTATTGTAACTCTAGGATATTCTATGTTTAGATTACTTGTCGTACAAGGATACAAATTGTAAACCGACTAGGATATCCTTGAGCCTATAAAAGGACTCCTAGATTGGCATTAGATGTATGAGTCTATGAGTTTTAGAGTTTACGAATTTACAAGTTATTTAGTGTTTTAGAGAGAAGTTCGATAATCTTAGAGTTGTTTAGAGTATCTGCATAATAAGCAGATTTAGAGTTAATAATAAAAGTTATTCTTCTTAGCTTTGTTAAGTAAATTCCGCGTACTTGATAAAGATTGCTCAGTGTTTCTTTGTTAATAACTTAGGATTTATCCGAGGTTATTAAACCTGAAACAAGCTAGTTAAAGTTAGTTTGATTAAAGTATATCGATTCAACAAGTGGTATCAGAGCTTGTGTGGAAACTCTGACTAGGAAGAAATCCTACTTCAAACAATATTCAAGATGTCGACTGAAGTTGTTCCACCACCCTCAATCACCTCACTCAGAATTCCAATAATCAAGAAGGGAGAATATGATCTCTAGTGCATGAAGATGAGGCAGTATATTGCCATTACAGACCATGCTCTATGGAATGTAATTGTGAATGGGAATGAAGTAGTTCTAGAACCCATTGATATTCCTGGACAACCCAAAGCACCAAAGGCAGTCTTACCAGTAGCAACCCTAAGAAATCAAGAAAAGGCACTAAACATTCTCTTATCTGCCATTCCAGATGGTCATCTTCTCAAATTTCATGATGCTAAAGATGCTAAGCAGCTCTGGGCTGCTCTCAAGACTAGATTTGGAGGGAATGAAGCCTCTAAGAAGATGCACAGAAATTTGCTGAAGCAACAGTTTGAAACTTTCACAGTTGGTGAAAGAGAAAGTCTTGATACTGCATATGATAGGTTTCAAAATCTCCTCAACATGTTGGAATTATACAAGGCAAAAGTGTCAGTTGAGGATGCTAATTTAAAGTTTCTAAGGAGTTTGCCATCTACATGGCATGTGATTGCTACAATGATCAGAGGACAACAAGGTTTGGATGTCATGGACTTTGATGATCTCTATCATCAACTGAAGGTGTATGAGCATGAGATGAGTGGTCAAACATATTCCAAATCTCACAGTATTGCTTTTCTATCATCTGAAAAGAAGGGCAGTACTTCCATCAAAAGTACTGCTTCTCCTCAAAGTATTGTTTCTCAAAGTACTGCTGTTTACACCCCTCCTTCATATGTTCAGCAGGCCCCACCACCTACCACTATGCACTCAGATGAAGTTGTGTGCTCCTTCTTTGCACAACAAGACAGTTTACCTGTCACTTATGAAGAAGATCTAGCACAGATTGAAGAAGATGCACTTGAAGAAATTGATATCAGGTGGCAAGTTGCTATGATCACTGCAAGGATCAAAAAGTACATGAAGAAGATAGGCAAAAGCATTGATTTCAAACCAAAACAAGGAATAACTTTTGACAAATCCAAAATTGAATGCTTCAATTGTCAAAAGACTGGTCACTTTGCAAGGGAGTGCAGATTTGCTAAGTATCAAGCAAACAGGACATCTGAGAAGCCAAAACTTGAGCTCAAAGAAATTCCAATTACTGAAACAAAGGCTTTGGTTGCTCAAGAAAAGTTATCAGAAGTTGACTGGAGTGAAGAGTTTGATGACGAACCAGTAACTTACTGCATGTTAGCAGTGGAAGATGTAGTTGAAGAAAAAGTGGAAGCATTTGATTGGAGCACTGCTTTCGATGAAGAACCTGAACATGCTGTTTTGGAATCTGATGATGGCTTTGGAGGATTTGATTGGAGCAAAGAAAGTAAAGATGATCCTGTTCTTCTTGCAATGGTGGCTACTTCACCAACTCAGTCTCCTATCTCTGAGGTATGCTCAAACTGTTATGATTTTTATCAAAAATTACTTAACAGTTATGTGATTGAAAGAGATAATTGTGTTAGGGCTAGGTCTGAGGTAGCTGGTTATCAAATAACCTTAGAATCTATGGAAGCCAAAATTTTATCACATGAAACTAATGAAGTAGCTTGGGCTGAAAAATATGAACAACAGGATTACCAATTAAAACTAAGTGAATGGAAATTAAACTGTAAAATTGCTGAAATTGAGAAATTGACTAAGGAAATAGATGAATTGTTAGCTAAGTTTGCTGCTTGGGGAGAGTCTGGTCTGTCACATGTTACTTATGTTCAAAAACAGAGAAGAGCTTATATTAAAACTGGATTAGGTTTTGGAATGGATTTTAGTAACATAAATGAAAACCAACCTAGTAATCAGGATGTAGGTGATTTTGAGGACATAACCACTAGTGATGATGAACTCATTAACTATGTAGATACATCTAGTAATGAGGGCTCAATAAGTGAACCACCTCCTGAGTATAAGAAAGATAATGGTTATCATGCTGTTCCTCATCCAACTGGCATTCATCAACCCTCTAGGCCTGATGTTTCTCGTTTTGGAGTAGATAGTCTAGGGTTTAGGAAGAAGCTTGTAGCTCAATGTAGGTCTGAAAAACCAAAAGAAGCAGTTGAAAATAATGTTCAAAATCAAGCAGTACCTTCAAATCAAAGTACTGCTCCACAAGCAGTACCTTCAGCGAAACCTTTTCAAAACAGTAATGCTAAACCTTTTTGGGATAACTTTGGTCAAAACAGGTTTCATCATTCACCAAGAAGGCAAAATAATTTTGGGCATAGACATAGAAGAAATCACTTTGGAAGTATGGGTCAAAAACTGTGTTTTGTGTGTTTTAGTCCTACTCATTTAATCAAGGATTGTGAACATCACTCAGAATACCTTAGCAAATTTCCAAAGAACATATCTGCCAACCACAAACCTAGAGAGCACAAACCAGTTTGCAATAATTCAAATAGAGTTAATCACAGAAACTTCACACCAGATCATAGATACCCACATCAAAGAAGACCTTTTTCAAAACCTTCAGTATCTCACAGTACCTTCCAAAGTACTGCTCAGCCAAAACAAGGTACTGATCCCACTATTTGGAATAGGAATCCTAGGAGATCTCACTATCAACCTAGAAGGTATTACAATTTACATAGGGGATCTAGATCACAGGAACCACGTGTTAAACCAGAATGGGTTAAGAGGGAAGGTACTGCTGAGGGACAAACAGTACTTTCAACAAAAAGTGAAACTGATGTTTTTGTGATACAAGAAAAAGCTAATAATCTTGTAAAAGAGATTTATGTTGAAAAATCAGAAAGTTTTAAAAATCCACATGCTAAAGATCAAAAGATAATTCTGGATCATCATTTGAAATATAGTGGGAATTACATACTCAAAGAATTTGAGTTTGTAACTCCACAAGGGGAACACAAGTCAGTAATGGCTTGGGTTCCTAAAAATCACTAACTCTTTTCTTTGTGTGCAGGGCAACCCAGAAGAGGAGCTTAAAGATCATCTAATTGTGGATAGTGGTTGCTCTGGAAGCATGACAGGAGACAAAGAGATCCTGTCTGATTTTAGAAATATTAGTGGAGGAAGAGTTGCATTTGGGAATGATCCCAATGGAGGAAAGATTACTGGAAAAGGAACTATCAAAGCAGGGCTTATAGACTTTGAGAATGTTAGATATGTGAAGGAGCTTAAGTTCAACTTGTTATCAGTCTCTCAAATTTGTGATAAAAAGCATCTCGTGTTATTCACTGACACAGAATGTCTCATCCTTTCTTCTGATTTTAAGCCTGTTGATGATGAATTAGTAGTCCTTATAGTACCATGGACAAATGATGTATATAGTTTAGACATGAAGAGTCTACATTCTTATGGAAGAGCCACATGTTTGGTGGCTAAAGCAACATCTGAAGAGGCACATCAATGGCATAGAAGATTGGGCCATGTTAATTTCAAGAATATCAACAAACTGGTCAAAGGCAATCTAGTTAGAGGTTTACCTTCAAAGACTTACAAGAATGATCAATCATGCTTGGCATGCAAGAAGGGTAAACAACACAAAGCTTCCTGCAAGAAGCTTGAGGAGAGAACTATTAGAGAACCATTGGAGCTGTTACATATGGATTTGTTTGGACCTATCTCTGTGGCAAGTTTAAACAAGAAAAAGTACTGTTTGGTTGTTACAGATGATTACAGTAGATTCAGTTGGGTTTTCTTTTTGGGTTTCAAGGATGATACTTTTGATGCTATTCAGACACTCATAATAGCTCTTGAAAACCAATTGAGACTCAAGGTTAGAGGTATTAGATGTGATAATGGAACTGAATTCAAGAACAAGCTTATGGATGAATTTTGTGCAAACAAAGGCATAAAGAGGGAGTTTAGCATTGCAAGAACACCACAGCAAAATGGTGTTGCAGAGAGAAAGAATAGGACTTTGATTAAAGCAGCAAGAACAATGCTAGCAGATTCCCATCTACCTATTCAATTCTGGGCAGAAGCTGTAAGTACTGCTTGCTATGCACTTAACAGAGTCTCAGTCACCAAACTACAGATGAAGACACCCTATGAATTGCTGATGGGCAATAAACCCAACATTCGTTTTATGAAGCCTTTTGGATGCCCTCTTACTATTTTAAACACCATTGATAATCTGGGGAAGTTTGATGGCAAGTCAGAAGAAGGATACTTATTGGGTTATTGCACTAACAGTAAAGGCTTTAGAGTATACAACAGAGTTACTAAGAAGATTCAAGATTGTCTTCATGTTGAGTTTTTAGAAGATCAAGACAATGAGAAAGGTAAAGGACCTTATTGGATGTTTGATCTTGAGGTTTTAACTCCTTCAATGAATTATGTACCTGTTAGAGAAGAAAATCAACCTATGCACAATGGAGAAGATTTACAATATGTTGTTCATGGAGTTCATATTAGACAGAATGCTGTTCCTGATGAAGATCCTGTTAGTCCAAAACAAAGTACTGATGTTCCCAAGCAAAGTACTGATACTCCTAAACAAAGTACTGTTGCACCACAATCCTTGTTATCTGCTGAGGATCAATCTATTCAAGAGGAACTTAATCAGATGCTTCTTCAAGATGTATTGGCACATTCTTACACTGATGAACAAAGGAGAGCTTATGAAGAGGCAAAGAAGAAGAACAAGACTACAGAGTACTCTCACAGTACTTTTGATAGTACTTTCGAACAAAGTACTGCTGCACCTGTTGACAATACTTTAGATGATTTGCATGATCCTACTATGCCTGGATTAGAGGAAACTGATGATGAGTTTGCAGATGAAGGTATTTTCTCAGATTCCAATGATGATGCTGATTATACTAACTTGGATGATGCATATGGAGTTCCATAGTCTCCAATCTTAAGGATTCATAAGAATCATCCTACTGAACAAATCATTGGTCCTTCTACTTCTGGAGTGATGACAAGACACAAAGCTAAGAGTTTTACTAAACCTCATAATGCTTTACTTAGCTTTGTCTACAAACAAAACAGGCTGAATCATAAGGACCATCAAACCTGCCTATTTACTTGTTTTATCTCTCAAGAGGAACCCAAGAACATTGCTCAAGCTTTAACTAATGAAAGCTGGGTTGAAGCTATGCAGGAAGAACTTCTTCAATTTAAACTTCAAGAAGTTTGGGTTTTATGTGATCTTCCAGATGGGAAGAAAGTTATTGGAACCAGATGGGTTTTCAGAGTCAAAAGAGATGAAAGAGCTAATGTTATCAAGAATAAGGCAAGGTTAGTAGCCCAAGGCTACAGACAAGAAGAAGGAGTAGATTATGATGAAGTGTTTGCTCCTGTAGCAAGAATAGAAGCTATTAGGAAATTTCTTGCTTTTGCTTCTTATATGGGTTTTCAAGTTTACAGATGGATGTCAAGAGTGCCTTTTTATATGGCAAGATTACAGAAGAAGTATATGTCAAACAACCTCCTGGTTTTGAAGATCCAAAACACCCAAACAAAATCTACAAGGTGGTTAAGGCTCTTTATGGCCTTCATCAGGCACCTAGAGCCTGGTATGAGAGGCTCTCTACATTCTTATTGCAACATGGATACAGAAAGGGTGTTATTGACAAGACTTTGTTTATCAAGAGAGACAAGAAGGATATCATGTTAGTTCAAGTCTATGTTGATGATATCATCTTTGGGGCTACCAAACAGTCCATGGTTAAGGAGTTTGAGCTGCTGATGCAGAAAGAATTTCAAATGAGTTCAATGGGAGAGTTAACTTTCTTTTTGGGACTTTAGGTTAAGCAGTCAAAGGAAGGAATTTTTATCAGTCAAGACAAGTATGTAACTGACATACTTAAGAAGTTCAATTTTGATGATATGAAGACTGTTACTACACCTATTAAATCTATCAATTCATTGGGAAAAGATGAAGATGGACAACCTGTTGAAGTCAAGTTATACAGATCAATGATTGGCTCTCTTATGTATCTTACTGCATCAAGGCCTGATATCATGTTTGTAGTTTGTTTATGTGCAAGATATCAAGTCTCACCAAAGATTTCTCACATGAATGCAGTAAAGAGAATCTTCTGTTATTTAAAACAACAACCAAAGTTGGGGTTGTGGTATCCAAAAGAGTCACCTTTTCACTTAGAAGCTTTTTCAGATAGTGATTATGCAGGTGATAATTATGATAGAAGTTCCACAACTGGAGGATGCCAATATCTTGGAAGAAGATTAGTCTCCTGGCAATGTAAGAAACAAACCATTGCAACAACATCCTCTACTGAAGCTGAATATGTAGCTGCTGCAAGCTGTTGTGGACAAGTTTTGTGGATGCAGAATCAACTCTTGGACTATGGGTTCAATTTCAAAAATACTCATATCGACATTGATAATGAGAGTACCATTTGTATTGTGAAGAATCCTGTTTATCATTCCAAGACCAAGCACATACAGATTAGGCATCACTTTATCAGAGATTGCTATGAGCACAGGCTCATTAATGTGGTTAAGGTTCACACAGATGATAATGTAGCTGATTTACTCACCAAAGGCTTTGATGTTTCAAGATTCAATCACTTGGTGGTTAGTATTGGCATGATTAACTACTGAGCTACATTTAAGGGGAGGACTACTTATTATTAGATTAGTCATGTGTATTGTTTGAGGGGAGGATATTTGTGTATACTTAGTTTATACAGAAGAATTTGGAAAAGTATTGTTTTTCCTGAAAGTACTGCTTGGAAAGTACTGCTTGGGAAAGTACTGCATACGTGGAAAGTACTGTTTGTCTTATTAAAGTACTGTTCCAACGGTTATATTGAGGGGTAATTAATGCTAACGGTAATTTTATTATGGGCTGTGATTTTTCAAATCTCGCCTATAAATAACTACTTTCCGATTTTCCCTCTTATATTAAACCCTTAGCATCTTTTCCATATTTCTCTCATTCTTATTCGATTCCAATTCTTATTGTGCTTACATAATCACCAATGGCGAATCGACCTACTGTTTCAAAGCACAATATGGTGGCCAATTTAGAAAAGACTGAAGATAATGAGGCATTTCATGATATTATTGATTATCTCACGGGGTCGCCAATCAGTTATGCTCTTTTAGTGGAGCCGGATATTATTGAACCTTGGATTCAAGAATTTTGGGCTACTGCAAGGGATAATATGGAGAATGATGAATTTTATATTAGAGCTACAGTTGTTGGAAGAACTGTGAAGATTACTGAAGCCTCCATTAGAGAAGACTTTTTGTTTAATGATGACGATGGGGCTATTCGTTTTACTAAGGAGTTGATTTGGGAAAATTTTCGCCATCTAGGTTATGAAGGGTCTTTAACAGAACAAACTTTTCGGAAACAACTATTTTGTCCTCAATGGAAGTTTTTAATACATGTGTTGTTACATTGTATTAGTGCTAAAAGTACTTCTTGGGAGCAGTTTGGTTCAAATATAGCATATGCTATGGTGGGATTGGCTACAGATCGTGTTTTTAATTTTTCAAGGCTGATTCTAGATGGCATGCTTTCTCACATCAATCATGGATCAAAATGGTTAATGTATCCCAGGTTTATACAAGTTTTCTTGAACAAACAACTTGCTGATGTACCGAAGCCTACCGATTTACTTCCTGTTATTGTACAACAAGCAAAGATTTTTACTTTTATGGCAAGACGAAGTGATCTATTCAGAGGTCCAGATACGCCATTAACTACTTCTATGATGGAAGTTGTTCAGGCTGTTAGAGTTGATGTTGAAGATGCTGCAGCAAGTGAAGGTACTGCACCTGCAAGTACTGCATCTGCAAGTACTGCTTCTCCAGAAGGTACTGCATCTCCACAGGGTACTGTTTCTCCAAGTACTGGCGTTCAAGAAGATGTTGCGGTTTCATCTTCTCCATCTCCACAACAATCTGTTCCTGCTTCTCAGTCAGAGGAACATTCATCAATTAAAGGAGATGATTCACATACTATACCCCCTGAAGAAATGACATTGGACAATTATGTTTTAACAAGGGAGTTGGTTAAGTTGCAAAAGACTACTAAGGCTCAAGCCAGGCAGATAAAGAAATTAAAGCTAAATTTTAGAAGGCTAAAAACTTTTGTCTGGCCTTTGGTTCAAGAATTTCGTATCTGGGTTAAATCGAAGAAGAAAGCGCAAAAGCAGTCTAAGAAAAGTAAACACCAAAAGGTTCCTAAACCATCTTCTGTCAACTTGGGGAGGAATTTAGAAGAACAGAATTTGAAAGAAGATATGGTTAAAGAGAATGAACCTGAAAGTTCTAAAAAGTCTGAAGAAAAGATCATTCAAGATACTGAGGAGCAAGTTCAAGTTCAAAGTACTGCTGATGATCAAGGTACTGAACAACAAAGTACTGCTTTTCAAAGTACCTTTAGACAAGAGGTAATAACTCCAAGAGTGTTAGATTTTGAAGAGGAAGCTGGTCCTTCTACAACAGTTATACAAGAAGAGGAGGCTATTCTCAAACCTATTCATTATGCAAGTGATGATGAGTTCATTGCTACAATTTTAGGAGATTTATCACAACCAAGAGGTGGAGTTACTATTCGAGAAGTATAACAAGAAGAACAACAAAGAACTTCTCAACCTACAATTGATCCTAAGGATAAAGGAAAGGGTATTCTGGTTGAAACTAAGAAGAAAAAGCTAACTTTAGCAGAAATTAGAGCAATTGAAGTTGCTAGGAATGAAGCTGAAGCTAGAAAGTTTCAAGAAGAGTTAAATGCTAAAGATAGAGAAGCTCGGGAAGCTCAAGAAGCTCAGAGTAAAGAAGCAGCTAAGAAGTTACAAGATGAATTAGATGCTGAAGCTGCTGAACCATTACAGTCACCTACTCCTGTTAGATTTATGCCAAGAAGACTTAATAAAGCTAAAGACAGAAATGCTATGATGGCTTATCTTAAAAGTCAAGGGTATAAAGGATTGCAGAAGTTTAATTATTTTGAGATGAAAAGACTATATGATGCTGCTAGAGAGGCTTATAAGAAGGATGTTGTAGGCATCAAAGATTTTAGAGAAGAAACTACTTGGACTGAAGCAGAAAGGAAGAAGAGTTTGAAAAGAAAAAGGAAAACTGAAGTTACAGATGTTCAGTTCTCAAAGAAAGAAAAAGTTGAATTAAGATCTAAGACTAAGGATGAACTAAGGAGTTATCTCAGAGTGGTAGATTTTGAATATTCAAAAGAAGATGCTGACATGAAGATGAACAGATCACAGATTAGTGCTTTTGAAGTTGTGAAATCTAAAGATGGAGATTATATGATTTTTCATAAAGAAGATGAAAGCTTCAAAGTTTTCAATAGGCTATGGGACTTATTGCACATTATAGATAGAGTAGATCTATTCTATTTATATCATGTGGTGAAAGCTTACTTTGAAAATAATCCATTAGAAGGGATTGGTTTAGTTTTACATGGTGATCTCATAACTGCATGGGAAACTGAAGAAGAGAGCACTGATGATATTTGGACGAATCAAGAAAATTGGGAAATTGTTTGCTGGAGATTCTTTGAAGAGTCTGGAGTTCATGTTTTAGAGCTGGAAAATGGAACAATGATACACATGTTTGTAGACAGAAGATACCCTCTCACAGTTGAGCTAATGAGAAGAATGTTAGAGCATGGAATGGAAGTAGAAGAGGATAATGAAACTGCTTGCATGGTTATCAACTTGTTTATCAACTGGACTACCATTGCTGAAGATGATGAATAAACTGGTATGAAAAACTTAATTGAATAAATTATTTTTGATAAATCAGTACTTTATTCAAAGTACTGCTGATCAAACAGTACTTTAATCAAAGTACTGCTTGTAGCTTTTAACCAGTTAAGTGATTTTTGAAGAAAATTTTTGTTAAGTAACAAATATTTTTAAACAAAGGTTGAATAAATGGTTTTGGAGATGACAACATCAATAGGTCATCAATCCACCATGGTTACAAAAGGATTGACTAATCCATGAGAAAACGGCTCTGGTAAAGATATATCAAATCCATTTTTAGTTGACAACTTGCTAATAAGTTGGATGGTAATCAACTCACCATATCAGTAATGTGAAGAGTTGGCTAGCCCACAAGGAAATGACTTGTGGTAAAGGCTGTGGAAAAACCATTATTGGTAATTAGTTCACCATTAGATAGAAGAACTAACTAGTCCAGAAGGGTACAGCTTTTGGTAAAGACAACTCGAATCTGTTGATAGCTGATGATTTGCTAAATATCATATGGTTATCAATGTACCATGGTCTTACACACCAAAACATTTGGCTACTCCAGAGATAATGGCTTTGGTAAAGAGATCTAAATCCATTAAGTTTTCAATGATTCACCTCTCACAGGAGTTAACACACCTAGAAGTGATGACAATAGTATGTAACTTTAAATGAATTAATGTACAAATTGTCATATGTTGCTGTGTTGCTGAAAAGATAGAGCTTGCTGGATGATGCTATAAAAGATTATTTCTACAGATATTTTGACAAGCACAGACACTACAGAGATACAATCCAAAAGATTAAGAAACAATTTGTTCTTAAAGATGAAGCTGTTAAAGATATATTCACAAAGGAACTTGAAGTCAAGCAAGTAGAATTCAAGTTAGGGGAGGATTGTTGGAATATGAAAGTACTGAAGATATGAAAGTACTGTAAGCTGCAAAGTACTGGAAAAAGTCAAAGAGTCAAAGTACTGCTAAAGACAAAGTCAAAGTACTGCACTATGAAGTCAAAGTACTGAAAGAACAAAAGAACAGTTATATTCGTTTATGGAAAGTATTGTAACTCTAGAATATTCTATGTTTAGATTACTTGTCGTACAAGGATACAAATTGTAAACCGAGTAGGATATCCTTGAGCCTATAAAAGGACTCCTAGATTGGCATTAGAGGTATGAGTCTATGAGTTTTAGAGTTTACGAATTCACAAGTTATTTAGTGTTTTAGAGAGAAGTTCGATAATCTTAGAGTTGTTTAGAGTATCTACATAATAAGCAGATTTAGAGTTAATAATAAAAGTTATTCTTCTTAGCTTTGTTAAGTAAATTCCGCGTACTTCATAAAGATTGCTCAGTGTTTCTTTGTTAATAACTTAGGATTTATCCGAGGTTATTAAACCTTAAACAAGCTAGTTAAAGTTAGTTTGATTAAAGTATATCGATTCAACAAATTTACCTTCGTAAGAAGTAAAAGTTGCAGATCGTTTCGACATTTGAGATACCAGTCTGGAAACGAATTCAGCATCTGAGAATATTATGAGATCAAGTGGATTGATGTTTACTTGCATAGGTGTTGATCTCATAGTTTGCTTGGCCAAATGCAATAGATTCGGATAGAGTTGTTTGGTGTACATTTCTCTTGTCATACCAGGAATGATGTCAAGAAGGAACTTGTGAGTGTAACCTTTGATCATCTCGTTCATTTCCCCTTGAGGATCACGTTGCATGAACTTCTGGATGTACTCCCTTTCAGCTGACATCTTGTCATTCTCGTCATGAAGATACTGAACCTGGTCAGCGAGAAGATTCAGCTTTCTGTAAAGCACGTCTTTCTTCCTGACCTGCTTGACAGCTTTAACGATCCTTGTCTTTGCCCGAGAAATCCAAGAGTCCGTTGGCTTCTTTACAGATTTGGATGTGGATTTGGTTGATCTTCTAGATGGTGGCGGTGAAGAGTGAGAGGATGAATCTGATGATGAAGAGTCATGAGGAGGTTCAGGGTCCTTAGGAGGTTCAGAAGTTTTCTCCTTGGAATGTGTTGGACTGTTGAGAAGATAATCATCATAGTTTACTTCGTCATCTTGTCCAGATTTAGTCTTTTCTTCAGCCTAAATCCGAGCTTCCTCATCAGCTTTTTCTTTCTCAAACTTCTCTAATTCTGGTCCCTCAATGTCATAATCAATAAAATCCTCCAGGCGCTTTTGTTGTTGCTCAAGAGTGGTGGCACCAATTCCCTTTATCGGGTTGATTAACCGCATCAGGAATTGGTGTAGATTAGACACCATCACTTGACCCTCCGGGGCCACACATTTGTTCCTGTTCAAACTCTTTCGCTTTGTGTTGGAGTCTAATGATTTTGAACTTCTTCCTGTAGTCAGTGTCCAGTGGCTCTTCATCTGAGCTTTCTTCTTCATGCTCAATTACTGGAGTCTTCCCTTTGCCTTGGTCAGCTTTTGGACTGGGAGGTTTAGCTACTGTTGGAGTGACATCAGTTGCAGATTCAGAGTAGGTGACCTCCTCGTCTGATTCGGTTTCATCAGAGCTTTCATCCACTAGCTTTCTTTGTGGCTCGACTTGGGAATTGGAATAGGAACAGCTTCCTTAGAGGGAACTTTCCTTTTGAGTGGAGGTTTCCTCTTAGGGAACTTTCTTTGACTCTCAGTGCTTGCAACACTTCCTGCACTGCCTCTCCTGGTTTTCCTAGTAGGTGTGCCAGAAGACTTGTCATCGAGAAAACCAACTTTTCCTTCATCAACTGCTACCAGATACCTTTTGTATGAGTAAAGCTGTTTGATTTCATCAGAGAGAAGATGATCCGGCAGCACAACACCTTGTTTCTTTGTTGTTGATTCCTTAAATCTGACTGTTAGAGTAGGTTCATACAACATGGAGTGATTGTTTGGGTCGTCGAGTCTCAAGGGAATATCGGGATTTAACCCAAGAGCTCTCTGGATCAGCAGTTTTGTGTATCTGATGTATGGGATCTTGGTGCCTCTCTTTTTGAGGAAAGACATCATGTCATCCCATATCAGAGCTTCAACTTCGATATGTTTCATGTTGACCAAAGCCCAAAAAATCTGTAGTTCCATGAGCTTGGGATGCTCATAACTACTATCCCGCCCAAAAAATCTGTAGTTCCATGAGCTTGGGTTCTCCAGGGCTGAGGGATATTCTTCAGGTCAACGTAAGAGTGTTTGGTGATTACCCCTGTAGCTTCGTCATAACCGATGTCGATCATGAATTGCAGAACGACCTCTTCAGAAGGTGTAGCGTTGTACTAAGTTGGTTCAATGACAGGAATGAGGAGAATAGCCCGCAAGTCTGCTGGTGTAATGGTGACTTGCTTGTGATTGAGAGTCACAGTCACAGCATTTTGCCCTTCGATCTGCTTCATTGTGTGCCAGAATTGCTGAATGTAGATCTCTGAAACTGTGGCAGAGTTGGTTAGCATATTCTGATAAGAATGATTCTTCATAATGTCCACTGCTACCAGGCAAGAAGACTCTGAGCATGTGAGGGTATCAAAGTCAACACGAAGGTTGTTCTTTCCAATCTTCATCGGATAACCATTTCGGAAGATATCAGCAACGGTGAGAACATTTGGTGCATCCACATTCTGCATTTGAGCTTCCATGTCGTGATCTGAAAGATATTTAGCCAAAAGAACCAACATATCGAAAGACATTATATTAGTCAACAGATGGTTTTATTGTCTAATTATTGAATGTGATATGTCGATAATTGTTACGAATCCAATGTCACTTGTTTGTTCAATAGTCCAATGACGTCGTGATAAGTTTCGTGAGTTGATTAACTTTTAAGTTTTAAAGTCCATGTTTTCACTTGTTTTTCACAACTTGTTAAACATTTAAGCTTATAGCGACATTATTGGTTTCGTGGCGTTATGATTTATTTATTTACAAGTTTGTACGCGTAACAATTCATAATTAAGGTTAAACAAGGCTTAGGCGTAGAAATGGCAAGCTTATGCGTAAACAGGAGTGATATACGCGTAAACACAAGCTTATGCATAGGTTCTTGAATTACGCGTAAGAAATATTATGCGTAGGAAAAGGGGACCTTATGCGTAGAGTTTACGCGTAAGCGTATATAAACCTTACGCGTAAGGCTTACTCGTAAGAGTCAACCTTATGCGTAGAGGTCACTGTTTACGCATATCCTTCACATGATACGCGTAGTCCCTTATGTAGAACCTTACGCGTAATAGTTACGCGTAAGATTGCTCTTACGCATAACATTCTACGCGTGAGGTGATCCTTATGCGTAGTTTGCTAGAAACCTTGATTCTGAATTTTCAAACGTAGAAGACCTGAAATAAATTCGTCATAACACAATCATTAACATCTTCATTCAATCACCATCAGATCATATTATTAACACACATATAACAGTTACGCGTAAGAACACTTATGCGTAAACCTAAACCCTAAGGTTCAATATTTACGAGTAAGTAATCTAGCCATAGAAATTGCACCAAAATGATTCTGGGAGGTCTAAGAAGCCTCATGAGTAGTTCTTTCCAAGTTTTAACATCATAATTTAAGTGAATCAAAAATACCCAAATGCGTATGAACTTAAACCCTAGTTTCTAATTAAAGATCAATTAGTGTTTCTGGGTTGGTTCTGAGCCTAGATATCATCAATTCACCATAAGAACAACATCACTCACCTATCTTTTTAACCAAGAACGTTCTCATTTGAAAATACCCAATTTCACGCATAAACCCTAATTCACAATATCACTCAATTCGTGTATCTGAATGTGTTTTTATGATCAAAATAGTTTCAATGATGTTATATAAACGTTTTGACACTATCTTTTTCACCACAAACACCCACACTTGATTAGGTGTTCATACGTTTATGAGTAGAACACCAAATCGTTCATAAGTGAAAATCTAACCGTTAGTTTTTAATATAAATCAAAACCTTTGTTTACAAACACGTTTAGATTATGAAACGACTTACAAAATCAAGATCAAGCAAGCGGATTGAGAGATTGATTTTTACGCGTAGGATTAGGTTGGTAAGATAATAAATGAAGTGAAATAAATGAGGCTGGTGGAAGTTTTAAGAAAAATAACTTTGAGCTTTTTGGTAATATTAGTCCCTCCACCTTTACCATTTACATCCAATGCCTTTAACTTCCATTTTTGGATACCAAACGAAGGATTTTTGTAAAGAATTTTGATGACACTCCCTATCGACTTAATGAAATAATGAAAGTTTATAAATTTTAGTCCGAGGAGTGTCAGAGAATCAGAAATGTGACCACCATTATTAAAGAAACAACCGGGATAAGATAACATGCAACTACAAGGATTTAAGAAACTGAGAAAATATTTACTTTCTCCCCCTCAACACTTGATCGAGAAAAAAAATACTGAATTTTGAAAGATTTGAGTGTTGAAGGAAGATTTGTACTTGCCATGTTAAAAGAAACATAGATAGAAGAATATTTTTGTTGTTTTAACTGATTTTATAATTTTGTATTTTGTTTTTGAAAAATATTTACAAAAGAGGTTTTGGTGTTTGACTTTTTTTTTTTTTTTTTTTTTTTTTTTTTGTTTTTATATTTATGAATGTTTTAAGAGTTTATCCAGTTTCTCTTGAGTTAAACACCGCATACCAATCCGGTGGACCAACTCATTAAACCTAGCAGGAGCTAAGGCTTTGGTGAGAAGATCTACCAATTGGTAATCTGTACCCACAAAGTATAATTCAACAGTACCCTGTTCCACGTGGTCCTTGATGAAATGATATCGAAGATCGATGTGCTTTGATTTCGAATGTTGAACTGAGTTGCACGAGATCGCAATAGCACTCCGATTGTCGCAGTACATCGGGATTTTGTCAAACACATAACCATAGTCTTTTAGTTGTGTTCTCATCCAAATAACTTGAGCACAACACGCCAACATGGCTACATATTCTGCTTCTGTTGAGGAGAGCGATGTACAATCCTGCTTCTTCGATTGCCATGACACCAGTTTATCACCAAGAAATTGTAATGCTCCTGAAGTACTTTTCCGTGAATCTAAGCATCCTGCGTTATCAGCGTCTGAAAAGGCTATTAGTTCAAAACCAGAATCCTTCGGATACCAGATCCCCAAGTTAATGGTTCCCTTGATGTATCGGTGGATTCTTTTAGCCTCAGAGAGGTGGGTTTCAGTTGGTCTTGACTGATAACGGGAGCAAAGATATACAGCAAAAACAATATCAGGCCTGCTAGCTGTTAGATACATGAGAGACCCAATAATACTACGGTATTTGGTAGGGTCCACCAATTTCCCATGTAAATCAGCGTCTAGCTTCTTGGTATGAGCCATTGGTGTGGCATAGGTGTCACAGTTTTGCATTCCAAATTTGTTTAACAGTTCAAGGGCATATTTGGACTGACTCAAGAACATACCACGGGGTGATTGATGAACTTGCATGCCTAGAAAGAATGTGAGTTCACCCATCATTGACATTTCAAAATGTTTTGTCATTAATTTTGCAAAAGCATTTGAGTATTTTAAATATGTTGACCCAAAAATGATGTCATCCACATAGATTTGAACGATTAAGATGTGAGCCCAGTGATATTGTATGAAGAGTGTGGGATCGACCGAACCTTTGGTGAATTTATTGGCAATGAGGAAGGATGATAAATTATCGTACCACGCCCGAGGAGCTTGTTTGACACCATACAAAGCTTTGTTCAGTTTGTAGACATGGTTCGGGAACTCGGGATAAACGAATCCTTCTGGCTGGCTGACATAAACCGTTTCTTTCAGTTGTCCATTCAGAAAAGCAGTTTTGACGTCCATCTGAAAGACCGTTATGTTCATATGAGCCGCGAACGCGAGAAAAATCCGAACAGCCTCAAGACGAGCAACCGGAGCAAATGATTCTTCAAAGTCATTACCCTCTTCCTGTCTATAACCCTTAGCCACCAGACGTGACTTGTTTTTGATTACGTTTCCTTCAGCATCCTTTTTGTTCTTCCAAATCCATTTGAGACCAATGACGTAGACCCTTGTTGGTCTTTCAACCAGTTCCCATACTTTAAGACGTTTGAATTGGTTGAGTTCTTCTTGCATGGATTCAATCCAGTTGTCTTTTGTCATTGCGTCTCTAATGTTTTTAGGCTCAGATTGGCAGACAGTGAGTGCATAAATGCAATGTTCACCATCTGTGTGAAGAGGTTGTCTTGTAAAGACTGGTTGATTTGGGTTGCCAATAATGTTCTCAAGAGGATGATCTTTTGTCCAACGATGTGTAGAGGGTTGATGTTGAATGGTTTGTTGATGATTCCGCGACATCAGGTGCAGTAGTTTCATTGGCAAACGGGTTAAAGAACGCATTTGGATCAAAATCTGCAGGTGGGGGTACTTCATTAAGAACATCAGCAGCTGGTTCAGCGTCGTTGGAACCAGTTTGTTCAACTGTTGTTGTGGAGTCAACTGGTGGTGCTTCTTCAACAGTAGTTGTGGTAGCAGGTGTATCAGGTATAAGAGTATGATCAGGTTGAGCAGCGGAAACAGCGGATACACTTGGAGTACGTTCATCAATGTCATCACTAAACAACGGAGCAAATAGTGTTTCCATTTGTTGACGAGTAAGCTGGGGTCTTAGTTCAGCTGATGATGGGGTTTGAGGGAAGTTTAAACGGTTGTGACCGGGTTCTATGCTGTTATGCTCAGAAACCATTTCTGTAAGTTCATCAAAATTAGCATGAATCGTTTCCATAACCTGCTTTGTACGATGATTCCAGATCCGGAAACCCTTAGAATTTTCACAATATCCTATAAATACTCCAATGTCAGCTTTGGCTTTGAGCTTACCAAAGTCATCACGATCATTATTCGGATAGCAAAGGGATCCAAATACATGAAAGTGTTTGAGATTCGGTTTATGGTTATGGATAAGCTCAAAAGGTGTTTTGTTGTGGCGTTTAGTAATCATTGAACGATTTTGAGTATAGCATGCATTGGATACAGCTTCTGCCCACAAGTAATCTAGAAGTTTAGCATTGATTAACATTGTTCTTGCAGCTTCCACTAACGTTCGGTTTCGTCTTTCAACAACTCCGTTTTGTTCTAGTGTACGTGCAATAGATGTCTGATGCTCAATTCCCACTTTCTCATAAAATTCTTGAAGAGTTTGGTTCACAAATTAAGTTCCTTTGTCTGTTCTAATTTGGCGGACGGTGTTCCGGAGCTTGATCTGTGGAGCTTGATCTTTACTTCAAATAAAGTAGACCCAAGTCCATCGTGAGTAGTCATCGACAATTACCAAGATGTGGCATTTTCCATTAATCGTTTGCACGCGCATCGGGCCACACAAATCGATGTGAAGAAGATGAAGCACATGTTGAGAGCTGTGTTCCACCTTTGAAGGAAAATGAGCACGAGTGCTTTTCCCTTGTTCACAAGCTGAGCATAGGTGATCTTTGGAATATCGGAATCTCGGGAGACCTTCAACAAGTTTGTGTCGAGCAAGGTTGGTGATGGTTTGAAAGTTTAAATGTGAGAGACGACGGTGCCATAGCTAGGATTTTGTTGATGTTGCCTTTGAAACTAGACAGATGGGAGATGAAGCAACCATGTCTTGCATTGAGATTGTGTATAGACTAGAATTGCGATAGCCAGACATTAGATCGTTTCCTTGTAGATCACGAATGAAACAAGTTTTCTCCCGAAAAGCAACTTCCAAATCTCCATCACAGAATTGACCGACTGAAAAAATATTGTGACCGAGGCCTTCCACATAATAAACCCTGCTAATTTCGATATTGCCATTGATATAATCTCCGTAGCCCAAGATAGCTGAGAAATAATCATTCCCGAATCTGACAGTGCCAATGAACTTTGCAATAAAGTTTGATAACAGTTTAAGATTGCCTGTCATGTGTCGGGAACATCCGCTATCAACAATCCAAAGGATGATCTGTCTCACTGCATTACACACAGACGACACAGATGGAATAGAAGTAGATATGGAACCCGAAGTGTTAGAGGGTTCCGAAGTAGTTATAGTAGAAATACACTCATCAATGACTTTACGCATCCATTTAAATCCTAGTGTATTATGTATCCATTTCTGCCATCTCCAACTAGTCTTAGCTTTAGTCTTAGTGAATGCACTAGGTGGTACTACATTCCTTGGAGGTGATACTAAAACTACAGGGACATCAATGCGTTTCTTAGAATCTAAGGAGGATGGTTTACCAAGCACAGACTTAGAAGCATTAGTGGGCCTAGAGGTATTCCGATTCTTAGGATTCCTTAAACAAGACAAGATAGCTATAGCAACACACTTGTCATGACAATCAGAAAGCATACTTTAACAACAAATAGCACAAGAAGCATCATACTGAATATCAAAAGTACTTAAAGGTTTAGCATTCGTTACAACACTTTTTCCATTACATTTGTCAGACGCAATATCTAAAGTGGGTGCAACTTGAGTCTTATTCAAAGTCCTAGGGTGTTCTTCTACTTCAACATTCTTTATTGATCTTTTCTTAGGGCGCAACTTCCTATTCTTCCTTGTATTGCTCCTAGGCTGTGAAGTGCGGACGTTTGGAAAAGAGGCAACTATTCCTGTTTCAGTTAGTATCTTGTGTTTTGTCAGTAGACAATCTGGGTTCACGTTTGCTAAGTGTTACAGGTGCAATTATCTTAATGATGCTAGGCTGAACTTGTTCATACTTTCCTAACATTTCCCTTAGCTTAATGATAGTGTGCACCAAATCTTGATTTTCAGAACGAAGATTTCCAGAAAAATTCATGACTTCTTTAGTGTGTGCAAGATAATGATCAAGTTCGTTTGATGCTTCATTTCGAGTCTATTTGAGTAAATCAAATATGACACCATATTCATGTTTAACTTTTGCAAGTTCTTGTTCATATGTTGAGATTTGACATTTCAAAAACACGTGAAGATCATCCAGTTGCTCAATTTTGGGATTAGAAGTTTTTTATTTCAACTGGTGGATTTTGTTTTGCAAAGCAAGTTCACGATTTTGACAATCTTTTTGACACCATTGAAGACGACGTTTTGAATTTGAAAGTTCATTTATCAATCATTCATTTTCAACTTTTAAAGATTCGATCTGATGCACATTATCAGTATTCTCAACAATATCAACAGAATCAACAGAGTCAGCAGAGATATGATCAGATGCATATGCAACAGATTGTAATAAAACAAGATTATTGATATCAGCACAGATAACATCTTCCAAGAGTCGATCAACATCTTTTCTCAACAATTTCTTTTTACGTTTAGTATCTGAAATCGATGTTTCTGTTTTCTCGAAAACTGTTTTCATGAGACCGAGTTCCTTGTGAAAATCCCTTTCCCAATATAGTGCACAAGTTTTTAAATTTTTGACATGGGGTAAAAGTTGTTTCTGAAGAATATTTGTTCAACTTTTATTTCAGAATGAAATTCAATCTCACGTTCTAAAATTTTGAGGTCTGATAAGAAAGTGTCAAAGTATTTTATAACGCGACAACTTTCGGCTTTTGTTTTAACTTCACGAAGTGAAGGTAAAGGACCATTAATTTGTGCACCATTGTGTTTGGGACTAACTTCAGAAACTGGTGTGATAACAAAAGGTTTGTTAGAATTATCTTGTTGTTTGACAAAAGTAACAGCTTTTGAATAGTTAAATGGTTTGTTATAAACGACATTTTCCATTTTTAACCGACTCTCGTCATCTGCATCTAATTCCTCCATACGATTATATTCAACAACAGTCATAATTGAATCATCAATTCTATGTTCTGCACTGTAAACTTCAGGATTTGGTTTGAATGCTCTGTTTGAAAACTTAGGTTTGCAATCAGCAAGAATTGGTCCATATCCATTTGGATTTGGTTTAAAAGTAAACTTTTAAATAGTTGTGATTGACTCACCATGTTTATAAACAACATTTCGAAATTCTTTGATTTTGTGTTGTAAGTCGACAATTTCTTCAAGATAGTTATCTATTCATTTCGTAGAAAGCTGTTTGTACTCAGAGAACTGTTTTTGACAAGTTAACAACTCAGCCTTGGCTTTTTTTGTTTCCAAAGTAAGAGCGTTAAGTTGTTGTTTATGTTCATGTTTCAGTTGTTCTAGTTGAGACAACAAAGCATTGTTAGAAACGGCTAGATCACGTATCTGTCGTTCTAATGATTTTTTGTTTTGATGAGATTTAGCAAAAGCGACTTCAAAACCTTCTTCACATTTTTCTTGAGTTTTGAAAAAATTGATTTGTCGAATTAAGCATTCATTATCCCTAATTAACAGTGCATTTTTCTCTTTTAATTTCGTGCAAATTTCCAAACGGAGTGTTGGTCTTTAATTAAGGTCAGAAGCTCAATTTCTCTATTAGACAGAAGCTCATTTTGTTCAACGGGAGTCTCAACATGATCATTATTTAGATCCTCAAATATAATTAAGGAGTCAACTTGATTATCAATATCAACCAAAAGGTTATCTTGATCGTCAAATATAACTACGAGATCTATTTGATAATCATCGGAATGAGATGTGGATGGCTCATGTTGAACACTCTGATCCTTGTCGGATGGAGAAATTGGCGGAGATATCAGATCAGAGATGAGTATATTTTGTTCCGGTACCTGAGACAAGCCATCAGTGTCATACATTAGGCCTGTGTCACTCATGTGTAGAGCTTGCATTTGTGCCATCAACATTACTGCTGCATTAGCCTGGAAGTCCTCCATATCATCATCAGAATCTGCATCTGCCATAAATCTATGTTCCTTGTTGGTAAGAGTTCCACCAGCTTCATCCTTAAGAGCCAAGAGCAACGCCTCTTTGTGATAAGCACTACCTCTTCTCCTCGGCTTAGGACATGCATTAGCCAGGTGACACTTCTCATTGCAGTTATAACAACGAAGACCATTAACTCCATTTTGAGCATTCCCCTGTTCAACCACTTGACCCCTTTGTTGTTGCGGAGCACCCATGTTATTCCTTCCAATAGCATTAAACCCTTGACCACCTCCCATCTGACGACCATAACCACGGTTCTGAACTTGAACGTGTCCATTGTTCACAACAGCTTGATTCCTTGTATTGGATGAGGAACGAATGCGATTGTTGGATTTGTTCGTATACCGACCGAAGGCTTTAGCACTCATAACGAATCCTTGTTGCAATTCATCGAAAGCAGCAGAGTCCTCATCAGCTTCACTGTAAAGTGCTTGAGCATTATTGTTGTTGTATGGAACCAATTGAGTTTGTTGAGGTTGTTGCTGTGATTGATCATATGGTGTAATGGTTGCAGTTGGTTGAGGAGTGGGTTGAGGAGTTGTTTGAGGAGGAAGATTAGTTTGAGCCCACAAAGCAAGTTGTTGATTATCAGGAATTGACTGTGAAGTTGGGAGTCCACGGATAGTCCTTTCTTTGTCAACTTCTTTTTGGTGAGGCTTCAAATAGTCGTACAACAATCCGTATGTAGCATGATGAAGATTCTTAGCTTGACGGAGAAAAATGACATACTTCTCCCATTCCAAACCGAGACTACTTAGGAACTTAGTGTTGACAGCAATTCGAGGCATGATGATGTTGTGTTTGTCCAAATCATTAATGATGTCTGAAAAGCAATGATGATATGACTCTAATGTCTCTCCTGGTTCAATCATGAAGTGTTCATAAGCCAAGTAGATTTTGGATTCCATGTCTTCCTGATTGAGTGTTGTGACTTCCATTAGAAGATGAATATGTTCCCACATTGCTTTAGCTGTCTTTTGAGCATCAACACTTCGAAGGATCGGATTGGGTAGTCCCAAAAGGATGTATTGCATTGCTAGTTCATCGGCTTCAAAGTGTAGAAGTTCATCACCAGTGAGGCCGGAGATAGTTGCAATGTTGGTGACAGCATCTCTTGGTGGATTGGCATCTGGATCTGCGGGTGTGATAACAGTAGGCATCTGAAATGGACCTTCCATAATGACCTTGTTTAAAAACTTTCCATGTGGCTTCTTTAGATCACAAAACCTAAAGAACCTTATCACCCATTGATCATAATTTTCGGGAGTGAGCATTGGAGGTCTATCAAGTGAGCCAGCTTCATGAATTGATTGTTGGCTACTTAAGGCTTCACACATCTTGCCAAACCATGTCGGTTCCTTCATAGTATTCCTGGATGGATGTTGATTGTAGAAGTTTGTGTAAGGTTGTACTTGAAGGCTAGGTGGTGGTTGAACCATTTGTGGTGGTGGAATTGCTCCAAGTTGTGGAGTATGTTGATGATTAAATTGTTGTTGATAAATTTGTTGTTGATGATTAAATTGTTGATGTTGTGGACTTAGTTGTTGTTGTTGTTGTTGATGATAAGTGTAAGGAAAATAGTTAGAGTATGGTGGTTGTGACATGTTGAAAACTTGTGTTGTTAAATGGATCTTTGTAGTCGAATGAACCGTTGTTGATGAAGTATCCTTAGGCGTAGAAATCACAAAAAAGCAAAGTACCACTTATGCGTAAAAACACCAAAGATACGCGTAACAGCAATAGTTACGCGTAGGATTAGCTTACGCGTAAGAAATGAGAAAAATACTAAAGTTATGCGTAAATAGAAAGTTAAGCATAGAAACCTTAGGCGTAGGATTACCTTATGCGTAAGACAGAGCTTAGGCGTAAGAGGAATTCTTATGCGTAATGAGTTCTACGCGTAAGCTTAGGCTTATGCGTAAATTTAGGGTTTTACCCAAAAGATCTTTTACATTATCACAGTGCAAAAGATATCCAAAGTCGAAGTGTTTTCAAGCTTATCCAAGCAAGAAAAACACTGAGTAATCCACGAAACTGAAGATCAAACCAAGGATGAGTTACGCGTAAGAATAGGGTTTTCTTACGCGTAGAAATTAGCCAAGACTGATTTATGCCAAATGATGTTTCCAAACCAGATTTTTGTGATGAAATAGCTTCAATATCACCAAGATAACACAAACATGTGAAACTTGATGAACCAGAGCTTATAAACACGTTACGCTTGGAAAGTATCCCACGTATAAAATCAAGCTTAAAAACAATGATCTACGCGTAAAGTTTGAAACTTTTTGCCAAAAACAGATATTTTAACACCTTAAAACGTTGAAAGTACAAGAATCTTGGATTGAAAAGTGTGAAAAATGTGTTTTGAAGCGTAACAAAGTAGGAACTGTTTTTAAGCGTAAGACCACAAAAACTTCAAAAACAAAATATGTTCACCCAACTATTTGGCGACTGATACCACTGTTAGGTCACCATATTAGTAACACAAGCATCAATATGAAGAAATAAGAAAGAAGAGATCGGATGAACAACTACAGACACACACGTACAGATATAAGGAAAGGCTATGCGTAGAGAATGAAAGTAATTGAACAACCAACCCTCAAGTGAGGGTATTACAAAGGTATTTATAGGAGAGGGAGCTAGGGCAACACTCATAGTCCCTTCCTTTCCTTATTGGACTTGGGCCAAGGCTTATGGGCCTTCTACATAAGCCTTAGCTTAATAACAAACATAAAGGCCTAATTAAGCTAACTATTACATATTAAATACTAACACTTGAATTCTAGTTTAGGAGTGATTCCAACAGTCCTCATGACGGCGGCGAATCTCCTCAACCATTGCTAATAAATCTCGAAACTACTGCTCACGGGCTTGATCTCTAACCTCGAGGTCATCTAACCTCTACTCCAGTATGGCGGTGTGTGCGTGAGCAGATGCAAGCTCGTGGTGCAGGACTCTCTCTCGACCTAAAGCAGTATCTCTCAAAATGCTGGCATCCTGAATGGTGGTCTCAAGCCTCTGAGTCAAATCGGTCACAGCCTCTCTCGCCTTCACTATCTAGGCGCTCATTATGTGAAACACTATCTCCAAAGAGTATCGACCAATCACGATGTTTTCAACCTCTTCCTCCAAGCTCTCGATCCTGAGCAATGGAATCTCATCATAGTATATGTAACATGAGCTCTTTCAGCTAATCCTCGTGTCTGACGAGTCTAGCTGCTAAGAGAGGAATGTAATGGTGTATCGGCTCTCCGGTCACTGGTAGAACTGTAGCTCGTGTAGTCATCGAGCTTTCCCTAAGCTCAAAGGTACTCGGTGCTCCTTTCTCAACTCTCCAATGACGAAGTAGAGGTAACAGAAATGACCATCGTCTGGCGCCTGCCTTCTTCCTAGGTCCAGGTTGGATGTCCATGTAAATGGTCATGTAGGGATCAGATGGTGACGGAGAATAACACTTCACACTAAGTGGCAAAGGGGGCGCACTGTAGGTATCCAATGGTGGTGATGCTAAAGGTGGTGATGAAGTAGGAACTGTAGTGGTCTGGTGATAGAACACAATGGCTGGCGGCAATGGTGAAGTAGCAGTAGGTGAGGTGGTAAGTGGAACTGGTGGTGACTGAGCTGGTGGTTAAGGGACATCTGATGGTGGTACACGAGGCATGATAATAGCTCGCACACGCTTTCTGGCCGTATTCTTGAAGATGGTACCCTTAGGATGCAATCTGTAAGGTGCTCCGAATGGCTCGGGCTCATATGGCTTAATGACTCGGACTCTACGTCGGCTACGACGGATCGGTAAAGATGATGATTCAGAAGTGTCCGATGAGGCAGAAGCAGTGCTTTTTGAAGACTTAGATGTTCCATCATCCACCGCAACATCTTTCGCGGTTAGCCATTGTTGTGACTCATAGTACTGATCCAATGTCATGGGAGCAAAAGAAGTGTGCTCTATAGAGCGAGCAGGCATAACTGGGATGACAGGGGTTCCGGCAACCTCCCCTTCTTCAAAAGGTTCGGTCTCGTCTGATGCAGTAGCTGGTAGAGCTGGACTGGGGTGAACACGCATAGTGACAGTTGTAGAGGACATGGTGTCTTCCATCTCGGTATCCAAGGACAGAACAACAGGGTGGGATGCGGACATGGTACTGTAATAACCCATAAAATAGTAATGTAAGTAAAATGCCAAAATAATATGATCAACAAGATTTTAGTTAGTTGCGCACATCTGCCAAGAAAATCTCCATGCCTAACTAAAATGAATGCAATTTACTTATGATCTAGTGATGCATTAATCCTAATGCATAGAGCGGTCACGGAGGGTATAGGGTAGTGGTGTAAAATAGTCCTGTTTTAAAAGTGTGGTTATAGTCCAAATGTTTTAGAAAAACTCTTTGGTTCTCTATAACCTTGGCTCTGATGCCAATCTGTAACAACCCCCGTGATCATAATGACAGCGGAAGACTAATCAGGGTGTTACTCGAATGGAGATCACAGTCAATAATCATAGCAAACGACTCGAATGAGACCTTTTAATAAAGATAGTTATCATTCATCAAAAACTCATTGTTGTTACACAATATTCCAAATTATTTCAAATGTTTTCCCAAAATACTGAGCATGAGTTTGAAAGAAATGACAACTTTATGTTTACACCACAAGGGAAGGTCTTGGTATGCCCACTCCGTACCTTAAAAAGGTCAACAAAAATGTTGAGTGAAATCCCATAGGTTTAAATTAAAGTCGAACACAAGAATATGAACATGATAATTGTAAACAATATATCATAAAGAAAATAACAGATTATTATGCGCTAAGCTCAAGCAACCAAGACTCAACTGCATACACCGAATTACTGGTGTACGTAAAGTTTCCCCCAAAGGAGGTAATAGCCAATTCACGATATTTATGATATTTGGTGCACCCCGGTTATTTCTTATAACCAAGACGGGGTCGTTACTCCCCATAGTACAATTCACGATATTTGCGTTCACTCGCGGTGACTAATGGTTCATGATACAAGGGACTTATGGCTAAATACTTAGGCAATTTCAATAATCAAGAAGCGAACATTTATGAAAAACCTTGTGTTCTAGTTTAGAGCATGTATCTCCCTCGCGGGGTTGGCAAATAAAAGTAAATGCGAGGCTATGAATTCACCTTGATGAAAATGAACAAGCACAATAAGGTCAAGCACGATGTAGCAGAGGTTCCAAACCGAAACCTAAAAATGAGATGGCAAGTCTCAGAATATGATAAACCTTTGGTTCACGACCAAAATAATAAAGCATTGAATATACTTAATCAATAGATCATTAATCTATCCAATTCAATAGGGTGTTGTGCATGCTTAATGTTTTACGTTCAATTTATGTGCTATCTCGACTTAGTTTGATATTTATCAAAGGTCCTCACTGACGCATAAGTGAAATGTTCCCCGCTGTGATCTTGCGGAAATAATGATGTTATCGAGTGTTTTATTTCGTTTATATTCCATGTGCGTTGTTAACGAGTTATGGTTTTGTATAACTATTCTTTTATAACTACTTATATACATATAAGTTAAAATAGATTATCGAAGTAAAAATACTTGTTATACACTTTAAGCGTTTAAAAAACTCATTTTTACGAAGTCGTGATAAATTTATAAGTTTTCTAAACTTTCTCTCAAATTTTCACTTTTTACCCTCAAGTTTCAAAATAGGCAAATTTAGTCCCTCAACTTTAGAAAAGTAGCATTTTATACCCAAAATATTTTATTCTCAAAGTTTCAAGAAATGGCAGTTTTAGTCCCTAAACAAAACTGTTTTTCTAAAATATTTTTAAAATCTATTTTTACATATTTGGTCCCTCGAGTTTCAAACTTTAGAATTTAAACACTTAAACTTTTATTTTCTTTTTAAGCAAGTTTGCCATTATTACAAAATAGCCCCTAGGCTTTTCATGCATACATTTCTACGTAAAATCTAAACTTTGAGTTTTCTAAAACGTACAATATATACCCCTTAACTTCTCATGCATGCATAACTTGTACCAAATCACCCCTTTAGCACTTTGTACCCTATTCTTTCCCATGCATCTCTTTTACGCACAAAACACCCCTTTAGCTTTCAAAAACTATATATATTTAACCCGATCATTATACAATTTTCAAAACTCGTCCGATTTGTAACTTTCGATTTACAAAAACTTATTCTTAGCTTATAATAGCTTATTAGAAGCTTAATTTCTTGCATAACGGGTCGGGTAAGGTTCATTAGGCCACGACTACGCGTATGTTGGGCCTTAAGGCCCACCTAAGAATTTAATTGGGTTTAAACATTAACGAGGCATGGGAGGTTTCATGGGTTGACTAAGTGTTGCTAAGTAACAATATTGGCTCGTTGGTTAGTACGAGTTCATAAGTATCATATTTATACGAAAAGAATTGTTAATGTAACGAAAAATTAAATGGAAAAGATTACGAGGGACTTACTACACTCAATCGAGTGGGGCGAACGAGAAATATAACGAGGGACTCCTTATAACCTTACACGATCTATACAATCTTTGTGCTTTTCCTTTCTTATTTTCTTGTTCGACTTCCACAAGGACAATTTAAGTGTGGGTGTGTGTGTAGTTGTGAGTGAGTGTTGTGGAATGTTAAGAGGCTTTTGAGGCATGCTATATATAGGAGAAACAAGCATGGCTTTTTCTAGTATTTTATGTTAGCTTAACCAAGTTTGCAAGCAAAGTTTTTGTTTGGTTTTGGTGTGCTCGATCGGCAACAAGAGAAAGGGAAACATGGTTGGTTTAGTAATCTCATAAGGGACATACTACCCAATGGTTTACAAGGTCAAAAGGGTCAGTCAAGGTTTAGGTTTAGTATAATATTACTTAGGGTGGCTAAATGTGAGGCTTTTGTCTCTTATCTACTCTCACACGCAACACATGAGTCAAAAGGGGAGTGTATGTGATTTTGTTTTCTTGTTTTGCTCGTTGAATCACACACGAAAGAGAAAACATGAGATCTTCACTAGCTATTAATTTGTGTACAAGGCAATATTAATACTTGCGTTTAGGGTGGGGTTTTGTTGGGTTCGAATTTCCAAGAGAAAAGGAAAAGGGGTGGGCTCGTTTGGTTTGGTATAACGAAGCCCAAAAAGAAAAGTGATGGGAGGAAAGAAAATGGGCTTTGGCTCGGTTTCGAAAATAAAAAAATAAAAATAAAAATAAATTATTATTATATATATATATTTTATATATAATTTATTTATATAAGTTAGATAATTAATATTGTCGGGGTCGAGAAATTTTTTATCGGGTCACAACGGTGCGATTTGAGCTTGTAATTAGCGTGTTATTATGCATTTGCCAAATGATATGCAAGAAACGATGAGTGGAAAACTTCATGATGTTCCAAGTCGTGCTTTATTCATGATTAAGATGTTAATTAAAATGAAATTTTTCGGGAGCTTACATAGAGTTACATCCTCAGCCTGGAATTGCTCCTAGATTCTATGGATGAACAATATGTTGTTGTGCAAATTGTCATCAGCTACAAAAGTTTGGAAGGAATCAAACATTACACAATAAAAATTAAAGTTTACGGAGTTTTAATGAGCATATGGTTGTGTGTATACAATGATGCTGGTTTAATTGAGATGACACTCAATACTAGTCATGGTAGGATTTCATCCTTATTAATGGCCATGTGAACAAGTTGTGCTTATCTAAAAGCACAGATGCATTATACATTAAAGAATAAGAATACTTTTAAATATTTTAAAATGTTAGAAAGTTTAAATTTTCATAAATTGGTGGTAGAGGATGTCACACAGTTTATGAATTATTATGTGGATTTTTGAATGCACATATACAAGAACTTCACTAATTGAATTCTTGAAATAAGTATTCTCAAAATTGCGATAGATCAAGCTGGTTGATTTATGCCTTGTCAACAAGTATGATTGTTATTACTTGAGGCATAATTCATCAACTGGAATTTTCATGCATTGGTCTATTTAGTATTTGGATAAGGGATATTTAACAATTATTATAATGAATTAAAATACTTGGTATGTTTGATTTTATAATATATTGTATCATATATTTGCATGTTTAATCCGTAAATAATTTATTTATTCTAAATCGTCCGTTGTCAATTAATGATATGGGATTATTGTTTAACTAAGACAAATCTGAGTGATTTGGTATAATATACTTAAAAGTATGTTGATGAGAAAGTGTGGAAAACTAGAAGGGTTGATCTGCGCAAAACAGTCAAGTCTAATCACAAAAGCCGGCCACTTGTGAATGGCCGACCGTAACAGACTTAAAACTGCTTAAACACAAATACAATGAAGATCAGAGAATACAATGAATTCCCGGGTCGTTAAGTCCCACGGAGACTCAATGGTGTGTTAAACACTTGATCAGACGATAGAATGACCACTAATGATAGTGATCAGAAAGAATTAGATTAGCAATATTACACTACTGATAAAGTTAATAAATAACAGCGACTTAAATACAAATTAAGAAAATTAAAAAGATAAAAGATATTAAATAAACGCTATCACTATATTGAAAGTGATGTTTTTGTTTTTATGTTTTTATAAAACTGTAATTAAAAACTACGCGACGTACAAATTAAAAAGTGAAACTAAAGCAATATTAACCCTAAAAATATGAAAATGATATTTTAACAATCCTAATGATAAAAGAAAAGTTTTAGAAAAAGAAAATTATTTTTATCACTAGTTATCTAATTATTATTAATTAAAAACTATTTTTAACTATTAAATAATTACCTAAAATACAAGAAATTAGGAAATAAAGCTAGAAAAATAAAATTATGAAATGGAAAAATCTAAAATAACAAACTAGAATTTTCAAAACTATTTTTGTATTTTTCTGATTATTTTTCTATTTTTTATGAATTTTAAACTATTAAAAACTAGTTAAATTACTAAAAATTACAAAATTAACTATGAAAAATCTGGAAAATTACTTTTTTTACTTTTTATATTTATCTAAACCTAAGAAAATTAAAAAATTATTTTTTTGAACCTTTTCTTAATTTTTTGTATTAAAAGCTAATTAAAAATGCTTAGAAACTAATTTAAATTAAGAAAAATAGCAAATCAACTTAGAAAAATCTGAAAATTCAGGAAAACTCTAAAATAATATTAGGAATATAAGAAAAATGGAAAAACAGATGCTTATTTGCAAGAAAATGAAACTGATGTAGCTAGTGCTTATAAATAAGCACTTTAAAATAAGCTAGAAGCTGCTTAAGTGAACCAAGTGATCACAGGACCTATTTTAAGCTAACACTACCATAATGCAACCTAATTTAGCTACTCTAATCCTCTGAAAATCAGGAAAAAAGCTTAAAAATAAGAGAATTCAGTCCTGAGGTGCTAGTTTCTAGCTTAAAAATAAGCTGTCTATTCTAATGGGAACCCAAAACCAGATATCACAGTATCAAGTTGACCTGGAAAGGAGTCCACAGAACAAGAATTCAGCCCAAGTCAAGCTCCCAAGAGCTTGTGGTGAGCTCTACAAAACCTGTGCACAGCAGCTAGAGCTGATGGTGTGCACAGGGCATTTTCAAGCCCCTAAAGGACAAGCTTGTTTGAAGCTTAAAACTGTTTGGAAAAATTATGAAAAATCACTTTTGAACAATAGACCTGTCCTACTTTTTGAATCCAAAAGACCAAAATAATGTGACCAAGGAATACCAAATGATAAATCTGCACAGTTTGAGAAAAACTACTCTTTAACCAATTTTTTTTTTACTTTTTGAAGATCCTATCAGTTGACTTTTATGAACTTCTAATGCATCTAATTTGATCTAGGTAATGAAATAAGCTGATATAAGACCTAATTAAGCTAGTGAGATGATTTCTAAACCTAGTGCTAACCTGTGCTATACCTCTAACTGTCTGAATTGATGATGAGAGTAGATTAAACACAGATTTGACCTTGAGCAACTTTCAATGCAGACTTATGACCAAAGTTGGTGTGATAAGCTTCAAGTGATTCCAATTGAACAAAGCTCACCTATTAAATTTACCTAAAACTCAGGCAAATCCACTGTCCCAAACACTGGTTTAGTGACTGTAGACAACCTATAACTAACAAATCACTTACTAGCTGTAGCAAATGATCAAACCAAGCTTAACTATCTTAACTTCAACTTATTAAACAAGTAAAAACAGTTCATAACTAAAAACACCAATACCAACAAAATATGCAAATTTACTTGAAAAGTGAAAATGAGATTAATACTCACAGGTTCCAACTGTTGTTGCAGACTAAAACCAAACCCAATTCTACATTACCCTAACCTATTCCAACCCAAATAAACTTCTGCAACACCTATTAACAGCTTCCATTCCAATCTTGAGTTCCTGTTGACTTTTGTTGACTAAAATGGGAAATTGTTTGAAACTGTAATGAGAGCTTATGAAAAGCTTTAACAAGCTTAAACAAACTTGAATGAACTAAATATAAGCTATTAGAAGCTTTAACACCAGATTTAAGAACTCAATGTTTCAACAGTAGACTAAAAGCTTTGAACTTAAACCAAACTTCAATTTGATTCTCAAAAGTACAATACAATGTTATTTTAACTTGAAGGATATTTTAATTAAACTACAACATTAATTTTAAAAACGACATTTAAGGAAAAACTTAAAAAACTAGCTACCCCTCAAAACTGCTTCCCTTAGCTTCCTTTTATACTCCCATAGCTTTCTCTCTCTAAGATGAGCAGTTCCCACCATTATTTGTGGCCATTGGATGAGAAAATGTGATCATGGCCCTTTATTCCATTTTTTGGCGGGAAATGGAGTTTAGCAGTTTGGGGTTGAGTGTTGGGGGAGGGGGTGCATTAAATGCACTTTGGATTGTGGTGGAGGAGGGGGGACATGGAAGGAGATAAGGTAATGGGAGGGTTGAGTGTGCAGGGATTTACAGGCACCAAGTGGGGGAGAAGGTGATTGGCGCCAAAAGGGTGTTGGTTTGACTAGTTTGGTTGACCAGGGCAGTGTTAATAATAGGGGGTCCAAAATGGGTTAATGACAGGGGGGTCATAATTACGCTTAAGGTCCAAAAAGGGTTTAAAGGCTTTAAATAATATAGGGACCTAAGTTGCCAATTCTGAAAATGCAAGGACCTTCCAAGGACTAAAAGTGACAACCTTCAAAAAGTATAAGGACCAAAATTGCCATTTTGCAATTTTCCAGGGGCCATTTCTGCCAAATTTCAAAGTTGAAGGACTAAACTTGTAATTTTCTCAAACTTTTTATATCTTTCACCAAAGGACTAAATTTGACAACTTTTGATTTTAAAAGGACCTTTGGTGACTTTTCTTTTGAAATTTTGACTCAGGGACTATTTTTGACAATTTTAGAAACTTGGGGGACTGAAAATGCAATTTTTGCAAATTTGATATGTTTTTCATCTGATTTTGATATTTTTGCATTTAAAACACATAAAACACTGATTTGTGATATTTTGATCATTTTGATGTGTTTCTGAGTGTTTTCAGATGATTTTGCAGTTTATATTGTACAAAAATGATGAGTATTTAGACACTCATCAGGGGGGTTGAATAGTTTACTGATTAAAAACTTTGTTTTGAAACTTATTGAAAGATCAATTGATATTGATCTTAGATATGTTAGTGAATAATAATCAATATGCAAACAATATATAAAGAGTAGATAAGGAAAGAACCAATCAAACCACAACAAGTTGTTTATAGTGGTTCGGTCTACAAGGACTCTTTTTCCTTGCCCTACTCTACTCCCCGAGTCTCACACTCGAGAGTTTAACTTCACTAGTCAACAAGCTCCGTTCACCGGCGGAGAAACCTTTACACTTCGCTTACACACTATTTTTGACACTAAGCTAGATGTCAGGTTCTTTTCAAGGGTACAACCACTCCCACACACAATGTATTTTAAGGACTAAAATACTAACCACTCACACTCAAAAGATTATGATGGTTTGGTACAACAATGATGTATGAATCAACACAAGATCATACAACAACAAACAAACAAGACTTCCAACTTCTTGTTGAAGCTTGAATGTGCCTTGATCTTCTTTGCTACAAAAGAGATCACTAATATGATATGAAACTGAGTTAGAAATGTTAGAGAGAAGGAATGTATGAGAATATAATAGAAAGGGATGAAAAAAAACTTGGTTTGGCTTTGTTATTTATAGCCAAAATGCTCAGCAGGCACCACGGACCCCTCAAAAGGGTTCCGTCCGTGTTGATTTTTGGTGCCGCCGGGGTCTGACAGCAAGATCACCAAAATCTTACAATAGTCAACCATATCTATCCAAGATTGTGTAAGATATGTAGAGTCTAAATCTACACAAAGTATCTAGTGAAATCTTCTAAGGATTTCAATGATGAACTACATGATGTCATGGTTTATTTTTCTATTTCTAGAAATATGTTAAAATACATATGTAATGTTTTGTTTTAAGAAACCAAACATTCTTGAACTAAAAATACTAACATACATTATGGTTTAGAGTCATATCAAAATATGATTAATCAAAATGTAAATGTTTGAGTAATGAAAATATTATTTGAAAAGCTTGTTTTAATATCTATTAAACTTGACAAGCTTTAAGCTTTATAAAAAATAAATTTATTTTTGTCGTTAACAAAACTTAGGTAAAGATCATAAAATATAAATAACGTTTAATGACAATATTTGTATTAACAATCTCCCCCTTTTTGTTGAGGACAAAATATAAATTTTATTTTTATAAAAGATGTAAAGATTTTACAAGAGTTATAAAAATATTAGTTTTTAGAACTTGAAAGATAAAAATGATAATGTAAGTATGTCCAATTTAGACATGATGTTAACTTTTCAGAAAGTCAAAGTATGCAGTTGACTCTTTATTAGAAAGTCAAAGTCTTCATTAGTTGAAGTATGATGTTGACTTTTTAGAAAGTCAAAGTATGCAGTTGACTTTTATAAAAGTCAAATATAACCAAGTTCTATATATTTCTCCCCCTTTTTGACTCAACAAAAAGAAGATGCGAGGCGGAAAATGTAATGGGTGCCAAGAGAAAGATACATGGATTGTGAAAAAGCTACAAAAAAAATTGTTAGTAATAAGCATCATCACAAGCATTTCCAAATACCATGTAACAATCAACAACAATATAAGAAACACCATTCATTTGTTAAAAATTTTCATGATATAAAATCATGAAAAGGGAACACCATGAAGTGTTAGTACAAGGATAAAGTCCAAAAAAATTTATCCTAGAAAATAAAAAATACAAAGAAAAGCCTAAAAACATACTTAAAGAAAATAAACTAAGACCCTCCTATTGAGGTGGTGGATGAGCAAGAGCATTGATGCGCTCTAGGATGTGATTGAGGATGAACCTCATTTCGTCTTGAAGCTCATGGGCCATCACCCGGGTCCTTTCGGTTATTTGGGCGATACGTTCACAATTTGAGCAACCATGTCTAGGGGGTAGTATGGTTCATGGTTTTGTGGTGGTGGAATGGTGGAGGTGTTGGTGTTGGTGTTTGGAGTCGTGATTATGGAAGCTAGCAATGCACTTTGCAATTGCATAGCATCACTAAGATAGGAATCCACCATATTGGAAAATTGGTGGAGGTGATTTAGCTCGGCTTCAATCTCTTCTTTGGTGGGGTTATCCTCCCACATGGATTCCTCAATGTCCTCTATATGAGAGGGCATTGATGTTGTAGGAAGTGGTTGATCCCCATACAAAGGACCATTGATTTCCTTGTGGATGGGATGGAAAAGGAGAGGTCTTGGCCCTAACGGGCCGTTTGGGTCAAAAGATGGACGTGGAGACTCATGAGCTATTCGCTCAATAGTACCAAATGATGGCAGTGGTTGTGGATGATTGGGCCTAGGAGGCAAGTCTTCCAAGTCTTCCAATAATGGATTTGGAGATGTAGGTGGTGTAGAGAATAACTCTAATGGGATGAGTGTTGGAGATTTTGGAGGTGATGGTGATTTTGATGTTTGGATAGGAGCCGGTGGTGGTGAGCTAGGAGTCTTTGTTGGTGGTGGAGTAGTGATGATGATAGGTGATTGTGGAGGTGGTGTAGGAGTAGCCAAAGTGAGAGTTGTTTCATCTCTTATGGGAGATGAGATGGTTAATGGAGATGACTCGGAAGAGAAGCTTATGTTGACGAAACAACAAGGTCTTACGCTCATTCTAGCGGTTCTTTTGCAAGGCTTGGTTGATGGTGAAGACTTAGTCATTTTGACTTAAGTTTTTGCTAGTAGATGATAAGAGTGGTGAAGGTGTGAAGATTATCATGGTAAAAGCTCTTAATTTATAGGATTTGAAAATTATGGAGATTTGTGTTTGATTTAATGTTAAACCATAGAAGAGATGAGGTTCCTAATGATTTTGAAGTGGGTTTAATGCTAGTCATATCACCCAAGTCAATCCATACAAGATGGATGGAGTGAAGAGACAAAGATTTGCAATAAATGTATTCTAATGATGATGGGATCTTTAGAATCAGATCACCCACGGATTGCAAGGAACCAAATTTTTGGTTCCTTCCTTTATGGAAAAGGGCTCCTTGGGTGGATTTTTGAAATTTTTTGATTTTGGTGGGAAATGAATATCCTATATGCCTAAGTATGTTATACTAGTTCTAATATGGGTAAGAACAAGTTAAGATTAACCTAGAAGCAATGTATGGTAATTTGGAATGTTGAAATAGGCGAAATTCAGAAAATTACCAGTAGGATCCACGGCACCAAAAGTTTACACAGGCGGAACCCATAAAATGGTACCGCCTGGTCCGCCTGTACAGGTATGGCGGTACCAAAATGTATAACAGACGGTACCAAAATTTTGGTGCCGTCATGTCCGTGGTGACTAGTAATCAACACAGACCACATTTTTAGGTGTCGGGAACTTTTCCGAAACCTGAAATTTTGCTTAAAATATGTGACATTAATCATTTCTAGTTAGGAAAAGTCAATAACACATATACAAACATAGTGGAGCATAGACTTTGACCAAGGGCTAACGATTTTCACATATAAGTGAAAATGGGTAAAATTTTATAACACACTTGTGCTATCCCCCTGCATGAACCGTTTAGCATACAACATTGTTTTAAGTCATATTATCATCCTACAAATTAAAACCAACCAAATTGTATCGTACATCAAAGTTATTGAACATCCCCTTGGTTTGCTTGAACTCCGCCGATTCATTCTCAATCTCGGGGAGAGATGCATAGTACTCTTGAGGTGGAAGGCGAGAATTTGGTAGACCGTCCTCAGAGCTATTTGATGATGATGATGATGGAGTTGGAGGTTTTGCCCTTTTGCCTTTAGTCTTAGCCACTCGCTCGTCACTCAAGGGCACAAAAATGTAAGGGATGAGAGCATAGTCAAGCTTCAACCCTTTTGGGCTTGGTGGAATGGGTGCAAAAGCTCTATAGAGATGGGTGAGGAGCATCCCGTAAGGAAGAGCGACCGATCCTTGAGTTGGAATGTCAATCATTCTCCTAGCAATGTAGTAGGCTAAATTTAATGGTTCACGGGTGGACAAGTTGTAGAGCATGTGACAAAGGCAAGCATTGATATGGTCCCTATTTCCTATAGTGCTAATGACATTGACTCTAATGAGTTCCTCCTGTTTCTTGAATTCGGGCTTAAGCTCATTGAGCTCCATACCATATGGATCTCGGTTTACTTCCTTTCCCTTTCGGGTGACACGGGTTGGAGTGGCCCTTGCATTAAAAAGGTGCTCACGGATGACATCCTTATCCACTAAAGGAGTTTGGTAGGGAAGAGAGCGGTCATTGATTGCATCAAGGATAGTGAGTGACCACTTATCCGAGTAGACACATGTACCTTGGTTGGGAATTCCTAGCACTTGAGCAAATTGGCTTAAGGAGATGGAGTAGTCGTTTTGATTGATCCTAAACCTAAGACCAAATTTATCATCCTCATCAATGAAGGCTGTAACACTAGCATAGAATTTTAAAACAAACCTAGGGCAAATGGGTTCATCGATGTCAAGGAGACAATCAAAGTGAATGGTGGCAAGTTCTTGACGGAGATTGGTTCCGTCGACAAAAAAGGAGTGAATGGTTCTACCCTCATGGAAATATCTTTGCTCAAGACTCTTAAAGATTTTGACTTGTTCTTTGGAGAGGCCCTTGGTTTTGTGATGTTTGGGAATGTAGCTAAGAGTATCCTTGTGATCATAGAATCTTGCGGCTACCATGGTTATTCCTATGAGCAAGAATTTACATGTTAAAAATGAGAACAAACTTAGCGTTTTGGTTCTAGTGTGTGCCTATATGAAAATGATTTGGAGTTGCGGTTATCTCAACTCATTTTATGCATAAAATGGTTTAGTTTTTTTTATTTTTTTTTATTTTTTTTGGGGGGGGGTGTTTGCCCAAAGGCATGAGATAACCCAAACGCTCCTAATTCAATGTGGCTTCATTTGAATATACATGGGAATGCATATTATTTATGCATTACCTTTAGTATTCAAGAGCATGCAAGTGATGAAAATTTTACGTTTCTATTTGTATTAACAATGAAAAATTGTTTTCCTACAAGTGAGAAGCTTTTCAAAAAATTTTGACATGGGGTGTTTGGTTATTTTGAATAAGGCCTTATAGTCATTATCTTTTGATTAGTGGAAAACATGATTTGTTTATGCAATGTGACAATGTAGTACCTAATTTCAATGAATAGTTATGCAATTTGCCAATTGAATCCATGTTTTGTACAATAATATACATAATCCGCATGTAATGATTTTGTGCACAAATTGGAATCCTAGACTCAGAATTAAGAGATGAAATGTAGTTAGGATACTTACAATGATGTTATCTTTAGTGATTAATGGGTGAGAAAGTGTCAACAATGAGTTAGGTCTAATGTTGAAACGTTTTGGTAAAGTAGGTTGTGAGGAAGAAGACGTTTTGTAGGTAGCATTTTTGCTACTGTTGTCACCACGGACCAGACGGCACCAAAAAATTGGTTCCGCCTTTGTTGTAGTTTGGTGTCGTGGGAACAGTAGCAGAACTAAAGTAATTTGTTTTGTTTTGTTCTAAGGTTTAGACTATGTTTTAACTACATGTTTGGTTCCATTAGCCCAAACCAAGTCTAAGAAGATTAAATGGTTCTCGTTTGAGAGGCTTAGTTAGAATTTCGGCAATGTTGTCTTCGGAGGATACTTTCTCAATTGAGATGTTTCCTTTTTGAACATTGTCACGAAGAAAGTGATGGCGGATTTCAATATGCTTCGTACGAGCATGTTGGACGGGATTTTTGCTGAGATCAATAGCTCCTTTGTTGTCGCAAAGTATAGAGATATCGTTGAGATGAATTCCGTAATCCACGAGAGCTCGCTTCATCCAAAGAGCTAGTTGACATGCTTTTCCGGCTGAGACGTATTCAGCTTCAGTAGTTGAGATAGCTAAAGTCGTTTGCTTCTTTGCAAACCATGAGGTGAGACAATGTCCGACAAAAGTGCAAATACCACTTGTACTTTTTCTATCGACATAGTCACCGGCATGGTCCGAGTCAGCATAAACTATAGTTTCTACACCCGTTCCTTTGGGATACCATAATCCTAAGCATGTCGTTCCCTTAATGTATCTAAATATCCTTTTCAAGGCTTCTAAGTGTGATACCTTGGGATTTTCTTGAAAGCGAGCGCATAGACAAACACTAAACATAATGTCGGGTCTACTAGCCGTGAGATAGAGTAGGCTACCAATCATTCCTCTATATTTAGTGTTATCTACCGATTTCCTCATCCTTGGTGAGTTTTGTGTCCGAAGACATGGGTGTCTTAGTTGGTTTTGAGTCTTCAATACAAAATTTCTTATGTATATCTTTTATATATTTAGATTGGTTAAAGAATATGCCATCTTCTAGTTGTTTAATTTGAAGTCCTAGAAAGAATTTTAACTCACCCATCATACTCATCTCAAACTCATCGTGCATGATTTTAGAGAAATCATCACATAGCTCTTGACAAGTTGATCCAAATATGATGTCATCAACGTATATTTGAACAATGATAATGTGTGATTCCTTTTTCTTGGTAAAAAGAGTATTATCTACTAATCCCATGGTGTATTTGTTTTCAACAAGAAAAGTCTTAAGTCTATCGTACCAAGATTTTGGTGCTTGCTTAAGACCGGATAATGCTTTCTTGAGTTCGAAGACATGATGTGGTTTCTCAAAGTCGGTAAAACCGGGAGGTTGAGCAACATATACTTCTTCGTTAATAAACCCATTAAGAAACGCACTCTTAACATCCATTTGAAATAATTTAAAGTCATAAGCACATGCATATGCAAGTAAGATTCTAATAGACTCGAGCCTAGCTACCGGTGCATAAGTTTCATCATAATCAATCCCCTCTTGTTGATTATACCCTTGTGCGACAAGCCTAGCTTTGTTTCTAGACACTACACCATTTTCATCCATTTTATTTTGAAAAACTCATTTCGTTCCAATTATAGTTTGATCTTTAGGTTTTGAAACTAACTTCCAAACATCATTTCTAACGAATTGGTTTAACTCTTCTTGCATAGCAATTACCCAAGATTCATCTTTTATTGCTTCATTTATGTTTTTCGGTTCAGTGGTAGATACAAAACAAAAATGATTACTTTGATTTTGGGCTTGTGATCTTAAGGTTCTTTGATTTAGTTGTCCTATGACCTTTACTAAAGGATGACTTTTGGATTCTTTGATGTTTATAATTTCATTATTTAATGGTTTATCTTCCTTGTCATTTTTAATTATTTCTTGACTTTCTACAAGTTGACTTTCAACTAAGTCATCATCTACCAAAGGTGATATCTTAGAGGGAGGTGAACTTTCGTCGAATGTTATGTTCAACGATTCCTCGACTCTCATTGTTTCTTTGTTTAAGACAATGTAAGCTTTACTAGTTTGTGAGTAACCAAGAAATACACCTTCATAAGACTTTAGGTCAAACTTGGTGAGATAATATTTAGTATTAAAAATGAAACATTTACATCCAAATACTCTAAAATATCCTAAAGTTGGCTTTTTTCCTTTATATAGCTCATATGGTGTTTTGTTCAAGAAAGGACGTACTAAGACTCTATTTAAAATATATGTAGAAGTGTCAACGGCGTTATACCAAAACTTTTGAGGAATGTTTTGTTCATTAAACATTGTTCTACTCATTTCTTGAGTGGTTCTATTTTTACGTTCTACAACTCCATTTGATTGAGGTGTTCGAGGAGCCGAGAAGTTGTGTGTTATACCATTTGCATCACAAAAGTTTCCAAATTGTATTTCATTGTCAAATTCACGACCATGATCCGTTCGAATCGACACAATGTTAACACCTAGTTGATTTTGAATTTTCTTGCTAAGAATTTCAAATTTGTCAAAAGCTTCATTTTTGGTTTTCAAAGACAAAGTCCAAGTAAACCTTGAGTAATCATCTACTATGACCAAAGTGTATAAGTTGCCTCTATAGCTTCTTATAGCGGATGGACCAAACAAGTCCATATGCAAAAGTTCTAGACACTTAGATGTGGACACCATGTTTTTAGCCTTATGACTACTATGGGTTTGTTTACCAATTTTGCAAGCGTCGCAAAAATGTTGGTCATATTTAAGTTTTGGTAAAATCCTAACTAGCTCTTTCGAAGATAGGTTTTGTATAAGTCTCATATTAGCGTGACCTAAGCGTCTATGCTAAAGAGTTTAGCTATCATCTAATGTTGTTAGACAAAGTTTTTCATTAGATGTTTTATCTATTTTCATGACGTATATATTATTTTTCCTAACTCCTTTAGCTATGGTGATACCATCTTTTAGTATTTTACTACCATTTTCTTCAAATAGTACTTTATACTTTTTATCACATAATTGGCTAATACTAAGTAGATTAAATCCTAACCTATCGACATGATCAACATTTTCAATAGTTAGGGAGTTATGAGCGATCGTACCTTTGCCAATGATTTTGCTTTTGAGATTGCTACCAAAAGTTACATCACCTACGTCATACTCTTGGTATGTTGAGAAGAGGCTTTTGTTGCCCGTCATGTGTCGTGAGCATCCACTATCTTTTATCCACTCATCAGGTTTCAATCCAACTTTCAAGCATACCTAAGACACAAATAACTCAAGCGTTTGGTCCCCAATATCTTGGGTCCATTTGGGTTAAACATACCATTTACTAGATTCATGTATGGAAATGATGGGTAAGAGTTCCATGGCATGTAATCTGGAGTTTGATATGGTCTATAGAAGTTTTGATTCCAACCATTATGTTGATAGTTGGCTTGTATGTTGTGGTTGCTCTTAGGAAAGGGGCGTTTGGCAAAAGGTGTTTTATGTCATTGTTGAGTAGTTTTAGATCTAAATTCATTTCTAGCAAGTCCTACTCCTGATGTAACAGTAGGTTTTATTTAACACTATCCTTGGTTTTCTTTGTTACTTTGACAAATTCACTACGGTCCGTATCACAAACATTATGTCTTGCTGCAGTCCCCACGGCACCAATTTTTACAAAGGACGGAACCCTATTTTTGGGTCCATCTGGTCCGTGCTGCACTGCAGCCATTTTGACAGTTTGTTTGTCTTTTTCGGCCGTTTTGGTTTGACTCTTTGGAATTAACACCTCATTAAATCCTAGTCCATTCATGTTTCTTGGTGTTTTTTGAATTCTAACTATTTCATCGGCATAAGCAATGTTTTTGTTAAACCTTTTAAATTTAGAATTATGTTCGATTAGAGCATCTTGTGTGATCTTTAGTTTTTCTATTTCAAGATTAAGCTCTTGACATGATTTGCAACCATCGTCATTTGCTTTTCCCTTTTCTAATCGTTTTGCCTTTTCTTTTAACTCATAGACTTCATTTTCAAAAAGTTCCTTTTTAGTCTTTAAAAACTTATTTTTAGTTATGATTTTTAGACTAAGCTCACACAATTGATTATATTGTTTTTGCAAAGTGTCATCATCAATAGAAGAATAAGATGAGTCGGAATGTACCTCGTTTGATTCATGTGCCATTAGGGCGATCTCATCCTTGTTTGATTCTTCATCGTCCTCACTATCACTGCAAGCACCACTTACAAAAGCTCGTTGAGTTTTGCTTTTAGGTGGCTTGGGACAATCTCCTATTAGGTGACTTGCATTATTGCATCTAAAGGACTTTCTTTCACCTTTACCCTTTTTGTCATCCCGATCTTTTCGGAATGGCTTCTTTTCTTCTCGAGGTTGTCTTACAAACTTTCCTCTTCTTCTAAAGAACTTTTTGAAACCTCTAACGGCCATGGCATACTCCTCATCTTCACTACCGGAGCAAGATTCGTCATCATCACTTGAATCTGTTCTTGCTTTTAGAGCAACGGATTTGATTTTCTCTCTTTTTCCTTTGATGATTTTCGAATCTTTCTCCATCACCATTTCGTGTACCTTGAGGTTTCCGATTAGCTCGTCTAGTGTCACTTTTGAGAGCCGTCACTTTAGCTCTCCACTTTGGATGGAGGGCTCTAAGAAATTTCCTTACAAAGTTCTTACTACTTTAAAGTATTTAAGAGATGTAATAATAGTATTAAAGCGAGCAAATCCATTGATTTTCTCGCTTTAATACTATTATTACAGTGGTGGTCTTTGCATAGATTGCCCTTCTTTAAAGTTTTCAGAATCCATGGATCGTTTCAAGTTTATAAAATACAATATATTTTAGAAATTCTTGAGCAACGAGGCTCTGGTACCAATTGTGGAAAACTAGAAGGGGGTTGGATAGTTTACTGATTAAAAACTTTGTTTTGAAACTTATTGATAACGCTCAGATTATACACGTTTTTAGTAGCGTTATGTGTGCTTTTGTATATGTTATTTGGTTATAATTGTACGATTTCAGTGCTTAATCGCATCAAAAGATGTTTATCTAGTATTTATAACCAAGTGCAGGGAAACGGAAGGAAAAGTAAAGGAATGTTCAACAATTAGAAGATTCCCGTTTCAGTGAAGCATGTCAAGCACAAATCAGTATTTCAAGTCCCATAGAAGACCAAAGTGATTGAAGAACCAAGTTCTACAAGTCAAAACGAAGTAAAGATCAATTTTCCGTAACTCAGGAAGACCAACCGGATCGGATGCAATAGCAACCGGATCGGTTGGAAGTTGACCAAAAGTGCACGAGACACCCATCCAACCATTCGGTCTCCGCCCGCAACCGATACGGTTGGAGCCCTTGTAGAAGACCAACCGGATCGGTTGGTCATATGACCGATCCGGTTGGAGAGCCTGTTTCTGCCAAATCTGCCAAACGATTCTAGGTCCTTCCCTTGGTGTATTCTAGTCCCTTCCTAACTCCTTGGAGGCCAAGTTCAGCAATTAATACCCTAGGCCTTGGAACTAGTATAAATAGAGACCTCTTGTGAGCATATGAGACACACACTTCAATACAACTCTCTCTACTCATCAAAAAAAGCTCTTAAGCTCTCAAATTCGTCCTTAGAAGTTCAGGAAAGTTTGGAGTTCTAGAAGTTCCACATTTGGAGGCCAAAACACCAAGGAGTCTACCCCAATACTTTGGGAATCATTAATTCACCATTTGTAATCTTATTCCAAGCATTGTAAGACTCTTAATTATGTTTTCTAATGTTCAAAGATATGAATTTATGTTCATGTTTGCTATGAGTAGCTAGTTTCTTTATACACTTGCTTAAATGATGTTGATTATCATATGATTAGTTAGTGATTGTGTTAACATGTTTTAATTCAATTCAAGTTGATTCTAAGATCCAATTGTGATGAATTTTCATAGTGACATTTGTTAATCAAGTTTGACTAGTTGATAGTAATTGTGGAGGTCGAAAGAACTTACTGTTATTCAACTAGTTATAATCATTTTGTCTATGGATGATTACTTTTACCCATTATTCTTGATTAAACAAATGAACTAAGGTGTGGTTGTAATAAAGACGCTTTTTGATTATCAAGTTGGATTGATTGGAAACATCTAAAAGGTCGTAAGATTAGTTGTTAATAATCAATTGTAGCCTTTTGTCTATAATCGGTTACCTTTTGTATTGACCATTTCTTAAGCAATTTGATAAAACAAGTGGATGTTTTTGTGTTTAAGTTTATGAAAGTAAACTTATGAAACTTGAATTGATCTTGAATTGATTGGTTAAACTTAATGCTTGTTTTAATAAAATAAAATCTTGACGAAGGTTTAACTTGTGAGAACAATAGATTAGTACACCAACTAATTATCACAACCAACATGTTAAGAGGTTAACACAATCACACTAATCATGGATAAGAAACTAGTTTAAGCAAGTGTAGTTTTTAATCACCTGAATTTCATTATATCTATTTGCGTTGTTATCTGTTTTGGATTGTGTTAGTTGATTCAAACTTGTTAATCAGATTCACTCAAATCCCTGCGAACGATCCCGACTTACCTTCATAATCTTGCTAAAACGGACGAGTGAACTTGCTCGTATGTGTTATTGGTAAAATTGGTAATTCGTCTTTTATAAATTTAAAACTTGTACACACGTAGCACATCAAGTTTTTGGCGCCGCTGCCGGGGATTTGATTGTGTTTCAGCAAGTTTTGAATCCTCATCAGTTGATTCATTCCAAAAAAATTTCTCAGAAACTTCAACCGATCCGGTTGCCTCACAACCGAACCGATTGCGCTTTTAACCCAACCACATTGATCTAACCGATCGGTCGCTCCTCGCAACCGATCCGGTTACCCTTTTCTGTCCAGAAAACTGTTTTCGTTGTTTGTTCATGTGTTTAGATATTGCCTGGATTCTCTAGGTCATTGTACGAACACTCGTGCAGCGGGAATAGAACCAATTTCACCTCTTACCAACCCCGAACGTTTGATTCGAAGAAGAAGAAAAACACCTTTCATAGCCTTAGCCGATCCTGTACCAAGAGTACCAAACCCACCATTTGATAACCTCGTAGAAGCAAAATTCGTTTACAACCCTTTCACCAATTTACCTTTTCCCATGGTGGACGATCAACCCATGTGGGGAACCAACCAAGCCGTAGCCCAACCCCTGGGAGTGCTATTGTTGCTGTCAACCTTGGTGACAACTTCACCATGAAGGGTCATCATCTTTCCATGATCAAAGACCGTCAATTCGATGGTCGTGCGCGGGCCGATCCGCATAAGCACATTGCCGAATTCATCAAAATTTGTGGCATGTTCTGTTATGGTGACACCGATGTCAATGCCATCAAACTCAAACTTTTTCCATCGTCACTCGCCGGAGATGCTAAAGTATGGTACAATGAATTAACCCCAGGAATTATCAACACTTTGGAGGAGATGAGGCAAGCCTTTGTAAGCCGATTCTTTCCCCCTGCCATGTTTGATCGATTAATGGGAGAAATTCGTGCTTTCACACAAAATCCCAACGAATCACTTATCGAAGCTTGGCTTCGGATGAAAGATTTGCTTCGTAGTTGTCATGGACATGGATTATCCAAAGGAACCATTATCCAAATCTTTTACCATGGACTAGATGAAATCTCTCAAGGCATCCTTGATGCTGGAGGAATTTTTCTCTATAAGACTCCTAACGATGCACACCAATTACTCGAAGATCGAGTACTTCTCAAACTCGATTGGTATAAAGATTCCAAAACCAAACCTCTTCGAAAAACCGTTGCTTTTGTCGAAAAAACTGATACCTCAAAACTCATGGAGAAAATGGATGCCTTAACCTCAAAAATCGACTCGCAATACAAGGATATCAAAGAAGAAATGAAGGAAATGCGAGATGGATGCAACAATTGTGGAGGAAATCACCCATCGTCTGAGTGCAACGATAAGCCTATGGGTGGACATAATGAAGGAGAAGCGAATTATGTCCAAGGAGGATATCGTAGTAATTATTACGGTCGAAATTCTGAAAATTGGCAAGACCGCCGACCAAGGGATGACAACCGTGATTCTCAACCACGAACTGACAATCTGCCACCACCAAACTCCGACAAAAGGATGGAAGAATCCAAATTCGAAAAAACCATGAGAGAATTCGTGGCTACTCAAAAATATGCAAATGATTTTATAAAAAATCAATTTTTCAATCTCAAACCCAAAGTTGAGCAGGGACAGAAAAATCATCAAGCATCTATCCAATATATTGAAAACAAATTTGGCAAAATTTCTGACCAACATTCCTCTCGACCATCTGGTTCGTTGCCAAGTAACACCCAATCCAACCCAAAACCATCTAATGATAAGACGTACCATCCACCACAAACGAGAAATGAGCATACCAATGCTGTCTTCACAAGAAGTGGTCTCTCGTATGATCCACCACCAAATCCTAATGAAAATACTCCTATCACCCAAGATAGTGAGGATGAAGCCGAGGAAACCAACACAACTCAAAACACCCAAAAGAAAACCACACAATCTGTCAAGGCGTACACACCAAAAATTCCATATCCTCAACGCCTTAAGAAATAAAAAATGGAAGAGCGTTATAAGAAGTTCATTGAAATAATCAAAGAGGTTAGACTCAATGTTCCTCTCGTTGATGTCATAGCCGGAATGCCCAATTACGGGAAATTCTTGAAAGAACTTCTTAATAACAAAAGCAAGCTAGAGCAAATATCAGCTACTTTCCTTAACGAAGAATGCTCAGCCATTGTCCTAAACAAAATTTCACCAAAGCTCGGAGATCCTGGGAGCTTTCTTATTCCATGCACTTTCAGGAATAATATTCAATGCGATGCTTTAGCCGAAATTGGCGCAAGTATCAATTTGATGCCTTATTCGCTGTATTCCAAGTTATGCAATAACAACCTTAAACCAACAAAAATGAGCATTCTATTAGCAAATCATTCTTATCAATATCTTGTGGGTATTGCCGAGAATATGCTTCTTCAAGTCGGTAAATTCATTTTTCCCGTGGACTTTGTAATCTTAGGAATGGAAGAAGATAGTAAAGTCCCACTCATCTTAGGAAGACCTTTCCTAAATACCGCCGATGCAATCATCAAAGTGAAAGGAAAAGAACTCAACCTTGGAGTTGGAGAAGATCGAATCACCTTTCTAATCGATAAAGCGATGCGCTATCCACATTCCAGTGATGACACTTGTTTCAACATCGATGTTATCGATGAAGTCACTGACGAAGAATTGGATGCATTACTCAACGAATCCAATCCATTCATGACTACTTCTGAAAAAATCAATGAAACAGAATTTGACAAAGAGTTTGATGATTTCATGAAAGTAGAATTCGAATGAGATAACACGGAGGAGGAAGAAATGGAGGAAGAAAATTTTGAAGCAATAACCTTCGATGACGAGATGAGAATAAAATCCTCTATCGAAGAACCACCAACAGATCTCGTACTCAAACCTCTCCCTGATCATCTAGAATATGCTTACTTGGAGGAAAATTCACTTCTTCTAGTAATCATATCTTCATTACTCGAGGCCAATGAGAAAGAAAGTTTAGTTTCTTTCCTCAAAAATCACAAACAAGATTTCGCTTGGAAAACATCTGATATCCCAGGAATTAGTCCCAAATTCTGCAAACACAAAATCAATTTCGCAGATGGAGTCAAACCTGTTGTTGAACGTCAACGTCGACTGAATCCCATAATGAAAGAAGTTGTTAAAAAGGAAATCATAAAACTTCTCGATGTTGTTACCATTTACCCAATTGAAGATAGTCCTTGGGTGAGTCCCATTCACTGTGTTCCCAAGAATGGAGGGATGACGGTTGTGACTAATGAACGGAATGAACTAGTCCCCACTAGAACTGTTACTGGTTGGCGCGTTTGTATTGACTATCGGAAATTAAACAAAGCCACCAGAAAAGATCATTTTCTACCATCGTTCATGGATCAAATGCTTGAAAGACTAGCAGGAAATAAATTCTTTTGTTTCCTCGATGGATTTTCAGGATATTTTCAAATTCCAATCGATCCTAATGACCAAGAAAATACCACTTTCACTTGTCCTTTTGGAACCTACGCATATCGTGTTTGCCTTTCGGTCTTTGTAATGCACCTGCAACTTTTCAAAGGTGTATGATAGCAATATTTCAAGACATGCTCGAAACCTCCATGGAAGTTTTCATGGATGAATTTTCAGTCTTCGAAAACTCAATTGAAGCTTGTCTTTTCAATCTTGATAAAATGCTCGAAGATGCGAAGCTGTACACCTTGTCCTTAACTGGGAAAAATGTCACTTCATGGTGACCGAAGGAATTGTGCTTAGCCACAAGATCTCTAGTGCAGGCATGGAAGTAGACAAAGCAAAAATCGACATTATCACGAAACTTCCACCACCAACTAACGTCAAAGCCGTTAGAAGTTTTTTAGGACATGCCGGTTTCTACCGCCGCTTTATCAAAGATTTTTCAAAAATATCTTGTCCGATGACAAAACTTCTTGAGAAGGAATCCATCTTTGACTTCAATGCTGATTGCATAAAATCTTTCGAAACGTTGAAATCTCAACTAACTAGTGCTCCGATCATGGTTTCACCTAATTGGTCACTACCCTTCGAGCTTATGTGCGATGCCAGCGATTTTACTGTTGGAGCCGTCTTAGGCCAACGAGAAGGAAAACACTTTCGTCCCATATATTTTGCTAGCAAGACACTGAATAGTGCTCAGCAAAATTATATTGTCACAGAAAAGGAATTACTGGCAGTAGTTTTCGCGTTCGACAAATTTCGATCCTACCTTGTGTTCTCAAAAACAGTCGTGTTCACCGATCACTCGGCACTCAAATATCTGTTCACCAATCAAGATGTTAAACCGCGTCTCATCCGATGGATTCTGCTACTCCAAGAATTTGACATCGAAATCAAAGTTAAGAAAGGAGCAGAGAATCTAGCCGCTGATCATTTATCACGTCTTGAAAACCCAGATCTTGAAGAAATTAAAGGAAGAAGAAATCGATGATTACTTCCCTGATGAAACTCTCATGACCGTCGATGGAAATGACGATCCTTGGTTTGCTGACTTTGTGAACTATCTCGCTGGAGGAATTCTAAGAAAAGGTTTAACTCACGCTCAAAGGAGCAAATTATTTTCGGAACTTAAATACTATTTTTAGGAAGAGCCATATCTTTTCAAAATGTGTACTGACGGAATGATCCGAAGATGGGTTTCTGGTTCCGAAACCTGCAAGATTCTTAACGAATGTCATCATGGCCCGACTGGGGGACATTATGGTCCTTCCACCACAGCTAAAAATGTTTTTGATGCTGGATTCTATTGGCCAACAATATTCAAAGAAGCACATACACTTGTTCAGAATTGTGATGCTTGCCAAAGAACCACCAATCTTTTGTGAAGAGATGAAATGCCGTTGACAAGCATTCAAGTGTGTGAAATATTCGATATTTGAGGAATAGATTTCATGGGACCATTTGCTAAATCCCACAAATACGAATACATTCTCGTTGCTATAGATTACGTGTCGAAATGGGCAGAAGCTGAAGCTTTACCAACGAACGATGCTCGCGTCGTCGTTAATTTTCTCAAAAAGCTTTTTGCTCGTTATGGAATACCCAAAGCCTTGATAAGCGATCGAGGAACCCATTTCTGTAACCAACAAATGGACAAAACCATGAAAAGATATGGAGTTCATCATCGATTCGCGACTGCTTATCCTCCACAAACCAGTGGCCAAGTTGAAAACACCAACAGAGCTCTTAAAAGAATACTCGAGAAAACAGTGAAGGACAATCCTTCAATGTGGTCGAAGAAACTTGACGACGCTCTGTGGTCATTTCGTACGGCTTATAAAACTCCTATTAGCATAACTCCTTACAGACTCATGTATGGAAAAACTTGTCATTTGCTATTCGAAGTTGAACATCGTGCTTACTGGGCTCTCAGAAACTGTAACACCGATCTCAAAATAGCTAGAGAAAAGAGATTCTTGCAGTTGCACGAACTCGATGAATTAAGACTCCGAGCTTACGAAAATTCTAAACTGTATAAGGCCAGAACAAAAGCTTATCACAACAAAAAGCTAAGAGTTCGAAAAGAATTCAAAGCTGGAGATAAAGGTCCAGCTCTTCAACATGAAATTCAAATTCAAAGCTCCTAAATTACAACCAAGATGGTTTGGACCATATATCGTTAAACATGGATATCCATCCGGTTATGTCGAACTTTTTGACAAACAGGGTGGAAGTTTCATTGTTAATGGGCACCGAATCAAATTATACTACGATAAGGAGCAAATGAATGAAATATCAGTTGAGACAGTTTCCCCCGAAAATGAATTCGAAACCATCACCTTTATAGCACCTTTTCCAAGAAGAATCCCACAAATTTTTCCTTGGAAACCATCTGCTGAGTTCATCTAGGACGATATTGATGGTACTGGTGAAGAATTCATGTATATCCCCGAACTTTTCAAAATGTTCAAGGCTGCATCTGTGGCCAAGTGCATTCGGGAAGATTCGAGTCAGGCTGATGACTCGGTAATAAAACAAGCGCTTCTCGGGAGGCAACCCGTGTGTTTTCAATTTGATTTTCTGTTGTCACGCCCCAAAGTTTACACCTTAGGTTGAACTTAAGTGTGGGGGGGGGGGTCCCAAATCTTAATAAAACTCTTTTGTTTGAATATAAGATTTTGTGCAGGTAATGATTACTCTAGTGGACGCTAGGAATGAAGAAAATTAAGCTGACAAACTCATTGGAATATCTGGTTTCATCTCTATTTTCCCTTTTTCTATACTTTGAAGTTCGTTTTTCACATTGAGGACAATGTTTAACTTAAGTGTGGGGGGTGAATAGGAAAATTAGAGTTTTTAAGCTAAAAATTAAAATTTTGTTTGCCCTTGTGATCTAGTTACTTTTCACGCTTTTAGGGTAATATATTAGAATAACTGGATCAAACCACTGGTAAAACTGGTAATATTTGAAACTTTGAGATGTGTTCCGATTAATATTGCAATCCATTCTGGGATCGATAAACATTTGCTAGCACAAATTATAGCCCTTTCCGCTAAAATTGTGAGGATTTCAGCCTGTTTTATATTAAGCATACATCTTTTATGCTTGGATCTTTTGTTATGAGTGTGCCGGTGATTTTATATATTCTAGAACTTGTGCTTGTAAATCATTACCAGACCGCAGTGAGATTGTATTTGTGCGATATAAGTGAATTCGTGTGATAAAGAGGCACCTTAGGATTTAACCCAAATGGCCTTCCGTTTTTCATATCATGCTATATTAGCTAGCCACATCGGTTAGTTAACCACCTACATGGACCCATTTGTAGCGCTCATCTTTAGCACTAGATATCTCTAGTTTCACCCTCTGAGTCATCCTTTTCATTTTTGTTTCATCCAGAAAAATACAAAAAGATTTTACACTTTTAACCTTAGCCTAACCCTTGTCAATGTCTAAACAGTTGGTTGCTAGTCACCTGGAAAGTGAAGATTGTTCAAATGATTATGAGTACCGCATCTTGTTAGTTGATTGAGCTATTTCATGGATGAGTCTTATGTTCAACAAAAAAAAATGTTGAGGGTATGAATGTATTAGCCAATGTGCTATGTTCAAAGAAAAATAATCATGGCGAAGCAAAGCGAAGAGTTGTGGAAATCCGAAGAAAAGAAAATGAAGCTATAATCATTTATTGGTTTGCGGATTGTTTGGTAGCTAGCAACACGGGTATTAGACTTGATTCTATTTTTATTTTACACCAATTTCATAAATATTCCCATGCCTTATCCATGCCCTTATCCCTAAGCCATATCATTATAACCCGAATAAAAGTCCTCTTTAGATGTTTTTGCTTGGTGCTCACGCCACGTCGGTGGAGTTTTGTTTCTTGTACAAGCTTATGGTAATAATCTAATCATGACTGAGAAATGAGTGTGATTTATCTTGTTACTCCACTTAAAAATTGAGTGATTGAGTGAATTATATTTCGTTCCTTTTTCGTGAGGTGTTTTGAAATGTTAATCATGCAAGAAAATCATTGGATATTGTCAAACATCTTGAAAGTTTCACTCTTAAAAAGCATAATTGATGAATCTTCTCTCGTACATGTACTTGGTTGATTTGCATCACATTTTTTGTAATCATAATCTTGTACCAGTGGATGTTTTTCCTAGATTTGCTTGAGGGCAAGCAAAGTTTAAGTGTGGAGGAATTTGATAACGCTCAGATTATACATGTTTTTAGTAGCGTTATGTGTGCTTTTGTATATGTTATTTGGTTATATTTGTACGATTTCAGTGCTTAATCGCATCAAAGGATGTATGTCTAGTATTTATAACCAAGTGCAGGGAAACGGAAGGAAAAGTAAAGGAATGTTCAACAATTAGAAGATTCCCGTTTCAGTGAAGCATGTCAAGCACAAATCAGTATTTCAAGTACCATAGAAGACCAGAGTGATTGAAGAACCAAGTTCTACAAGTCAAAACGAAGTAAAGATTAATTTTCCGTAACTCAGGAAGACCAACTGGATCGGTTGCAATAGCAACCGGATCGGTTGGAAGATGACCAAAAGTGCCTGAGACACCCATCCAACAGTTCGGTCGCCACCCACAACCGATACGGTTGGAGCCCTTGTAGAAGACCAACCGGATCGGTTGGTCATATGACCGATCCGGTTGGAGAGCCTGTTTGTGCCAAATCATCATCACTAAGTTTCCCCTTTGCATCCAAACGATTCTAGGTCCTTCCCTTGGTGTATTTTAGTCAATTCCTAACTCCTTGGAGGCCAAGTTCAGCAATTAATACCATAGGCCTTGGAACTAGTATAAATAGAGACCTCTTGTGAGCATATGAGACACACACTTCAATACAAATCTCTCTACTCATCAAACAAAGCTCTTAAGCTCTCAAATTCGTCCTTAGAATTCGAAGAAAGTTTGGAGTTCCAGAAGTTCCACATTTGGAGGCCAAAACACCAAGGAGTCTACCCCAATACTTTGGGAATCATTACTTCAGCATTTGTAATCTTATTCCAAGCATTGTAAGACTCTTAATTATGTTTTCTAATGTTCAAAGATCTGAGTTTATGTTCATGTTTGCTATGAAGTTTATTTATACACATGCTTAAATGATGTTGATTATCATATGATTAGTTAGTTATTGTGTTATCATGTTTTAATTCAATTTCAAGTTGATTCTAAGATCCAATTGTGCTGAAGTTTCATAGTGACATTTGTTAATCAAGTTTGACTAGTTGATAGTAATTGTAGAGGTCGAAAGAACTTATTGTTATTCAACTAGTTATAATCATTTTGTCTATCGATGATTGTTTTTACCCATTATTCTTGATTAAACAAAGGAACTAAGGTGTGGTTGTAATAAAGACGCTTTTTGATTATCAAGTTGGATTGATTGGAAACATCTAAAAGGTCGTAAGATTAGTTGTTAATAATCAATTGTAGCCTTTTGTCTATAATCGGTTACCTTTTGTATTGACCATTTCTTAAGCAATTTGATAAAACAAGTGGATGTTTTTGTGTTTAAGTTTATGAAAGTAAACTTATGAAACTTGAATTGATCTTGAATTGATTGGTTAAACTTAATGCTTGTTTTTATAAACTAAAATCTTGACGAAGGTTTAACTTGTGAGAACAATAGATTAGTACACCAACTAATTATCACAACCAACATGTTAAGAGGTTAACACAATCATACTAATCATGGATAAGAAACTAGTTTAAGCAAGTGTAGATTTTAATCACCTGAATTTCATTATATCTATTTGCGTTGTTATATGTTTTGGATTGTCTTAGTTGATTCAAAATTGTTAATCAGATTCACTCAAATCCCTGCTATAACGGACGAGTGCACTTGCTCGTATGTGTTATTGGTAAAATTGGTAATTCGTCTATTATAAATTTAAAACTTGTACATACGTAGCACATCACTTATTGAAAGATCAATTGATATTGATCTTAGATATGTTAGTGAATAATAATCAATATGCAAACAATATATAAAGAGTAGATAAGGAAAGAACCAATCAAACCACAACAAGTTGTTTATAGTGGTTTGGTCTACAAGGACTATTTTTCCTTGCCCTACTCCACTCCCCGAGTCTCACACTCGAGAGTTTAACTTCACTAGTCAACAAGCTCCTTTCATCGGCGGAGAAACCTTTACACTTGTTTTACACACTATTTCCGACACTAAGCTAGATGTCGAGTTCTTTTCAAGGGTACAACCACTCCCACACTCAATGTATTTTAAGGACTAAAATACTAACCACTTACACTCACAAGATTATGATGGTTTGGTACAACAATGATGTATGAATTAACACAAGATCACACAACAACAAACAAACAAGACTTCCAACTTCTTGTTAAAGCTTGAATGTGCCTTGATCTTCTTTGCTACAAAAGAGATCACTAATATGATATGAAACTGAGTTAGAAATGTTAGAGAGAAGGAATGTATGAGAATATAATAGAAAGGGATGAAAAACAACTTGGTTTGGCTTTGCTATTTATAGCCAAAATGCTCAGCAGGCACCACGGACCACGGACCCCTCAAAAGGGTTCCGGCCGTGTTGATTTTTGGTGCCGCCGGGGTCTGACAGCAAGATCGCCAAAATCTTACCAAAGTCAACCATATCTATCCAAGATTGTGTAAGATATGTAGAGTCTAAATCTACACAAAGTATCTAGTGAAATCTTCTAAGGATTTCAATTATGCACTACATGATGTCATGGTTTGTTTTTCTATTTTTAGAAATATGTTAAAATACATATGTAATGTTTTGTTTTAAGAAACCAAACACTCTTGAACTAAAAATACTAACATACATTATGGTTTAGAGTCATATCAAAATATGATTAATCAAAATGTAAATGCTTGAGTGATGAAGATATTATTTGAAAAGTTTGTTTTAATATCTATGAAACTTGACAAGCTTTAAGCTTTATAAAAATTAAATTTACTTTTGTCGTTAACAAAACTTAGGTAAAGATTATAAAATATAAATAACGTTTAATGACGATATTTGTATTAACGAAAAGCATACCAATTTCAGATGATATTTAATGAACTGGATATAGGGCTAATCCCAACTACATGGTTTTACTTTATGGATATTGTTATTAAATAAATCATGAATAGTTATCCTCAGACTTGAGATACCAGATATGTGTCATGAATGTAGTGCACTTCTGTGGAACAACTTAACGCTAAACGTAACTGGTAGTCATAAGGGTTGTTTTCAGAAGTGTTGCAAAGTTTGTGAGTTATTCTTGTAGTCAAGATAGAATTTGTTCCTTCAAATTTATTTTGAAGTTTAATACTGTTGGGCCCCTCGTAGGGATGACAAGATGTTTGCGTGGCCACGCCCAAAGATCTCCCCTGAATATGTTTAGAAAATTTGGTAATCTTGCTTAATCACTAATAACGAGAAACAGAATAGTTGAATAAAGAATGACTTAGATCCATAACCTTATTTAACATGGTATTAGAAACAAAAGGTTAATAATAATGATCAATCATTAAAAGGTTTTTCTAGGAGCCTTACTCGAGTCGTAGTAGAGGCATCGAAGTGTTGCTAGATGCTAACCGATTTGATCACACTATTAAGATATGTCGTAGTGGGAGCTGTTAGTTTAATGGACATAAAATAATAGATGTGTGTTAGGATCGAACTCGAAACCACGAGATTGCACACTTTACGTATAAGAGTTAAAGTTATAACAATTAAATATAAAATGTTATATTTAGTTATTATTTACACGAAACGTATTATGAACGTTAAGTAATTAAACGTAATGAACTAACGGTCGTTAAATATTAAAGGAAGGACTAAATATGAAATTAGATGTCAAGTAGGTTTTAGAAACCCTATGGGTTTCCATAACCGATTAGATGAGGTTTCCATAAACCAATTCAACCCTAACTTGGACTCTAAGTTTCTTTGGGTATATATACACGGCCTAAGGTCTTTGTAAATTAACTCTTGTACACCTAAACCTAAAACCTAAATTGTTCGTGTGTTTTTCTTAGTCTAAGCGATCGTGAATCATCCCTAAGGGATCGATAACTTTGTTTTTCCTTAACAAATTGTTTTGTGTTAATTAAACTAGCATTTACTTTAATTCGTTAATAGTACGTGTGTACAAGAACGTGACACAATCACACTATTGATTGTATCTTGGATTGAGTTGCAAAATTGGTAAGGGGCATATCCAATAATCCTTATAAACCCTAATTAGGGTTCATCCTAATTGAAGAGTTGCTTGGATTGATTCTTGTTTAGCTAGAATCAAAAGGTACGCATACTTTTATGTTTTGGTTAATTAATTATTTATTATATGTTCCTTACGCTTTCGTATGTGTACTTAATGTTTATTGTTTATATATATGAGTTGTCATGTTATATAATTCTAACAGCATAATCACAATCTGTTGATGACACGATGATGATTAAGATGCATATTATGCAATTAAGATGCATGCGATGATATGATGATGATGCCTTGTTGAATGTGGGAAACAAAGTTTTAACGTACATTATTGATCTACTAGGCGAGTACCCGTGCCTAGCGGCATCGGTTTCTAGCGGCAGACAATTAATGATATACGATGTTGTGGTAAGTGTTTTGTATAATGTTTAGAATAAAACGTGAAAATATCAAAATTCAAAATGTAATTACAAACGGTTGTAACATGCGATAATTCAACTCAAGCAAAAATTCTTAACATATATCAAACAACATAGACGAGTATCCGTGCATAGCATCGGGATTTTATAGCGGCAGATAGTTATAGTGATATTTTGGCTTGTCCATATTTTGCTATGCACGTGTACTGGTCTAATATTAATAAACCGTGTTTTAGTTTCATGTATTTTTCAAGTCAACTTATACATTAATGTATTCTCAGTTCAACTTTTATATATTTGCGTGTATCCTTAAATAAATTTTAAATTTTCACGATAATCGACCTCAACACCCACTTTACATAAAATACTACACAATATTTAACATTTATACGAAAAAATTAATAACAAATATTAAGAAGAACCCGTGGCTTATTGGGAAAAGAACAAATTGGCACAAATTATTTACAGCTCTTGCATTCGGTGACCTCTATAAACCCTTGTTTGTTTTGCTAGTCTAGCACACGGGCCTATTATTTGCTAATACTTCGTATTATTCTTCGAGATTGGGACTAAATTATTGGTTTTATCTATAGATTTTGAAAGTTAAATAATTAAGTTTTAGATATTATATGAACAATAAGAAAAATTAATGGAATGCCAGCAAACTATAGGTTGCCAAGCAAAAGAATTCCCCACATAACCATCATATGATGTCGCCTAGCCAAGCAAAAAATTAATTATCTTTTCCAATAAAAAGTTAGATCATCACTATCAGTTCCAATTCCAAATTTCACCTCTTAAACAACTTCAACCACCTACTAAACAAATCAAAACATGTAAGAAATATCAAATATCACAAAAAGAAAACAAATATAGAAACAACCAAACAAAAAACATTGGTAAAAGTCCCAGCCCCGTATTCAAATTCACATAGACCAAACTTTAGAGACGACGATAAACATAAAACAACAAACTCAAAATCTCGAGAGATCTACACCACCTTTAATACCTAAACCACCATGAGATGGTTGTGATCGTTTAGTAAGAAAATCGAAACCATCCAACAACAACCCCTCCAGTTTAAGCACCCAAGTAACCACATAGATTCGGCTAGATCTGAACGGAAGGCGCAAATAAAACATCAATGCCACCTACCGAAACCGCCTACTCCACCGCCGAGAGAATAACAGTGGTGGCGGCAGTTTCAGTGGCAACAAAGAAAGGGTTTATGTGTGCTTTTTTGTGTGAGGGAAGTGAAGCATAGGCTTGTGGTGGGAGCCGGTTTTAGAGAGAAAGAAAAGAGATAGTAGTGTGTGTTTATGATTAATTTTGCATCTTCATGGTTTTTTTTGGGTTGTTTATATAGGCAGGTTCAATATTTTGAATTTTCCGGCTTGAAATATTGTGTGTATAAAACAAGTTTCTTCTCCATCAATATGTTTCCTGAATTAGTTCACAATTCCAAATGAATGGTGCATTCTGTTTTTGACTTTCGTAATGTATGTACCCTTGTTGCATTCTTTCTGTCTTTTAATGGCTTTGTATATGTTTCCTGAATTAGTACCCTTATTTTTGCAGTTTCAACATTTCCACTTTTTCAAAAAATAATAAATGTGCCAAATCAAAGGAAAGTATATGCACGCCCATGAATGTCCAAGAATCAAGTATTTATAAACAAATCAACTATGTTGACTTCTCTTTTATTAAAAAACGAGTTAAACTAACTGTTGACTTCTGTTAGGAATTAGAAAATTCCATAGTGAAGTGTCGGTCACCCCAAGTATTATCTAGCATAAGTTAGCTTGTAGACATATCATTATTTACGTTATTTGTTAGTTTATTAGTTAGTTATTAGCGTAGTTTAGTTTAGTGTAACACCGTGGAGGAAGGACGGGTCTTTACCCACTGTATGCCTGATCCACAGTCCAACAGGAGGACGTATTGGTTATAAGTATAAATACCCCTTCCATCCATGGAAGGGGTGGTTCTTCTCAATCTAACATTCTATAATTTACAAAGCACAAGAACACCCATTGATGAGTGTGTAAATACTCATCATTTTTGTACCAATTAAACTGCAAAAACATCTGAAAACACTCAGAAATGCATCAAAATGATAAAAATATCACAAATAAGTGTTTTATGTGTTTTAAATGCAAAAATATCAAAATCTGGTGAAAAACGTATCAAGTTTGCATAATTGGCAGTTTTAGTCCCCCAAGTTTCAAAAGTTGTCAAAAACAGTCCCTGGTAAAACAAAATAAAGAAAAATATCATTTCAAGTCCCTAGGGATTCATGATGTGGTCAAATTAGTCCTTGAGATTTAAAATTGCAAATTTACAACTTAGGTCCCTAAACTTTGAAATTGGCAAAATAGTCCTTGGAAAATTGAAAATGTCAAAACTAGTCCTTGTACTATTGAAGTTTGTCAGTTTTGGTCCTTGTGACAACTTTGGAATAATGGCAGAATGGTCCTCCAAATTTCAGATAGTTTTAGTCCCCCAAGTTTCAAAAGTTGTCAAAAACAGTCCCTGGTAAAACAAATAAAGAAAAATATCATTTCAAGTCCCTAGGGATCATGAGTGGTCAAAATTAGTCCTTGAGATTTAAAATTGCAAATTTACAACTTAGGTCCCTAAACTTTGAAATTTGGCAAAAATAGTCCTTGGAAAATTGAAAATGTCAAAACTAGTCCTTGTACTATTGAAGTTTGTCAGTTTTGGTCCTTGTGACAACTTTGGAATAATGGCAGAATTGGTCCCTCCAAATTTCAGAAATTACAAAATGGTCCCTATAAATATAAACCAAGCTTTGACCCTTTGTCACTTTTAGACCCCTGCCATTATCATTTTGAACCCCTGCCTTAACCCTTGACCTCCCTTTTTGACCCCCTGGTCAACACCAGTCAAACAATACCCTTTGCCGCCCACTTTATCTCTTCCCCTCCACTTGCCTGCAATTCCTTCTCCCAACACCTCTCCCATCCTCTCACTCTCACCTTATCCCTTCAACACTACCTCCTCATCATCATACCTAGCCAACCCCCCCTAGTTACAGTTTCAGAGTCCACAGAGGTCAAAAATGTTTTTCCCGCCAAAAATCATCAAAAGGCCAATATGAGCCTAACTCATCCAATGGCCAGGAATATAGATGGGATTCACTCAGAGGACACGTGGGAGGTTTTTGGGTATAAAAGAGAAGGAAGAAGAAGCAAGAAAAGGCAGTAGTTAGTTTTTAATTTGATTGTATGTCGTTTTTCTTAAATTCTCTCAATTAGTATCTTAAAATGTAATCTTAAGCTTTTATTGTATTCAAACTAAGCTACTTAGTCATTTTAATCCATTTCAAGTCTTAATTCAAGGTTTCAGTTATATTTCAAGTTTTCAGTTCACTGTTTCAAAATTTAGTTTCAACTCTTATGTCCAAGCTTCCAATGACTTACTTTTAAGTTCAAGCAAGTTTATTCAAGCTTTATATAGCTTTTTGTAAGCTTATAAAACAGTTTCAATCAAATTAGGTGCATGGTCAACAAAAGTCAAAACTGTGAAGACATTTGGTTCAAACAGTGATGAAATGGTATTTGGTGATTGCAGAGCTTGATTTGGGTTGGAATTAGAATAGAATAGTGGTTTTGGATTTTGGTTTAAGCTGCAAAATAAGCTGGGTATTTGTGAGTGTTCTATCTCATTTTCATTTTTGCATATTATGGTTGTATTTGTATCTGTGGCAATTAATAGTTTAGACCTGTTTAATTGGTAGTAATTAGGAGAATCAAACTCAGTTTAAGTGGTAATACATGCTAGTTCAGTAGGGAGCTCAGTTTTGTTTGCATATCAGTAATTTAAGTAGTGTTTGGATATGCTGCATAATCTAAGTTAGAGAGTTGTTCAGTTGGTCAAAACTGTCTACTTAATCTCAATATAGGTTACTTGAATCATTTAGGTCCTTCAATTGTGCATCAAGACAGTGGAAGTCAAAATCACATTTGATATGTCCTTAAATCTTAACTGTTGTGATTTTGCAAAATCAAAAACTAGTTTTGTGCTTAAATATCATAGACATAGATTGCATTAGCTTTATTTTGTCATATTACATCATATTCAGTTGGTAAATCAAGATCAAAACTCATTAAAGTCAACCTTTAAGTTCTGTTTCAAAAGTCAAAAACATGAAAAATCTGGTTTGAGCCCAACTGGGATGATTTTTCATGGACTCATTTCTGGGTTAAAACAAGTGAAACTTTGGGTTTTATAAGTTCAGTTGGTATATTTTCTTAATATCATTTTTGCATATTTTTAGTAATTTTTATAAGCTCTAAAACTGGCTTGTCAAATGGGCTTAAATTGCCCTGTGCACTGACTCAGTATTCACTGAGTATGCACAGGGTCTTGCAGGGTTTGCCACAAGCTCAATAGAGCTTGTCTAGGTCTCATTTTTGGTTTACTAGTTCTTGGCTAGGTCTATTTCAAGTTCCAATTTCTGTTTTTCATTTTCTGCTTATTGGGTGGCTTGTGCTCTAGCTTAAAAGTGGTTGCCTCAACTGATTTTTAGCACATTATCCAAATCATCAAATCTTTTGAGCTTGCAATCCAGAGGTTAAGGCTTGTGGAAACTTGTTTCATTTGGTTAATTTTAGCATAGTACAGCTTCTGTTTCAGTTAGGTGTGCATTTGTGACCATTTGCTTAAAATAAGTGCTTATTTATAAGCTCTTTGCATTGCAGTTGCATAATCCCACACACAACCCCCTGGTTTTCTATTTTTCCTAGATTCATAACATTATTTTAGACTTTTCCTGAATTTTTCATATTTTTCTAGGTCAGTTTGCTATTTTTCTTAATTAAAAACAGTTTTTAGGCCATTTTAATTAGCTTTTAATACAATTAATTCAGAAAAAGTTCAAAAAAATAATTTTTCAATTTTCCTAGGTTAAGATAATTATAAAAAGTCAAAAAAATATTTTTCCAGATTTTTCTTAGTTAAATTTGTATTTTTAAGCAATTTAAGTAGTTTTAAATAGTTTTTAATTCATAGAAAGTACAAAAATAATCAGAAAAATACAAAAATAGTTTTGAAAATTCTCTTTTGTTATTTTAGATTTTTCCAAGTCATAATTTCATTTTTCTAGCTTTATTTCATATTTTCTTGTATTTTAGGCTATTATTAAATAGTTAAAATTAGTCTTTAATTAATAATAATTAGTTAAATAGTTATAAAAATAATTTTATTTTTCTAAAAATTTTCTCTTATCATTAGGTTTGTAAAAATATCAATTTCATATTTTTAGGATTAATATTGCTTCAGTTTCACATTTTCTTTTGTACGTCACGTAGTTTTTAATTTAAGTTTTATAAAAGAAAAATCAAAAACATCATTTTAAATATAGTAATAGCGTTTATTTAATATAATTTAGATTTTAATTTTCTTTAATTTGCATTTAAGCCCCTGTAGTTTATAAACTTTTTCCTTTAGTATAATCAATCATATCTCCTTATCCGTTCAAATCTTCTCGATCACTACACGTTTGACTATTCTCGCACAGCTCGTTGGGACATAACGACCTGGGGAAACACTATACTCTCCTGATCTTCATTGCATTTGGTTCCAGACTGTTTTAAGTTTGTTACGGTTGGCCATTCACAAGTGGCTAGCTTGTGTGAGATAACTTGACGGTTTATCTCTCTACTTTCTCTCTCTAAAATGGCAAACATGTATTTTGATCATCCAAGACCACCCGAATCATCAAACACAATAAATATTCGATCCTACAAATGGTACCAGAGACAGGGTCTTATGTTTTGATGATTGGTGTGGTATTTTTTTATTCTTGTTTTGACTGGTTTGGTATTGTTCTGGTCTGGTAATATTTTTGTATCATGTGGGTAAACAGTTTGTAACAAGTCTTAATGTATTTTTGTCAAAATCTTCATGTGACTTGTTCAATAATTTGTCGTGTGTCTCATTCTTTGTCCAAAGTCAGTATCACTTTTAAATGAGTCTTGTACCATCATTTATCTGTGAATGAATGTGGTCAAACTTGTGGTCATATGGTCATATTATTCAAAGTCCAAATTGGGTCAAAAAAATGAAGTATTTTTTTCTACATAAGTCATTTTTTTCTAGGTAAGCATGAACATGGTCGGAAAACTTAGTCGGAAAACTCATCGGAAAACTGTAATATCTTGCTAGCAACTTGATGAACCCAAAAACAGACCTAGCGACTTGTCTTTACAAGTTGTCTAGATTCATTGAATCTGAGTAGCGAGTTGAGACATGTAGCGAGTTGATTCTTTAATCAACTCAAGTCAATAGCGACTTGTAAAAGTCAATAGCGACTTGACATAACTCGCTAGCAACTTAGCAACTTAGACATAGCGACTTATGACTCAAAATGTAGCGACTTGTACTGGTTTGACTTTTGACTCAAACTGAAAAAAGGGGTTAGCGACTTGTTTTGGACAGTAAAAGATAATGAAGAAGGAGTAGCGATTTGTTGACGAAAACACAATGTTTTAAAAGACTCACGACCTCACTTCCTTTACATCCTTGGTCCATGGTTTTTGTTCATGCTTAAGAAATCAAAAAAGGCTCGAAGCAGAAATATCAAATCCGACCAAAACATATCACGACTTCTGTTTCAACTCCCCAAATCTCATTCATGTTCAAGACTCGTACTTAAAAACTCATTCATTCAAAGACTCGAAACATAATTAAGAAAACGATATCAAGATCTCAGTCAACTTGTTTTCGTGCTACAAAATATAATTAGAACAAGACGTGAAGGTCTTTAATCATGAAAAACAATTTATTCACCATCATTGATCTATTTTTGTTGAAGGACAAACTTCGTTTCATATACGAATCTGTTATAGGAATGACAATAACAAGATTGTTATCATCCTCCCTTCATGTTCGATGTGTAACTACAACGAATGAAAACCATAAGGGTTCAACATGTTTCTATTCAAACCATTTTAAGATTGGACAAAACCAGTGAGGTTTCCTCCCACCTTGAATTCTCTCTCTTAATATAACAACAATGGAAGAAAGAAACTACCTACCTTGAACTCCGGACTGATTGCCGAAACCATATATCATACCATCCCTGTGGCATAAAACTTAAGCCATCCCTGTGGCAAGTTGTTGATGGTCTGGAAGATGTTACTAATGAGATTACTGTGTAAATGGATGGAGGCATTGAGGTATTGATCTAATGTTTGTTTACTTGGGTTTGGTTAGTATCTGGTGAGAAGTGTTGGGGGCTGTCAAGAATGCGTCTAGGGTTTGTCAAGTGTTATGAGGATTAGGTTAAAAAGTATGTGTGTGGTGCATTTTATACTTCCTGATTATTAGGGTATGCATTATTCGGACATGGGGTTTGGACACATACTCGTGAATGGGCCTAATGAAATAGAGGGATGTGGATTTTTTTTAAAAACGTTTATATGATTGGTATAAGGTGATGTTTGATCATGGGCCGCATAATATGTATTTTGAACTTGGGCCATGTGTTTATGTTGTAAATCATAACTTGAATCATTTTGATTTAGACGCACACATAGATATTAAGAGAATGTTATGTGTGCCTTTACGTGACTTGGATCGGGTCTCTAGTGGTATGTTATTCATAAGTCGATTTCACTTATTAGGAGATTTGAGCTTCAATTTGGGAAGAATAATTAATCTTATGATTCGAATATTCTTGGGCTGCGATTTGTATTCTGTTGATGAGGTTGGATAATGAGTCTTGCGATTGGATGAATTTTGTCGATGAGGTCTGTGATAATGAGAATTGATGATGAGATTTGGTATGATGCTGAGATTCGTTGTGTGATGAGGATTGGCACTTTGATTTATACATTTTCACAAGAATACATTACGTTTTGGCCTGAATTAATTATTGAAGAAAGTCGACTACGGGGTTGTTTATACGGTATTTCGTATTCGGATGCAGTAAGTTTTTCCGGGCGCGTTTACTTATTTCGTCTTCCTTCTTTCTACCCTTCCGCGAAGATGGCTTGTTTGGGCATTTACAGAGTGTGATAAAGACTTGGCTATTTAGTTACGGTTGTGATTCTTTCTCGCTTAACCCACAACGTAGCTACCACTTCGGTGTCTCACGCAGTTGAGGATACGTCAAGAGGTTTTGTACATTGGGTACACCGTTTCTTTTTCACAAGGATTAGTACAAGTTTAAGTAACAAATCTGGGGAATTCTACTTCATGATCAAGTTTGGTATATCGGGTTTACTTCTCCATGTGGTCACTACAATAGCCGACAGAATGCGTGATTGATGTATTTACCAAATTGTTTAATTGGATGGTTGATGATGGTGTTGATGTTGGTATATGAATCATTGATGAACCGCTGCATGTTCCCCTAAAACATATATTCACCGAAACCAAAGTTGTCATTACACGATCAAACTGACATTGCTTACGGTTTTGTCTTGATTTTGTAAAATCACGCGAAAGAATCTATTTCTCGGTTTAAATCATAGACTTGTAAAATCCCGTGACAATGGAAACATCCTGGTAATAGTAAAGTGCATTTCCGGATCTATCTTACGGTTTATTCTTGGTTTTGTAAAATCCCGCGAAAGAAACTATTTTTCGGTTTAAACCATAGAGTTGTAAAATCCCGTATTGATGGAACCATCCTGGAGAAAAGGAAAGTGTATTTCGGGATCTTTTCTGATGCTGGTGCTACGGTTTTTGCTTCGAAGAAGGGATAAAAGGGTGTATTTCATGAATTGGATGTGTGTTTGGATTATCGTCATGGCAGTTTGGTTATTACATGGTTTACGGGGTGATGTGCTTTTAACCATGGTCGGGATGAAAACCATTATCAAAGTTCGTTTAAATGTCAAAGAAGGCCATATTTGAGCAGTTAACCAGATGATGTGACAACGGCGTTAATTCGGTATTATTTATTTGAGGTTGAAGTGAATTATCACGGGCGAGTGTACTTAGTATCTGAAGGTATCGGGGATGGTTGGATGAAGATTCTTCATGATCCTTGTTCGAGCTTATTATCAAAAACGAAGACTTGGAAATCTAGTTATTGTTGGGTGTCTTTTACCTTTTCTTTTACCACTTTGGGGAATTGGGCTCATACCACCACAAAATAACTATCACTTTAAGGAGTTACGTTGTAGTGCTCAGTGTCACATTCAATTGTGGATTTTCAAGAGGTAATGTACCTCTTATACTTGATGGTTGGTTGGTTGAAGAGTATAGAGTACATAAAGAGTACTTAGAGATGCTAATGGAAATCGGCACCGCTCTTTGTTACATATGTGCAAGTTTAAGTCACGAGTTCGGGTTAGTTTACTTCAGGGTCAAATTCATCATATTGGGTTTTCTCCATCAGCTGTCACGACAAAGAGCCTACTGAATGATAATGGGTTGATTACAAGTTTTGCCAAGAGATTGAAAAGAGAGAGATTATGACGTATGAACACATCAGTTCATGCCTCGTACTCTAAAAGAAAAGAAAAGTGTACGTCTCAGTGCGCTTTATCTTCCGAAGAAGAGAAATCTTCTTATGACGTATGAACACAAAAGTTCATGCCTCGTTCCTCAAAGAAAAGAAAAGTGTACGTGTCAGTGCGCTTTATCTTCTGAAGAAGGGAAATCTTCTCTATTATGACCATTCTCATCAACATGCTTCATGCTTTTTCCATGTGCTTTCGATTATCAAGTGAATCAGGCTACCGTTGATTGTTTTCATACTCCACTTGCTCAACTATAATGACGATGGCGACATCATGAGCTAATTTTGCGGGGGAGAAGTGTGAGTGGACTACATTTGGATGATTTCACTTATTTAATCAAGAATGGCATCTCCGTATGCAATTCTTGAGGGGGAGAAGAAGTATGATAACTCTGCATGGTTGATTGATTTCTGGGAATGAATGGTCAAACGGCTCCAAACTCATGTAAGAACCGAACTTCTTCTTATCGAGTCATCTTCACATGGAGTTTCTTCTAAGAGCCGTTGGTTGACATCTTCTCACAGACTGATGAATGTTTTGACAAAGTGCTTCCGATTGATGCTTCACGTACACATCAACATGATGATTCCGAACAATCTCTCTGTTCTTGTTTGATGTGATTGGTAGTTTGGTGTTACCATCTTTTGTGTTCGTTGCGGCCTGATTGCTGATTTCCTTGATGAACATCTTTTTGTTCTTGTTTGATTGGGAGGGATTTTAGTTAAGGGGATTTGCAAGATGTAAGTTAATTGGGATGCTTTTTGGTGGGATGCTTTTTGGTGTGAGTTGAAGATGTTAACTATCTATTCCCCAACTGGACAATCTTGAAGAATGTCGAGTCTACAGTCGGTTCTACATTCTCTGCTACATGTTAGAAGACTTAAGACGAGTTGCATTTGAGTATTTAAAGATTTCTTCTTAATTCATGCTTTCATCATAAAGATTGTCGGTTTAGGGGAGAGCACTAATTGTGGGAGGGTGAAATGTCTGATTTAATCCTCAATTAGACTTGCTCACACTGTACTTCAGCAAGTTGATTCTCACAAAGACTTCAAGCATTCTTCTCAACAGATTTCTAGTATTTGGGCTTATAATATGTTGCTGATTCTGAAGTGTCAAAACCAGCAAGGGGGAAGGAGACACGTATCTAAACGCGAGTAAACCTGATGAACTTAATACTTCTAAGTAATTGAAGATATCCCGGGAAGACAAATGTCATGACCGCAGAGAAACTCAAGGTTTTACTCATCAAGGCGTTTAGTGTTCTTATTCCAACTATATGGGGGAAGAGATGGAAGAGAAAGTTTCTGAAGATAAATGAGGTACACAAGTATGACATATTCAGGGGAGATAAATGTATAACATGAGGGAGGTGTTATCAGTTATTCTTTCTGTGGGAATGTGTGTACTTCGGGTTCTTGAGCTTCATACACATTCATCAGGGACGAAAGATGTGAACATAGGGGAGGTGTTCTTCATTACCCTCATGATGTGTATTCGAGAAAGTTCTTGGATATTGGTGTACTTTGGATTCTTGAGCTTCATACACATTCATCAGGGACGAAAGATGTGAACATAGGGGAGGTGTTCTTCATTACCCTCATGATGTGTATTTGGGAGAGTTCTTGAGCATTATACAAAGAGACTGACTGCATCAATTCAACTGCTTGGGGGAATTGCTGTCTTGACACCTTTTGGAATGGATTACGTCAGACTTCAGTGGAAAAGGAATTTGAGAAGAGTTATTTATGCGTGGGATGAAACGTTGTTGTTCTTTTACTGATGATATAACCCCGAACAAAGAATCTAGATTATCGTTCTTAAAAGGAGCAGCGGGATTTATGATAATGGTGTGCTTCTATGTGCACCTGGTTAAAGCAAGCTTGAAATAGAGCTTCGAATCTGCTCATCTAATGGATTTTTGGTTTGGGGGAAGCTGCCAAAGTCTCTCTTTCTCAAAGGCTCATGTTTTGTCTTCTATTCTGGAGCCTCGATTTGCTTTGGTGGTGAATGTTTAAGAGATGATGACTTCTATCTTCTACAACGGGGCTGCTCGATATCCTTATCTCGGTACTCGTATCGTCATCTTCTTTAACTATATCATCTATTCTATCTTTGTATATATTTATTAAAAAAAAACCAAATACAAAAATATAAAACCAACAAAACAAAATAGAAAAATATAAAACCTTCAAAAACCCATAAAAATCAGAAAATTTCAAAAATACCAAAAATATGTTTTCACATGACATGTCTTCTGGTATCGATAACATCTGCGGTCTTAGAAATGTCATTCAATAATGGCACGGGACCATAGATGAAGTTCGAGCAAGAGGTGTAAATATTCTTTTCAAAACATGTCTCTAAATATGGCTTGCAGTTACTTCAGACTGTAACCTGTGCTTAAACCATGGCTTGCTATTATTTCAGATAGCAACCCGCTCTTCAAGAAAGGAAAGTGTTGCGCTAAACCTATTTTCAAATATTTCGTACACTTATCCTAAAACAGAAATGAGGAAAGTAAGTCGAAGGACTGCTGTTCCTACTCAAATATTTTTCCGTCTAAAATTCTTCAGAAAAATATTTGTTTTAACTTAATGGTGGTAAACTAGTTGCTTGAACATCAATCAGTTTCAGAGTATTCGTAAAAATTGAAAACTCAATCAATGACTTCAGCGCTTTTAAACTTTTCAGAAAAATGAGTCATTGATTGAGGGGGAGAATGTTTTCAAATCTATATCATCTAACGGGCTTTCTTAATTATCCTAAATGCTTAAACTGAAAAATGATGTTAACCTACGTTGAAGGACTAGGTTCCTAGGATAAGATTGTTAGGATTAGATGATTAGAGTTTGATAAACACATTATTCCCATACCTTTTACGATATGATTGATATGTTGGATTGACTTTTATTAGTCGATTGTTGTTTGGGTGATGTCGACCACCATATATTTGTATGTGTGTTCACAAACATATGCAGGTATATTGGTATATAAGAATGTTCCCGATCTGGATCCCACAAATGAACATGATTGGATGCCGCAAGGAAAGGGTAATGATATCTTGGGTTGACAAATGAAGAAACGGAGCTTAATTGGACTTCAATGGAGAGTTGGCATAAATACAATGTAAGAGGTCTCACTGCATCAGCAGATGGTTTTCTTCTAAGTGATTGAAGAAACGGAGCTTAATTTGACCTCAGTTGGCATTCAAAATGCAACGTAAGAAGAACTCTCACTGCATCGGCAGACGGTTTTCTTCCAAGCCCTACAGCAACAACGGAAGCTTCTCAACCACCTAATGTATCTTTGTGCAGGACAAGTAGTGAATGATACCATTTTTCTAAAACTTTGAATAATATTGTTTTTGAAAATGGAAAAATATTGTTTTGAAAATAAATTGGACTAAATTTTGAAAATCACCGGACTTCATTTTATCAAAACATAAGTCACTCAATCATTGACTTATGTCATGGATTGAGGGGGGGTGTGATTTAAAATAAAATATTTTCAAACGATATTTCTTCACAAAAGTTCCGCTTTGTACAATATAAGTGGTGATCTAAAGATTTAATGTTATGTCATGGTATGATTTTCTTTAAAACTCAAAGATCTGTCAAAATGAAATTTTTTCTGTTCTTGTTTGATTGTGAAATTGTTTTATTTTACTTAAAGGTCTCTTAAAACAATCATACCTGACACTAACAATCTTTAATGTCTAAATATGGTCCTTATCTGTCATTTTTCAAAATCAAATCTTGCCACGTCTTTCCCCAAAATTTTCTAAATTATTTAAATCTTTTGGGATCACAAATCTCAAAATGGTTTGAAATCTTTGATCGGGTGAGAGATCGTGATTTAAATCTTGTTAGGAACATGTTTTATTATAAAGTGTAGGTCATTTCATTTGTAATAGGTCGTTAATAAATATGGTTTATTGTTGGAATCACTCCTAAACAGTATTTCAAGTATTTATATTTCATATGTAATAGGTAGCTTTATTATGGCCTTTATGTTTGTTTAAGGCCCAGCTTATGTAGAAGGCCCATAAGCTGAGGCCCAAGCCCAATAAGGAATAGGGAAGGAGAGGGAGTGTTGCCCTAGCTCCTTTCCTATATAAACTATTGTAAACCCTCATTTGAGGGTTGGTTGTTCAAGTTATTCTCTCATTCACTCTTTTGCATAACCGTTTCATATCATACGCATGTGTGTGTGTGTATAGCTTGTTCATCCGCCTTCATCTATTTCTCTATAAGCTTGTGTTGTAAAACTTGTGACCTAACAGTGGTATCAATCGCCAACTAGTTGGGTGTACTCGTTTGTTTTTGAAGTTTTGGTTTTGGGTCTTACGCGTAAAGATAACACAATCTTTGGTTCGCTTAAAAACTAATTTTTTACACTTTTGAATCCAAGATTCTTGTACTTTCAACGTTATTAGGTGTTAAACTATTGGTTTTTGGCAAAAAGTTTGGAACTTTACGTGTTTTTCCTTGTTTTTAAGCTTGTTTTTGTACGCAAGTGTTATCCTACGCATAACTGTTTTAAGTGCTTTGGATCATCAAGTTTCACACTTGTGTGTTATTTTGGTGTTATTGAAGCTATTTCAACACACAAAACCTGGTTTAGAAACACATTTGGATAGAATCAAAGTTACGAGTAATCTTACGCGTAACAAAACCCTAAAATTACGCGTAAGACTTTCCTTGGTTTGATCTTCAATTTTCTGGTTTATTCCGTGTTTTCTTACTTGGATAAGTCTGAAAATACGTCGACTTTGGATATCTTTTGCACTGTGAAGTGTAAAAGATCACTTGGGATAAAACCCTAATCTTACGCTTAAGCATAAAGCTTACGCGTAGAAAATCTTACGCTTAAGATTCATCTTACGCGTAGACCTAGTCCTACGCATAAGGTAATCCTACGCCTAACTTTCTACGCCTAACTTACTGTTTACGCATAACTTTAGTCTTTTCTCCTGCTTACGCGTAAACTAAATCCTACGCGTAACTATTCTTTGTTACGCGTAACTTTTGGTGTTTTTACGCATAAGTGCTACTTGGTTCTTGTCATTTCTACGCCTAAGGATACTTCATCAACAAAGGTTCATTCGACTACAAAGATCCATTCTTACTACACAAGTTTATCATCATGTCTCAACCACCATACTCTAACTATTTCCCTCACACTTATAATCAACAACAACAATTAACTCCACAACATCAACAATGGAATCAACAACAAGCCATTTATCAACAACAATTTAATCAGCAACATACTCCACAACTTGGTGCAATCCCACAACCACAAATGATTCAACCACAATCAAGCCTTCAAGTTCAACCCTACACTACCGATTTCAATCAACATCCATCACGAAGCACTATGAAGGAACCCACTTGGTTTGCAAAGATGTGTGAAGCTTTAAGCAGCCAACAATCAATTCATGAAGCTGGATCACTTGATAGACCTCCAATGCTCACTCCAGGAAACTACGATCAATGGGTGATAAGGTTCTTTAGGTTCTGTGATCTGAAGAAGCCACATGGAAAGTTCTTAAAGAAGGTTATCTTGGAAGGTCCATTTGAGATGCCTACTGTCACTGTACCCGGAGATCCAACTGCTGTTCCACCAAGAGATGAACAAATCAACATTGCTACTGTTGCAGATCTAAATGCTACAGAACTTCTACACTATGAAGCTGATGAACTTGCAATGGAATACATCCTTTTAGGATTACCAAACCTAATTCTTCGTAGTGTTGATGCTCAAAAGACTGCACAAAAGATGTGGGATCATATTCGTCTTCTTATGGAAG
>BPTQ01000003.1:85913639-85928111 GCA_019973895.1 Chrysanthemum seticuspe | reverse complement strand
AGTTATCTAGTACCGTAATTGTATACAATGTGTCAATACGCATCTTAACGTATGCGCATCTGATTTGGGATCTAGATGCGCATACCTAAGATCGGTATCTAATTCGTGGTTTGAAAAAGACCATATAGTATCTGCAACACTCTTGTACATCTGGTTCAAAATTGTGAATAATACGTCACTTAGTTTTTGTGGGTTTCAAATACTTGAAATTTGGGATCAAAGCTTAACTACAGGTTAAGCATAAAGACCCACCAATATCTGATACCTTTAGTAGTTAAGTTGTTGCATTCTCATATTGTGTTGTTAGAAAAACTAGTTTAGTGAATAGTAAGCTTTTATGGGTTTAGCTGAATATTTGGGATCAAAAGTTTTTAGAAGTTAATCACCAAGACCCACCTTAAACTACCAATTGTCAAAACGTTCTTATTACATCACTGATACCAGTTTAACCATCAAATTCCACCCAGAACCACTAATTGAAGATTTTTGAAAACTAGGGTTTATAAGTCGATTTGGGTATTTTCGAATGATAAGTGATTTGATCAAAAAGATTGTTGTGTTATACTCTTACGTTGTTGAATTGATGATTTCCATAGTCTATAACCACCCAGAAATACGAATTGGACATCAATTCGAAACTAGGGTTTAAAGTTCATAAACTTTGGGTGTTTTTGATTCACTGCATAATAAGTGTTAAAACTTGGTCTACATGTTCTCACAACGTCTATGATATACCAGAAAAAGTTTGGTGCTTAATCTATGGCTAGAATCCATACGCGTAGATCTAGGGTTTAGTCTACGCGTATGCAATTCTACGCATAACTGTGTAACATATGTTAATGCCATGATCTATTGATAAAATGAATGTATGTGTTAATGTTGATGATTTGATGGATTTATATCAGGCCTTTGCTACACGTAACATTCAGAATCAAGGTGGTTACTAATCTACGCATAAGGATCACCTTATGCGTAGCTTGTTATGCGTAAGACTTGTCTTACGCGTAGCTTCTACGCATAAGGTTCTACAATGGACTACGCGTATCCTGTGAAGGATATGCGTAAACAGTAAACCCTACGCTTAAGGTCAACTCTTACGAGTAGCCTTACGCGTAAGGTTAATATATGCCTACGCATAAGCTCTACGCATAAGGTCTCCTTTTCCTACGAGTAACATTTCTTACGCGTAAGTTAGGATTCTACGCGTAAGCCTACGCCTAAGCATATATCATACCTGTCTACGCGTATCTTTGCCAAAACTACGCTTAACCCTGGATTGACCTTCATGATGAATTGTTACTTGTACAAACTTGCAAATAAACTAATCATATCATCACGAATCCAAAAATGTCACTAATAAACTTAAATCGTCTGATATGTTGTGAAGCAATAAGTGATAAAATAAACTTTAAAACTTAAAGTTAACTAACTCACGAAACATTTCACGACATCATTGAATTATTGAACATACAAGTGACTTAGGACTCGTAACAATCATTGACACTGTACATTCAATAACTAGACAATAAGACCTTCTGTTGACTAACATTATGTCTTTCGATATGTTGGTTCTTTTGGCTAATGTTATTTCAGATCACGACATGGCTGAACAAATGAATGTGGATGCACCTGAAGTTCTCTCCATTGCTGATATCTATCCTCATGGCTATCCAATGAAGATAGGAAAGAATAACCTCCGTGTTGACTTTGACACCCTCACTTGCTCTGAATCTTCATGTCTTATTGCTATCGATATTCTGAGGACTCATCCGTATCAGAACATGCTTACTCACTCTGCAACCATTCCTGAGATCTACATCCAACAGTTCTGGAACACTATGGAACGGGTCAAAGGAAGGACTGCTGTGACGGTGACTCTGAACCACAAACAAGTCACCATTACACCTGCAGACTTAAGGGCTGCTCTCCTTATTCCTGAAGTCAATCCAACCAAACTTTATGCCACACCTGCTGAAGAGTTAACTCTCCAATTCTTAATCAATATCGGTTATGATGAGGCTACAGGAGTAATCACCAAGCACTCTCACGTGGAGCTTAAGAGTATTCCTCAACCATGGAGAACACTCTACATAATCATCACCAAGTCTGTTTCTGGTCGTGATAGCGGCTATGAGCATCCTAAGCTCATAGAACTGCAAATATTTTGGGCATTGGTCAACATGAAACACATCGCTATTGAAGCTCTGATTTGGGATGACATGATGTCATTTATCAACAAACTTGGCTCAAAGATTCCCTACATCAGATATACTAAACTGTTGATACAGAGAGCACTTGGACTTCACCCTGACATTCCAAAGAGGCTCAATGACCCCAATAATCATGACATGTTGACGGAACCTATTCTCACCATTAGAATCAAGGAAACGTCCACAAAGAAACAAGGTGATGTATTGCCAGATTTCCTTCTAACTGAAGATGTCAGAAAGCTCGAAACGTACCAAAGGTATCTGGAAGCAGTCAAACAAGGCAAAGTTGGTCATCCTGACGAAAAATCTTCTGGTACACCTGTAAGGAGAACCAGAAGAGGAAGTGCAGGAAGCATAACAAGTACTGTGAGTCAAAGGAAGGTTACTAAAAGGAAAGCTCCTTCTATAAGGATTGTTCCCGCAAAGGAAGCCGAACCTATTCCCACACTTGAACCTCAAAGACAACTTAGGGATGAGAGCTCTGAAGATACTGAGACAGATGAAGAAGTTCATTACTCTGCAACTGCAACCGAAACACCTGCCTCAGTGACAAAACCTCCAAGTCCTCCAGCTGTCCAAGAAAAAGGGAAGACTCCAGCTATTGTACCTTATGATGAGAGCTCTAAAGATGAAGAAGAGCAATTGGATAAATCATACAGGAAAAAGTTTCACAACGTCCGACACATTCAAAAGGCCACTGATTTTGCTAAAGATCAAATGGGTGGCCCCGGAGGATCAAGTGGTGCTGCCCACTCCTCTCCAGATCCTGATGCGGTTAATCAACCCGATAAGGGATCTGGTGCCACCACTCTTCTGCAACAACAACCGCCTGTTGAAGACACCATTGTGTATGATTTTGAGGAACAGGAAACTGAGAAAGAAAAGTCTAAGGATGACGAGGATGATTATACAAAGTTTCTTCTAGACAGTCCAACTCACTCAAAGGAGAAAACCTCAGAAACTCCTAAGGACATGAAGTCTCCTCATGTCTCCTCATCATCGGACTCTTCATCTCATTCATCACCACCACCATCAACTAAGTCAACCAGATCATCATCCAAATCCGTGAAGAAACCACCAAAGTCTTGGATTTCTCAAACACATGCAAGAATTGTGAAAGCTGTCAAACAAGTTAGAAAGAAGGACATGCTTCAAAGAAAACTTAATTGGTATGCTGAACAAATGCAGTACTTACATGATGAGAATGACGAGATGCGGAAAGATAGGAAAGCTATTCAGGAATTCATGAGAAGTCATCGTCAGGGGGAACTACATGAAATGATTGAAGGTTACACTCAAAAGTACCTTCAGGATATCGTTCCAAAAGTCCAAAAGGAACTGGAAAAGTCAGCAAGAGAACAAACCCACAAGTTTCTTCTCGACACTGACCCCAGTGTGACAAAAGAAGTATTTTCCAGACAACTCACCCCTAACATCGTTGCATTGGTTAAACATACAATGGCAAAAGAAGCTGATCTCTCCGAATCTGAGTTAATCGCTAAACTAGTGATGCAAATGTCAAAGAGATCTGGAACGTTTACTTCAGATGAAGCTAAATTTTTCGAAATTCTACTTGACTATCAACTCAGATCATCATGCAAGGAGTCAGCCGCTCAACCCAAAAGACCAAGAGATGACGATGATAAGGATAAGGACTCTGCACCTAAACGTCAGAAGCAGTCTGGTCAATCTACATCTATGCCACCTCCTCCACATCGAACTTCTTCTCAACATAAGTCTCCATCACCTCGGTCTTCTACTGATAAACCTCGGGACGATTCTGAGTTACCACCCCTGACTCATACAACAGGTGACTACTTTGAGTACACGGGTGGTGACGATGAAGAGGTCCTTGAGCCCCAACAACAACCCACCTCACCAAAACAAGTGCAGAAACCAAAATCATCATCAAGGCCTTCAAAACAGAAGAAGAAAACGACTCTGAATGACGTCGTATCATGGCTTGATGACGATAAAACTGCAGAATTTGATTGGTTTGCTACTCTTGTTAACGACTCTCCCTACCCTGAAGAAGGTCAAGAATTGGTAGACGGTAGTACTTTGGAGCATGCAAAAATCTTTCAAGAAAGATTCCGTGTGAAGAAGATGACGAAATCCGAGTTGAAGCGCATCAAGAATGACGCATTCCTTCTCTTGAAAAACAGCTCGGAAAGTGCAATCGAGGTTGAATATCACATTGAAAACATTGCTCGAGCCATGTCTAACAACATGGATTGGCTCAACCCAGAAGCAAACATCGACTTCACTAAACGGAACAACCCTCCATACTACACTGACTGGACCAAACCTCTACCAACAATCGGCCAACCAGATGAACCAAGGATTCCCTTCAGATATTTCTTCAACACAGACCTGGAATTTCTTCTCCATGGTGGCGATGGTTCAAGAAAATACGCTACATCATTAACTCTTCCATTCCCAGCAGCTACCTACTCAAACTGCATAGCTATCGAGGAACGTGCAAATCACTTGTTTTCTGACAAAGTGCAAGCATACGACCAAGATGCATTGTATGGGATTCATCATTGGCCTGAACGCCGAAGAATCTACTACAGAAGCTGCCTGGTTCAGAAGTCTCAACATGAAGTGTATTGCTCAAAGAACATCGTGGCCATCAAACACATTGATCTCAAGTCTAAATGGGACTACACATTCTTGAAGAATATCATAGTCAAACGACAAGATGAACAAGACTATGAATTCTCAGAGGCTGACTTTGAGAACTTGTCACTCAACGACATCGAAGACATGTACCTTGCCAAAGTACAGGGTCGTATGAGACAATTCTCGACTGAAATTCAACGTGAATTTATCAAATCAGTTCTCATCTTCATTAGACGCATTGTGATCAAAGAACGTGTCGAAGATATCCAGATGGCTGTTGAATCATATCAGAAACGTGTAAACTTCACTCCACCACAGCTTGATCTTCCTGACATCAACCAGCTCAAACAACTTACGCTCATCAGCAAACCTTTCGGCATTGTTTACCGCAGTGAACTTTGCAGAAACTGCTTAATGGCGTGTAGTGAGCTCCATAAATTCGGGGATCATACCTTGAAGATGGTTAGGGATGGATTGGCGTACAGATTGAAGGATATACGCTTGAAGGTTGGGAATCCTAAGCGCTGGAACTCTCAGGATAGAAGGGATGTGAGAAGGATCATCACCATGATTGATGAACGGTTGTTCAGAAGGGATCAGTTCAGACGCTTGGAGAGCTATGTTGGTGGTAGACCCAGGATAAACATCACCGGCTTTCAACGCCCTGTGCGCACTCCTGGGAACATCACTGCACTTCCTGGTACCCCTTGAATTGTTTCCTTCATATGATTTTGGATGAATGTTTATATATGTGAATGGCTTGTGCACACATAACAGTGTACAACCCGTAAGTGTCAAGAAAGGACCCTGTGGTACGCCTCAGTGCCACAATCCTTATAAAAGGAGCGAAAGCTTCTTATTTTTGAAGTAAAACCTATCAAACCTTTCATTTTTCAAGGTTTTGCTCAAAAAGACAAGTACTTCCCCATATGATTTTAAAACCTCAACCGTTTATATCACTAATTGAGGGGGAGTATTTGAATTAAAACTTTGTTCACAAATTGTTCACAGTGGTCACTCTTCCCGCAACACTCAAAATGGTCATATTTATTCTCAACCGTTCAAAAATAACATTTTTATATGCCATTTTTGAGGGGGAGAAAATTTGTGTGATAAGAAATATGTTGTGCTGAATGCAAATGAATCCGTGTACCTCAGACTTAACCAACGAATTGACGGTACAAAACTGTTTATAACTCGAAAAGACTTGTCCTGGACGGGTAATAATTTCAAGCTAGTTCGCTAGTGATGTAAACGTGTCTCGCAAAGGACTCGTCTTAGTAGAAGGTACCATTCGAGAAGCTCTTGATAGACATGAACTCTGACGGGTATGACAACCTTTCGAGGTTTGTCTACACCTTCAAGGTAGTTATTAGAGCTAGTTGTCACCTAAAAGCTGACAATGTAACTCTTTAACTATTCAACGTAACCGTGTCTCGCGGGAGATTGTCTATCTTTAGTGGATCAATTCATAAAGTGCGCGCTCTTTCCTCACTGTGCATTTAACCATTAAAACTATTAAGCACACGTGGAGGGGGAGTATTTATGCAAAAACTTATCTCTCACTGTGGTTCAAACATGTTTTTCATTCACAAACCCTTTGAGAGATATTTTAACTTACAGTGGTTATAATGGCAAACATAGGTCAGTCATGGAGTTATAAGGTGACTAAGGTTAGGAATAACCGTCCTATGATCCGCCAGAGCCGGAGGGATCTACCCAAGGACACTACCATTAGTTAGTGTTAGAAGTCCTTAGGTATGATTATAAAAAGGAGAAAATGAGAATCGGAGAAAGAAGGAGTTGAAGAATCAAAAAGAAATGTAAAGTAAAGGGTGAAAAGAAATAGCCCTCCAGATTATTCAACTTAGGGCAGACACCGGGTTCAATTCATATGCTACTGGTTGTCACTTAGTGACACTGGTATTGAAGATTAAAAGTCGTCATGGACCCAGTGACGCATGCACTAAACCTTCTTAGCCACTCAAGTTTCTCTCAACAGAAGCTTGTTTCATTCTCACAGGGAACCCTACATAATCTATTGGCTTTCTCTTAGAGATCGCTGGTATTGAAAAAGGAGACCCTCTCCCTAGTCTCCGCTCAGGAAAACCAAAACGCACTATTGAGTCTAGAGCCACGAGATTCATCAAAAGATCTCTTAGGAACACTTGACATTTAATCACTTGTTGATCAACAAATAAGATCTTCAGTGATTCAGTGGTTCATATCGAGTCCTTCACATATCTTAGCAATCTGTCGAGAACATTTATGAGAGGTTCACATCTGTGATCCTCAGTGATTGAATGGAAACTCCTGCCAGGGTCAACATCTAACAGCCCTGACAGCAGGTCGCTTCGGTAACTCCCCGTGGATTACGCGGAGTGTGTCTCAAACGGTCTACAGTCGTGAGGTGATGCTTCGGTATACCTCAGCGACTCATCTGAACTGTAGATGTACTTCGGTACATCGCGTTATCTCACTTGTGGGACTCCAGTTCAGGAACGGCCTTTGTAAGAATTAGAGATGTGTTTTCACACTATGCTGTTAACACTCTCGAAGTTCAAGCTTGTAAGTGCCGGAAACCGCTTATTACTAACCGTTTGAAATGTTTTCTTCTTATGGAAGCTCCAGAGCGGGATGATCGTGCTGATTCTTCTCATGCTCACGCCAACATCAACACTAATGGAAGTTCTATTCAAAAGCAACACAACCGTCAGAATGATTCTTCGTCAAACCAAAGAATCTACAATGATAAAGATTTAAAGAACTTCATCAGTATTGAATTCCAACGTCATAGAGCGTGTGAGCATGTTGAAGAATGACGTGGAGACACTGGAGCAGCGAAGCAGACCTGAGGCAGATTGATGCAGACAACAACATACTATCACTTTCACCACAAAGAACAATGATCAAAGAACAAAGTTAATGATGACGTCGAAGCATAACTGCTCAAAGATAACGATCTCTCTACACTGGGGAGATTGTTCGAATCAAGACAATTCCTCTCACAAGAAAGAAGAATGTCAGAAGACATCACAGCTACTATTACATCAACGCCTTCACCGTTTACATTCATATATACTTGAGGGGGAGATTGTTGGAATCACTCCTAAACAGTATTTCAAGTATTTATATTTCATATGTAATAGGTAGCTTTATTATGGCCTTTATGTTTGTTTAAGGCCCAGCTTATGTGGAAGGCCCATAAGCTGAGGCCCAAGCCCAATAAGGAATAGGGAAGGAGAGGGAGTGTTGCCCTAGCTCCTTGCCTATATAAACTATTGTAAACCCTCATTTGAGGGTTGGTTGTTCAAGTTATTCTCTCATTCACTCTTTTGCATAACCGTTTCATATCATACGCATGTGTGTGTGTGTATAGCTTGTTCATCCGCCTTCATCTATTTCTCTATAAGCTTGTGTTGTAAAACTTGTGACCTAACATTTATAAATGTTTGTAATTAATCTCACAGCTCATGTAGTAAGCCCATGAGCTGTGATAGAAGGTTCTTCTAGAACCAAGGGGAAACACCCCTACTTATGTAAACACTATAAATACCCCCTCCCTAGAAGGGAGAGGGTTGTTGGTTCTAATTGCAATTATCATTTCATTAATCATTCATTAGTTCCTTCCACTTTCTCTCACTAAAACTTTCTCAAATCGCCACTACAACCAATCAGAAACCAATCAGTAGTTAGACAACCAATTGCTTTTAAATCTGAACGATCAAAATCTTCAAAACCACGGTTTGCCTCCCAAGTTGTTGAGAATAATCATTTGTCAAATCCAGTCACTCCACATTCTTGGCCTGAGAAAAATGATTTTGTTTCTGTTAAACCTCAACAAGTAATTGCAACTGGCCCGTCTAGGATTAGTTCGAACACTGTGTCTAAACCGAGTATTAAAATTAAAAATTCATATGATTCAAATGACACGTACAAGAACTATGATCTAGAAAAGGCTAGGAAAAGGGCACTACTCCAAAAGGATGGAATCTTAGGTTCACGACCTCGTGTGATGCCTTCTAGTGTATTACAGAACATACCTAAGTGTAGTCAACAGACAATTCGAAATAGACCCGTTGAACTGAGAAACAAACTTCGGAAACCTAATAGGTGGATCAATATAGGACAAAGACTCTTTCCAAAAGAAGTTTCAGCATTTCCTAGATCTAATCTTAGGTGGATACCCACGGGTAGAATTTTAAAAACTGTTGGTCTTAGGTGGATTCCTACAGGCAAGATATTAAACATTTGCAACAAAACAGTGTGTTCAGGTGTCAAGAAGATAATTGACACTGCAACTTTATGCTTCTAACATCTGGAACCCAGTTACACTTGGGGATCCATGTCTGTCTCTATTTCTCCCGTCCTACTTTCTATACAGGTACAACAACAATGGCTTCGGAATAAATCAGTTTCAGACCCGCTCTTCGGCAATGGCTTCTAAGTACAACAGCTTAGGACCCGTTTCTCACTGTCTAAAACATAATGATCCATCAGCTGCATCATTATTGTACTCAATCGTCAAGAATTGGAAACTTTGTTTGCTCCACTGTTTGGAGATTCTTTAGAAAGACGTGCTTCAGTTGTATCTAATGTTTCCGCTGCACAACTTGATCATATTCTAATTCTAGATACACCTTGAATCTACAACAACAACCGTTTCTGGAGATGCACCTTCAATCGAATCTGTGATAACAGTAGATCAAACTGTTTCCAACAACAATGACACAGTTGATGATCAACTAAATAAATGAGTAGAGAAGTTTTATCAGCAGATGATTATCACGGGATATTTCTGGTACTTCACACTTGTTAGATTAATTGAACATACACAGTTACGCTGTCTCTGATTTCAACATCAACATACGTGGTGTATGTTTCGATTCATCGAAAACATCGGGGGGAAGAGAGAGTATATGTCATGTGCTTTCTTTGCCTTCTTTGCGAAAACTCTTTCCCTTCACGAGTTTCTACAATCAGGGGGAAGAAATGAGACGATACGTGGTTCAAACTTCTTACTTCGGTGTTATCGTTTCAACTTTCACTGGGTTATTTTGTGTGAACTTACCTACATATGATGCTTTAACTGTATTATGATGCCTCGCACACGATCATTTTATCGAGTATTCGCATATACACAGTCGATTATTATTCCGATATACCGCAACAATCAGGGGGAAGTAGTATTATTTCATCTCTCAAGGTTTGTTTGGTGTGAAGTGTCTGCATACGTAAGAAGATCTTGTTGATTTCTTGCATGTTACCCCCGAACGAATTTTCCGCATTACGTGACAACTCAGATTTGCTTGATGTGGTTTACTGTTCATCTACAAATTTTGATGTGCACTTAAAACTGTAAAAAGTTAGAAGACATGTTAACTACATCAAATTTTTGAATCTGATGAAGACGATTGTCAGTTTGGGGGGAAGCTGATTCAAAAACTTCATCAAAAGGAAGTGTATGGAGAAGTTTCTAATGACATGCAGTGCGGATTGGGAAGATTTTTGAGAATTGCAGTTAATCTCTTACGGTTTCTCAGGATGAATCAGTTTAAAAAAGTCTTGATGTAAGGGAATTTGTTGAAAAACTTGATTGGGTCTATGTTATCAAGCTGAAATGAATTTGAAAAATAAAATAGACGCTAAAGGCACTGTGATTCGCAACAAATCTCGATTTTCAAAATAAAGGACCCTGTGGTACGCTTCAGTGCCTCAATCCTAATTAAAGGAGCGAAAGCTTCTTAACTGATTGCAACACAAAATTTTTGTTCAAAATCAAATGTTCTTGAAATCTGTTTCTTCCCAAAGGAATTTCAAACACCTCAAAAAGCATATTTTAATCAACATGTTTTCAAAAACATCATACATATGCTATTTTTGAGGGGGAGAAATGTGATTAAAATTGTTGATCAGGAAGTTATGGAATCTCATAACGTGCTCGACTCAGATATCACAAATGAATTGTCGATCTTTGAATGTCAGTAATCGAAAAGATAAGTCTTCCAAGACTTATCTTAGTAGAACGTACCAATCCGAGACACTCTTGATTGTCATGAACTTTGACGGGTCTAACCTCCTTTTCAAGGAGAGTTTACATCTTCAAGGTAGTTATTAGAGTTAGTTGTCACCTAAAAGCTGATAATGGAACTCTTTAACTATACAACGTAACCGTATCTCGCGGGGAATTGTCTATCAAGAGTCGATCAATTCAAATGCGCGAGCTCTTCCCTCTCTGTGCAGATTTCAGTCAAAACTCATAAGCACATGTGGAGGGGGAGTATTTCTGAAAAACCAAAAACTCTCAAGGTGTTAGCAAATCATGTTTTTCATCATAAACATCTTGAGAGATTTTTCAATAAAAGGTTTTTGTGGAAACATAGGATAATCATGGAGTTAAAAGGTGATTAAGTTTAGGAATATACGTCCTATGATCCGCCAGAGCCGGAGGGATCTACCCAAGGACACCACAAAATAGTTAGTATTTAGAAGTCCTCAGGTATGATTGAAAAAGGAGAAAATGAGAATCGGAGAAAGAAGGAGTTGAAGAATTAAAAAGAAAAGTTAAAAGAAAAGGGTGAAAAGAAATAGCCCACCAAATTATTCAACTTAGGGCAGACACCGGGTTCAATTCATATGCTACTGGTTGTCGCAAGATGACACCGGTATTGAAGACAAAGTCGTCATGGACCCAGTGACGCAATGCACTAAACCTTCTAAACCACTCAAGTTCTCTCAAAAGAGCTTGTTTCATTCTCACAGGGAACCCTACGCAATCTATCGATTTTCTCTTAGAGATTGTTGGTATTGAAGAAGGAGACCCTCTCCCTAGTCTCCACTTAGGAAAATCAAAGCGCACTAATCGAGTCTAGAGCCATGATATTCATTAAAAGATCTCTTAGGAACACATAATATTTCATCACTTGATTGTTCAAACAATGAGGACATAATTGACATTTTCTAGAGTCCTACGTAGATCTTAGCAATCTGCCTGAACATTTATGAGGGGATTCACAATTGTGATCCTCAGTGATTGAATGGAAACTCCTACCAGGGTCAACATCAAACAGCCTTGACAGCAGGTCACTTCGGTAACTCATTGTGGGTTACGCTTAGTGTGTCTCAAACGGTCTACAGTCGTGGGGTGATGCTTTGGTGTACCTCAGCGACTCATCTGAACTGTAGGTGTACTTCGGTACATCGTGTTATCTCACTCGTAGGACTCCAGTTCAGGAACAGCCTTTGTAAGAATTAGAGTTGCGTTTTCACACTATGCTGTTAACACTCTCGAAGTTCAAACTTGTAAGCGCTGGATTATTTCTAACCCATGTTTTATGTTTTCTTCTTATGGATGCTCGCGGGTGGAAAAGATCGTGCAGATTCTCCACATGCTCATACCAACATCAACACTAATTGAAGTTCTCTCAAAAGGCAACACAAATTCAGAATGATTCTTCGTCAAAGTCAAAGAATCTGCAAAGTTTAAAGACTTGAGAGCTACACAAAATTGGATTCAAAGTTAAAGAAGTATGAGTATGGTGGAGAAAGAAAGAGAGACACCTTTACTTATGATATTGATAAAAGGCAGAATTCACAACTGATCACAACAACAAGGACAAAGAACAAAGTTGCAAAGAATTAAAGACGTCACAAGCTATGAAAGCCAAAGAAGTTCAAGACGTCGAACGACCTAAACAAGACAACAAATGATGACCAACCCTTAGGGGGAGATTGTTAGGAACATGTTTTATTATAAAGTGTAGGTCATTTCATTTGTAATAGGTCGTTAATAAATATGGTTTATAAATGTTTGTAATTAATCTCACAGCTCATGTAGTAAGCCCATGAGCTGTGATAGAAGGTTCTTCTAGAACCAAGGGGAAACACCCCTACTTATGTAAACACTATAAATACCCCCTCCCTAGAAGGGAGAGGGTTGTTGGTTCTAATTGCAATTATCATTTCATTAATCATTCATTAGTTCCTTCCACTTTCTCTTACTAAAACTTTCTCTCTCTAGAAATACATATTGATGTGATAGAATGGTGACCTAACAAATCTCAAATCTGTTTTAATGGAGTTGGTTTTAGTCCTTCAAAGGCACTCCTGCCTCCATGTGCCAAACGATTTCAATATACATAATGCACATGTTGAGGAGGAGGATTTATCCAAAAACCAGATGAGTATTTAAACAAGGCCACATTTTCTCCCATGTTTTCCAAACCTGATTAAATCACTTAAGATCCAAAATCTCAAAGGGTTTGATATTTTTGATCGGGGGAGAATTTGTGATTTAATAATGAAACTTGATATAAGATGATCGTTTTGATTTAATTGTGCAGGCTGCTCTCTCATATGTGCTAAACGCTTTCGAATCTCGAAGCACATATTGAGGGGGAGCAAATAAACTATCGAGGTACGAATGCTTTTTAAAGTGATTTATAAAGTACATTGATTGAGTTTTCAAATGGTTTCTTAATGGCTCTTGTGATTGTGGATGTGCTTCAAATTAACTCTTGCCTCTATGTGATAAAATGATTTCAAATATCCTATGCACATATTGAGGGGGAGAATTTACCAAAGAAAATCAAATGGCTTTTTCGTATGAAAATTGCGATCAAAGAAAATATTTCAAAGTCCTCTTGCCTCCTTGTGCTAAACAATTTCTAAATCATACGCACATGTTGAGGGGGAGGTTTTCTAAATGATCAAAACTATTAAGGTACAAAATGCTTTGATCTCGTATCACAAGTACCTTGATTGTTTTTCCAAATGATTTTTCAATTGGTTTCAAGGAAGAATGAACTGTACCAAAAGACCGACCATTTTACTTTATACATGGTGTTATAAGGATGGTTAGGTCAGGTATTCATTCCCACGATCCTGCCAGAGCCGGAGGGATCTACCCAGGGACAATCCACTAGATAGTGTAGAGTCCTTAGGTATGATGAAAAAAGGAGAAAAGTGAGATAAGGGAAGAGTGCGGACTGAGACAGAGCTAGTAGTGGAATAAACCCAACAAGGTTCTAGTAATGAAGTCTCGGTAAGCACTGAAGGGGTTGAAGAATGAAAAAGAAATGAATGAGAAAAGGGTGAAAAGAAATAGCCCTCCAATAATTCAACCTTAGGGCAGACACCGGGTTCAATACATATGCTACTGGTGGTTACTAAGGTAACGCCGGTATTGAAGACAAGACGTCATGGACCCAGTGACGCACTGCACTACAACTTCCCAAGCTACTCAAGTTCCTCTTAAAAGGGCTTGTTTCATTCTCACGGGGAACCTACATTATCGATCGACTTTCTCTTAGAGATTGTTGATATTGAAGAAGGAGACCCTCTCCCTAGTCTCCGGCACAGGAACCAAATATGCACAATTGAGTCTAGAGCCAAGAGATCATCCACAATATCTCATTAGGACACAAAGTTAATGAAGACTTGCTGTTTCACACAATGTGGAAAGTAAGAATATATTAAGAGTCCTACGCATTATTCTTGCTGGTATGCCAAGAACATCGGATCTTGAATCAACCTTGGTCCAGGATTGGAATTGACGAATACTTTTGGAAAAACCGTTCGATGTGCAAACCTTCTTTTCTCTAGCACGTCGAATGTGTATTCATGTTTTCAAACACAA
>BPTQ01000003.1:85864015-85913629 GCA_019973895.1 Chrysanthemum seticuspe | reverse complement strand
TACAATTCATATGCTACTGATGGTAACATCGGTATTGAAGACAAGACGTCATGGACCCAGTGACGCTATGCACTACATCTTCCCAAACCACTCAAGTTCCTCTTAAAAGGGCTTGTTTCATTCTCACGGGGAACCTACATTATCTATCGACTTTCTCTTAGAGATTGTTGATATTGAAGAAGGAGACCCTCTCCCTAGTCTCCGGCACAGGAACCAAATATGCACAATTGAGTCTAGAGCCAAGAGATCATCCACAATATCTCATTAGGACACAAAGTTAATGAAGACTTGCTGTTTCACACAATGTGGAAAGTAAGAATATATTAAGAGTCCTACGCATTATCCTTGTGGTATTGCCAGAACATCCGAGTGATATGAAAATATTCACGATGAAGATGAAAATCCTTCTAGAGCCAACATTAAACAAGCTCTTGGTGGGTGACATGTGAGATCTTCTCGTAAGGTCAAACTTGTGACAACTGGATAGAAACGATGGGGAGATTCAATCTTGAATCAACCTTGGTCCAGGATTGGAATTGACGAATACTTTTGGAAAAACCGTTCGATGTGCAAACCTTCTTTTCTCTAGCACGTCGAATGTGTATTCATGTTTTCAAACACAAAAAGTATCTCCGATTGAAAAAAAAATACTTTTAGAAAAACCGTTCGATGTGCGAATCTCTTCTTTTCGCTAGCTCGTCGATTGTGTACTATTTTCAAATACAAAAAGTGTTTTGATTGAAAATTGATCTTTCTCATAAAACCTTCGTCGTATTGCAAAACTCTTTATTCTAAGCAATACGCGATTGTTTTTCAAATCAATTTTTCATCAATCAGTGAATCTCAATTCGCTGGTTCACTCACTCCGTGTTGTCTTCTTTGAGACGTTCCGGTTTGAGAACAACTAGAACAGCTGCGAAACCCTGTCAAGGAGATTCTTAGGAATCCTACCTGATCACAGGCAGTACTTGTACTGATCAACGGAGAACCGTGGGGCGTGTACCTCAATTCAACGAAAGTGATCAAAGACACTTTCGTGCGCTTTATTGCTAACTGTTGTTTGCAGGTACATTTGGACGGTTGCAGCTGATCAGAATTGAGGAGTCAATCCAAAGCCGCATGCTCACAGCATCCACACTTAATTTGAAGAAATCATGACTGGTGCATATCTACATAACCTGGCTCTGATATTTCATACTATGCTTCTGTTTCGCTGCTGCAAATATCATGAACCAGTAAGGCTTCCGCTACTCTGATGGAAAGATGTCATGATTCAAAAGTGTGAGCATGTCGGTCCGAAAGTCACAACTTCTCATGATGGCAACACAATAAAGGGTGATCCAGAGATTTACTGTGGCTGATGATCTCAATGAAAGTTCGAAGATCATCAAAGATGTGGATCAGACCAAAGACCTCCACTAAAAGTACTAATCTATGCGGACTTTGAAGAATCGCTGCTAAAGCACAAAGATTACGGAAATGAAGAATTCAAGTCTACGAGCTCAAGACTGAAGTTAAAATAGAATGCTAGGATTCGAAATGTAAAACATGGGGTGACCTCCCTTAGGGGGAGATTGTTAGGAATTAGAAAATTCCATAGTGAAGTGTCGGTCACCCCAAGTATTATCTAGCATAAGTTAGCTCGTAGACATATCATCAGTTACGTTATTTGTTAGTTTATTAGTTAGTTATTAGCGTAGTTTAGTTTAGTGCAACACCGTGAAGGAAGGACGGGTCTTTACCCACTGTATGCCTGATCCACAGTCCGACAGGAGGACGTATTGGTTGTAAGTATAAATACCCCTTCCATCCATGGAAGGGGTGGTGCTTCTCAATCTAACATTCCATAATTTACAAAGCAACTCTCTAGCAAGAACACCCATCTCTCTACTTTCTCTCTCTAAAATGGCAAACATGTATTTTGATCATCCAAGACCACCCGAATCATCAAACACAATAAATATTCGATCCTACAACTTCTCTTTTATTAAAAATGAGCTAAACGTTTTTTGCATTCTTTCCTATTTTGCATTTTGAGTGTGAGAAATAAGTTTGAGTAATTTAACATTTGAAAAGGTTTAAAAAACATTGACTTTCAATTCTCAATTTTCAACTTTTCACATTTACCTTTGACCCTTTTTCCATTTAAGATAGTAGAGATAGAGATTAGCATCCATGCATTTAGTGAATTTGGATGTTTTCAATAAGAGTAAACTACACCATTCGTCCTTGTGGTATACGTTGACCATCAAGTTTCGTCATTTGACCAAAAAAATTGCACCGTTGGTCCTTAACTGCGAAACGTTAGTCATCGTTGGTCCCTCACCCTAACTGGTTGGACTAACGGGCGTTAAGCCTTGTTAAGTGAAGGGTATATTTGTCATTTCCCACCTCTCCCCACCACACACTCCCTCTATCATCATCTTCATCTTCAGAACTCAAACCCCCTAATCCACCCAGTCCCACCCACCATCTTCAAAACCATCACCACCCACTACCAAATCAAATCAAAATCATCCAATTCCAAGCAATCAAATCACTCGTCTTCATTTCTCTAAAAAAATCCCTCGTCTTCATTTCTCTAAAAACCACCGACGCATCCCCCAACTCACCCCACTTTTTATATCAGAATCCAACCCATCTTGAACTCACATTTCAATCCAACCCATCTTGAACAACATCAGAATACCCACTTTTCATATCAGAATATCAACTAGCACACTCCAAAAAACAACATCAATACAATATACAAAGTATAGAGAAATCAAGACCGTTACAAGATGATGGTGGTGATGATGTCGTGCGAAGGGAAACGAACTGAGACTCGATTACACCGGATCTGGCCGGTTTGATTACACCGAGACTCGATTACAGTTCATGGGTGTTTTTTTAGGTGCTAAAAGTGGATGTGACAGTTGCAAACACACATACCACATCACCAGATCTGGCCGGATACGCCTCGCCGGAAAAATGACACACTGTGGCGTCAAACACCGTGCAAAGCCACCGACTGAATGATTATCTTGTATTATGTGATAAGTTGGTGAGTTCGTTGAAATTCTTCATGTAATAGATAAGTAAACAAATAATCCAAGTCTTTACATTTTTAATCCAAATAGCAAAAATAAAACAAAGAATATTCGATTAGCACATGGTATAAGTTTACTACCCCTTTGTATTCATAGATTGACACTGAATTTGGTTAAAGGTAAGAGTTTTGGTTTTTGTTCTTCATATTGTGACGAGCAAGCGGGTATTAAGAAAAAAGTACTCTAATTTTTAATAAAAGTAGTGTAGATTTTTTAGATTTATGATGGTGGTATTTTGAGATTGAGGTTTGATTTGATGTTGCTTGTGGTTTAAAAATGGTGAATGAAAAAAGATGTGATTGCTACTAATAGTTGTAGATGAAGATGTGAATGATGGAAGAAGAAGAAAGTAGAGTAGTTGAGGCTAGTGGATTTAAGAAAAGACAAATATATCCTCCACTTAACAAGGCTTAACGCCCGTTAGTCCAACCAGTTAGGGTGAGGGACCAACGATGACTAACGTTTCGCAGTTAAGGACCAACGGTGCAATTTTTTGGTCAAAGGACGAAACTTGATGGTCAACGTATACCACAAGGACGAATGGTGTAGTTTACTCTTTCAATAATAAATTAATTGTTTGCTAAAAAAAATAATCATTAATAATAAATTAATTGGTTGAATTAATTAAATAATTATTTAAAGAAAAAAAAAAAAAAAAACCCTCCTAAAATGACGGCTATTCCTAAGCAAACGTACAAATTTGGATTTCCGATTTTGCCCATTACATGCATATTTCACGGGAAATCATACCCCCTCCCTTAAACTATATCTAATACAAAATTGAATCCCTAGCAGCTTATGAAATGGCTTGAACAAAATCCAGACATCATTCGAGGTAATATTCTCTCATTATTATTATTATTATCTAGAATTAAATCTATTTGCAACATTTATATTGCATGTCTTGTTGTTTCAATATGTTGCTATCGTGTTTATTCGATTGAAAAATGACTTATATGTGCTGCTACATTTTAACGTTTGATGATTATGTGTATAACACCTTAATTTTCCTTGAGGTATGCCGGTTAATTGGTTAATAGATACATAACATAGATTATGATATTCTTATTACTATGTATAAAATGTTTGTAAATTATAATGACTAAACAGTTTCGGCCGTTATGTATTCATGCAAACTTGTTTGGTATGCGTAACTCACTTTAGGAGATGGTTGTTTAAGCTTATAAACAAGGAAAATGCCATTTACTCATACAAATTGTTCCTACTTATCCTACTACGATCCTGACAAGTGTCAGAATTAACGGCTTGAATGCAGAGAGAGAATGAGTGGAAAAAAAATGTATATAATATTGTTGTGTGTGTAAGAGAATATTATAGGAGACTTTAGCAATGCTTTATAAACAAACACCCTCTTATTGTCTTTTTATACTTTGTATAGCTATCTCTCCAGTTTCTAGCTTGTGTAATCGGATGACCTATTTTAAGTGTGCATTCGAGATGATGTAACCTTAGATAATGTGGCCTCAAATTTGCTATTCCTAGCTTATTTGCTGTGCTGTGAAAAGTGTGGGTGGTTCTAAGGCATAATGCGCTATGTTAATTAGTTAAGTTCTTATGGCTTCTTAGTTTTGGTTTAAGGAATGAAACAGAAAAGGCACACAATTTGTTTAAACAATGCATATGTTGACGTACGTTGTCAGGTAATTTTGCTTAATATGTCGTCAATATTAGCGCATTCAATTTAAGTAGTTTATGTTTGTAATGTTAATGTAATGATTATACATGTATTCAATGTTAGTGATACCTTATATCTATTCATATATTATCTTGACCATGTCTGTCTGTGTTTGCTAGCTGCTGGTGTCGACAATGGATGCTACAGACACCAAAAGGGAAGAGTCGAGGGTTCCACATATGGTAATGAACTTTTTCCTTGTCCAAATAAGGTTTTGAGACGAAAAAACGGAAGAAGAGAGATCTTCTTTTGAACGGGGGTGGGGGGCATGTCAATTAGTATACTATATATGCTTTAATTTACCTGTTAACTTACTCTCTGATGGGAAGGAACTGGCGGAAATTGCTTCAGAAGAACTCATAGAACCTTTGTTAAGTAATAATGGACACGACGGAACCCTTTCTGCAGTTTCTCAATCAGTATTAGCTGCAACTATTGCACTACCTGTTGTTGATGAAACAACAAGTAACTCAAAAGAAGATCGTTCTCAAAATAATATTGCGGATTTGCAATCTGATCAGACCAGGAAAAATGGGATTCCACTGTTTAAAGGGTAATTTAAGTTGTTCTCTGTTGTACCACAGTACCAGTAATCGATCTAGATTCAAATTACGATATTATTACGTTTAACATAAGATGCATTGAAATGCCATTTGTTTGTAAGTTAACTAATACCGTTATTTATCAATCTTCTTCTTATATACTTTCATGACCTTATTATTATAAAAGTTGCATAAAGCTATCTTTCAGCCTTATTGAGCGCGTTAGAAGGACACTTCGTGGGTCAGCTGATGACATTGGATGGCTGAAACGTGCTCTAGAGTTGCCTCCTGTTGAAGATGGGACTGAACGGTTTACTAACATTCTTGAAATTATTAGGTACACAAATAATTAATTTCCGAATCTACTAGCTGTCTAGCTTTGCTTAGACGATGTTGATTGTGTTGTTTCTTCCTGCATCAGGCACGATGTACACATGTTACCAAACACAATGGTTTATCTCTTGGTTCCAGGTATATATAAATTGCTATAATCCTATTTGTTTCGACTCTGATATTGGTGTAGACTGTAGAGGTGGCAGAATGAGCTGGCCAACTAAGATGTCAAAAACATGTTTTTTTTGTATGGGTCAAAACGGACCGGGTTGACCCAAAGCCCTTGTCCAAAGAAATAACCAAAGCCCTTGTCCAAAGAAATAATTTCATGTTGTCTCATTATGTTCTGTAGAGCTGATTAATTATATTGGCTCATCATGATGTTTTTCACAATGGTTGACATGGAGGTCTTTTTAGCAACCATGGACCGTTATATTTTAGCACCACGAAAGCTTATTTCTCAAAAATGGGATTGACATGTCATATTGCAAAGATTCATAGTGAGGTAATATCTCTATTATGATTATGATTATTATAATCGAAAGTTTGTTGAAAGTTAGTGGTTTTGAAGTTGTATGATTAACATGAAACATTTTAGGCGTCAGTTGAAAAGAATGCTAGAGAAATAAAGGAGTACATTGAAGAGTTCCATTGGGGTTCCAAGAAGCGTGTTTTTCTTCTTGGCCATAGTAAAGGGGGAATAGATGCGGCTGCTGCGTTATCAATGTATTGGCCGGATTTAAAAGATAAAGTTGCCGGTTTGGCTTTGGCGCAGAGCCCATATGGTGGTAGCCCCATAGCTTCGGATATCATGAGAGAAGGACAGATTGGAATCAATGTTCGCAAACTTATGGAAATTTTGATCTGTAAAGTTATAAAGGTACCATTTTATATGTTTTGCTACTTGCTTAGGCATTGTTTGTGTTGTCTCCATTGTCAATCAGTTACTACTTTACGTCTTTACCTCCGGATATCGTTATATGATGATTGATTTCGGTCAACCAGATTCGCTTACTTTACTTTAGTATTATATCTTCATAAATTGTCAAATCAGTAATACAAAAAAAAAAAAAAAAAAAAAAAAAAAAAAAAAAGGTTTAAATGGGTTGAACGGGTGGGAAGTAGTCTAAAGTGTATTTAAATGTTTATATTTTATAACCTCCTAAAGCATTATCATAGAGATTGTGTTTATTATTTTAGTTGTAATCATACTTGATAAATTTGATGTTAATAAAGGCTAAGAAATTTGAACGGGTGGGAAGTAGTCTAAAGTGTATTTAAATGTTTATATTTTATAACCTCCTAAAGCATTATCATAGAGATTGTGTTTATTATTTTAGTTGTAATCATACTTGATAAATTTGATGTTAATAAAGGCTAAGAAATTTGACAACTGAATGTTGGCTAGTCACCATTAACCCGTTTTGACCCATGCTAAAAACCGATACATTTTGACCAGCACTAACACTTGATCTTTATAGCTTTGGCCTTTGCCATTTAGTGTGATTCACCCATTTTTCTAACTCTAGTTTTAAGACATTGTGTTGTATATCTTGAAGGGTGACTTGCAAGCACTTGAAGATTTGACTTACAAGAAGAGAAGGGAATTCTTAGAGAAGCACCAATTGCCTCTGGAACTCCCAGTCGTCTCATTTCATACTGAAGCCAATATCTCTCCAGCCGCACTAGCAACACTTTCTCGTGTTGCGCATGCAGAGCTTCCAACATTTGCGCCATTAGCTACACCTGTACTCCCTGTTGTAATCCCTCTTGGAGCCACGATGGTTGCTGCTGCTCAGCTGCTACAAACGAGATACCATGAGAAGAGTGATGGGCTTGTGCTACGTCGTGATGCTGAAGTTCCTGGATCGGTGGTGGTACGTCCTACAAGGAGATTGGACCATGCCTGGATGGTTTACTCTTCAACGAAAGATGAACCTTCGGAGGCAGATGCTTCTCAGGTGTGCGAGGCTTTGCTAACTTTGGTCATGGAAGTTGGACTAAGGAAGAATCATTTTCATAGCATACAAGAGGAATGATGCTCGTGTTAGAGGCGGTAAAATGAAGAGGTTACATAACGGGTCAAAACGAGATTCTTGGTATAATGTGGAAAAATAGATACCGAAGTTCACTGATCCCAGAATCTGTCTCATTTAGTTGTAAATCATTAGATACTTAGGTATGGTCTATGGGGAAAAAAAAAAGAAAAAAAAAAGAAAAAAAAAAAGAAGAAAATCATTACATCTGTATGGAAAAATATTATTAAAAATACATGATTATGTAAAATATGTCTCATTAAGTTGTAAATCATTATGCTTTGATATGGCGTATGGTGTTCATGTTTTTAATCCATTTAATGACATAGAGTGTAATCGTTATATTTGTAACTGGACTTTAATTATAACGTACTTCAGTGTTGAAAATAATTCCCCTTTATATTTGTAAGTGGACTTTCACTCTTTATAATGGAAGAGAAATTAGTCACATTTCAGATTGATTTAAAACAAAAAAATGTTACGTTTCTTTTCAGTTTTCTCTGAAAACAAACTTTTCATGGCCACTTAAGTAATAACTAGCCGGGTATTTGGGCGTTGCGTCAGCCGATACCCGTGTAACCAAATAACTCACAATATTGAAGCATCAAAATTATCTTTATACATTATAATAGTACATGCGCAATGCATCTAGGGATGGCAACGGGCAAGAAAAATCCCATAACCCGCTGGTACCCTCACCGTGATTGGTGGGTAACCTCGTCAGTTTTTACCCACGAGTGAGTCGTGGGTGAAAAAATAAACTCACCGGCGGGTAGTGGGCGGGTGACGGGTAATGTTCACACCCGTTTTAAAATACCCACGAATATACCTTTCAAAATACCCGTAAACCCACTTTTTCTATTAAAGTTGCTTTAATTATATTCTTAAATATTTGTGAAGTGATTACTAGATATGTTTAATAGTCACCTAAACTTATCAAAAATAGAGTATACTAACCGTCACAAAAGAAGTATTTTTCTTTTTGTATGTATTAATGTTATTAGGGGGTGGCAATGGTTTAGGACCATACCTCATCATACCTCACCATCTACTAATAATATCATTCTAACTAATCTCATACCTCACTCATACCTCATCATAGTTTTTTAGTGGCAATGGTCATTCCATACCTCACACTATAATTCAAACCGTTGGAGACACGCTCCTCCCTTCTCCTTTCCATGCCGCTTCGGCAAAAGAACCCGCACACCATGCCCTGCCGATTGATGCCGCATAGGTGGCAATGGTTTGCCGTGCCTTGCCGATTGAAACCGAGCCCATACCGCTTGTGTTGCCACCCCCCTTAGTAATATATAGTTAGTGGACAATTGACTAATTGCATTCATATTTATCAATATGATATAACTTAAGCACCTTTTAATCAAGTTTTATTTTCAAAACTTTCAAAAGCAAGTGTGTAAATGCTACGTTTCATAAACTCACGGGTTTACCCGCGGGCAATGGCTACCCGCGACCATGGGCAAAAAATTCTACAAATAGACGGGTGGCGGGCTGGTGACAAGAAAGAAATAAATCATGTGTGCGGGTGGCGGGTTAGAGGTACCCGTGCTCATTGCCCATGGGTGCCATCCCTAAATGCATCAAAACCGTAAAGGAAAAAAAGCAACAATGGCGGTGTTTTGGTAGTACACGTTAATAATGATGACACGTCGTAGTTGGGGATGATGTGAAGACAAAAACAATGTCAATTGTCAATATTGCAAAAACGTCGTGGTTGATTTCACCATCTCAAGCCAAAATCTCTTCTTTCACTAAGTTAACAAATGTAAACAAATACTTTCTAATATGAATTTATCATCTCTTTATGGTCCTTTTTATACTAAAACAAATAACCTATAATTTAATGTGAATTTAAAATTGTGTAATCAAAAGTTAATAATGTTATTTACTTAATTGTAATTTAAATGTTTTCGTTTACAATCATATATATTATTAATTACATAAATTACTTTTATTTTAAAGAATATGTCTGTTAATATATTAGTATTTGACAAAATCTTTCTATTATAAATAAGCGTTTAAATCTGAATTTTTTAAGCTTTCCATTATAAGCAAGTCCTAAATTTATTACTTCATTCGTCTCAAAATTATAGTCCATATATCCTTTTCAGGATATCCCAAAATAATTTTTTTTTTAAAGTAAAAATTAGAGAATTTAGTGAGGGAATATTCTAGAGAATTAAAGTTGCCCTACTTTTATTAAACTATGTGATTTTTTTTCTCTCGACAATAATTTTAAAACGGAAATAGTATAAAGTAGTATATAGATTACTTTCATAGACATATCATAATTGGTGCGTCCATATTATTAGTAGAGTAAACTACACCATTTGTCCTTGTGGTATGCGTTGACCGACAAGTTTCGTCCTTTGACTGAAAAAAATGCACCATCCATCTTTAACTGCGAAACGTTATGTATCGTTAGTCCCGCACTCTAACTGGCATGACTAACGGTCGTTATACCTCATACACTCGAGGGTATTTCAGTCTTTTCCCACCCATAAGGACCAACGGTGTAATTTCAAAATTTTCCGAAAAGTTTTATTTCGAATTTTTTTTTCCGAAAATTTTTTTTCCAATTTTTTTTCCGAAATTCTTTTTTCCCAAAATTTTTTTCCCCAAAATTTTTTTTCCAAATTTTTTTTTCTTAAAAATCGTCACATGTGAAAAAAAAAATCCTCACACGTGAAATTTCGAAATTTTTTCGCATATGAAAAAAATGTAAAATTTTCGTCATATGTGAAAAAAAATTCACATGTGATGGAAAAAATTTCCAAAACCTTTTTCACATGTGACCAAAAAAAAATTCGAAAAAAAATTTAAAAACACAAAAATTCGAAAAAAAAATTCAAAAATTTGTTTTCGAAATTTTTTTCAAAAATTCGTTTGTTTGTTTTATACGTTTGCATCCGGTTTTATACGATTTCGTCCGGTTTTCTCACGTTTTGATACGATTTCTTCCGTTTTAATAACGTTTTTATGCGTTTTGTCTGTTTTTATACGTTTTTATCCGGTTTTGATCTAATGGCTAATATAAGTTAATAACCAATTTTCTAAAAATTTCAAAAAATTTTAAAAAAAAAATATTTTTTTTCAAAAAAATTTTTGAAAAAAAAATTAAAATGTTTTCGAATAATTTTTTTTGAAAGAAAATTTTTAAAAATTTTTTTGAAAAAAAAAATTCAAATTTTTTTTCCCGAATCAATTCTTTTTTCAATTTTTTGTTTCAATTTTTTTTGTCACACGAGAAAAAATTTTGGAAATTTTTTCCGTCACATGTGAATTTTTTTCACATATGACGAAAATTTCACACTTTTCTTCGTATGTGAATAAATTTTGAAAAAAGAATTTCTAATAATTTTTTCACATGGGACGAAAAAAAAATTCACGTGTGACGAATTTTTTTTTACATGCGACGATTTTTGGAAAAAAAATTTTGGGAAATAAATTTTCGAAAAAAAAAATTGGAAAAAAAAATTTCGAAAAGAAAATTTTTGGAAAAAAAAATTTCGGAAAAAAATTTCGAAATAAAATTTTTCGGAAAATTTCGAGATTACACCGTTGATCCTTATGGCTGGGAAAAGACTGAAATACCCTCGAGTGGATGAGGTATAACGACCGTTAGTCATGTCAGTTAGAGTGAGGGACTAACGATACATAACGTTTCGCAGTTAAGGATGAACGGTGCATTTTTTTTGGTCAAAGGACGAAACTTGTCGGTCAACGCATACCACAAGGACGAATGGTGTAGTTTACTCTTATTAGTATATATATACTATAGGGCATTTTCAGAAACGTTGTCGTTTGGCATCTGGGTTCACGTTTGATTTTTGGGCTGCCTATTTTCTTTTGGCATGTTAAGGTTGCGACATTTAAATATTACTAGACGAATACTTGCGCAAAGCAATGATGTATAATGGCAAACAATTATACTTGCGAATTTGTGGTTCTAGTGTAACTCTTGATGCAACATTTACGAGTTCAACTTTTAGTCATTCCGAGCAAATAATTTATGGGTTATAAACAAAAAATGATAAAAGTTTGAGGATAAAACAATATTTAAAATATTAATTTAATGCTAGATGTTGTTATCATTTTTAATCAAAGGTGTTATAAGGTTTACAAATTAAAACTCAAATTTAAGAACTTTAAGTTTAAGAAAAATTTGTGCATGCATCATAAGTAGTATAGTATAAATATTAGATCAAGTTGTATTAGATCATGAGGGAATTTTGGTTATACATGGGTTTCCGACTCGACATTGCGAGCCGAGTAATCCTAGAGCGGCTAATTTCATATATCCAATTAAACTTGTATATTTGCATGTTTTTTTAAAATTCAAGTTTTTAATGCATGATTTAAATGATGTTTAAGTATGTTTTGAGAAAAGATGCAAATATGCTAGTTTTAGTGGATATATATATGTAATTGTCCCTTAAATTATTAATATTGTTTATCGGTTGCCATAATTTCGTCTAGTGTTTGTTATGTGGTAAAGATAATTTCATCTCCTGTTTTTATGTAGTAAAGATATAATACTTTCATATATAAGTTGCATTAAATTAATTATTTTTTTTCAAGAATTAAAGATTCAAGAAAATGAATGCACCTTTATATGTACTAAAGTATAACTTAAGAAATGACATACTGCCTGTGATGACGTTTACAAACAACATTTGATGCCTTTTGATAATAATAATAAAAAACTTATTTTTGAGACTCCTACCATTTTTTTAAAAAACTAAACAATTACACGTGTATATTAACGAGATTTTATAACGGCCTATAAAGATATTTTGGTTAAGCGTGTTTGCATATCTAAAGTATCACTATAACAATCTCCTGTTATAAAATCTCTATACATGTGTAATCTTCTAGTGCTAATAACATATACATATAAACATACACATACACAAATCATATATAAAAATAGTGATTTAAAAGGTATTTCTATAATTTTTGATGGAAAAAAAGATTGCTATTTTCAAGCAAAACCGGCTAGTTTTTTTTTGCGCCGCTCCTCTTTTTTATTCCGAAAATCCGACCGTCACATATGAATGAAAAACAGAAAGAAGGGAAATTGCGTATTAATTGGTTGGTGCCGACAACGACACAACTTATAACGCGAAGACCGGTATGATCAACTCGTGCCATAAGTCTAGTGGTCCTCTAACAATATTATTTTGTTTGATAAAGTGTAACACCCCGTATTTTCAACGTAGCAGCGGAAGACTAATTAGGGTATTACTTCATAGATCACAGTCATAAATCATAGAAAACGACTCAGAAGGAGACGTTTATAAAAGTTGTTATCATTTAATGAAAACTCAATATTTGAGATTACAAAAGAGATGCCACATGGTTTTCAACTTACACAAAAGTAAGTATTGGGTTTGTAGAAAATGATAATATTATTTTACACGAAATAAAATGTCATGGGGCCCACTCCGTGCCTGATGTATTTCTCCTCAATTACCTGAGATAAATATGCTAAAAAGTTAACAAATTGTTGAGTGAAATTCATAGGTTTATAGTAATCAGTTGAACAGAAAACATATAGTGATAATTGCTTCAAAGACAATTAATCAGGAAAAAAAAATCATATATTATTACCTTAAGCTCATGACACGCAATACGTTAAATGTGCATCATAGATATGATGTAAAAGTAATAGCGCCCTCCTGGTAGGTAGCTTGCCATTCTACCTAGTATGTCTCAAATATAGTGTGTTTGGTTACCAAGCAGGTTACCACAAACGGGGTCGTTAACCCCAAATAGATCTATCCACAATATTCACGTTCACTCGCATGTGACTAATGACTCATGATAGTGAGGTTCCTTTGACAATAGCGGTACTTAGGCAATAATATGATCAGGCATAACATACATTTGCAAAAAGGCTTGTGTTCAGGTTTATAGCATGTGTCTCCCCCATGGGAATTTATAAAATCAAGTAAAAGTGGGGATATGAACTCACCTCGGTAGTACAGTTGATGTAGACTAAATAAAGATAACACAAATTGATCCTGTTGATTCACACGAATGCCAGGAACAACTCTTCCAATAATCGTTGATTCACAGAATACCGATTACTAGGATAATTCTTAGCAAAAAGCTGCCAAAAATAGACTTTTCGTATTTCTTGGAACTGATTATTCCACATTACAAAGGAATTCTTAAATAGGACTACAAAACAGAAACGGGCCCTAAAAGACAAACGGGCTGAAAGATATTGCAAAAACAAAGTCCAAAAAAGACCCGAAAAAACACTAAAATGCAAATAACTCATATAATAGAGTGTTTCGGGGCTCGAAAGTTCTAGAAACCGACGACGTCAGTTTCCAACCACGTGCTCCTCGTTCCAAGCTTCGATTTGTCTGGTAATTCGCCTAAAACGGAGCCCCGTAGCCCAAGTTATGCCCATTTTAGTGAGGCCCCTTTTGTCACGCGATTTTGGGCCCCAGAAACATAATAGCCTATTCATCAACACTTGGGCCCACATCAATAGTAACCAAGATATTGCAGTATCAAATGAAAGTGGGCGATTCCAATGCGTGGCCTAGATTTATATGGCAAGTCTTAGGTTTCGATAGTTTAAGTTCATGACTTCAACGAATAATGTTTGAAAAACAACGTTGGCAAGACACCTGTATCGTTATTACTTGTGCGGTGATGCTTAAAGTTCAAAAACAAAGTTTCAGTATATTATTCAAGTTATATTTATCCTTTTAAGAATAATATCTTTATATATAGAATAGTTCTTCTATATTATTATGTAGGTAAAATTCTCGTTTAGTGTTTACAAAAATTGATAAATGATAAGTTAATATATTTATTTAAATATTTTTAGTTAGTGCATGACAAGTTATATATAATGTTTTGTTTTATTTAAATTAACTTTTATTAATTGTCATAGAAATTAATGTGATTATAACAATTAGAAATCGTTGAAATCGTAAATGTACGTTTTTATAAAAATCGGTGTAACTCGTTTGTAAATATAAATTTTTCAAAATATTCTAAAGTTACAAATTTAACTCATAACTTATAAAAAATTACACTTTCTACCCTATGTTTAAAGATTTTACATTTCTAGTCCAAAGTTGAGATTTTTACTTTTTACTCATAGTTTCTGAAAATGATAGTTTCTGCCCTCTATTTTCATGTTAACTTGACAGTTTCTGTTTTAACCCGATAGTTTGTCAGATTTTACATTTTCTACCCTAGTTTTGTAACGTTTGCGTTTTTAGTCCAAAAACTTATAAATTGTAAAATTTAGTTTTCTTTTCTTATGGCATGATTCAAATGCTTAATTTGGGCGTATTCCAACTGCTTATTCCACGCGGGCTTATTCGTTGGGCATAGTGGGCCGTGTGCATTTTGAAAACGGTTATGGGCTTTTAAGCCCATCAAAGATGTCAAATAAAAAAGAATATAGGACCCGATTGATTGTGTTGTTTAAGCTTAGGTCTTGGGCTCGTTCATAGTGTTTAATGGCTTGTTTTCATGACTTATCATAGCAGCTTATTTTTTTAGCTTATGGAGAATTGGGTCGAGCTTATAAGTCTAACCATGGTTCATTAGTTAACGAAAATGACACCCGATTCGTTAGAGGTTTTCACAGACGAATCTTTTTTTGTGGTTGACTAAGAGTGTGAGTTAGCTTATATATAAGTGCTTTATCTCCTTTAGTATACTTCTAAGTAAAGACAAAATTGGTTTTTCACCACACAAGATATTCGAACATAAGTTGTCTTTGTATATGATTAACGTAAACGTGTATAAAAGTTTAAAACATGTCAAGACTACTTTATGAAGAAACTAGTTATGTAGCTAGAACTATTCTAGTTATTCAAATAGAGTTGGAGGGCCTTACAACACCAACTATTCTAATGGTGGTGAAGAGGCACGAGTGGAGGATGAATGAGAACAAGAGAAACCCGGTTCACTAACCAACTTCTCACTACCTAACCCATATTAACTAAACCTCAAAGGACTTGTTGTACCCTTAAACTTCTACCCAAGCTTTCTCCTTTTCCCTTTGCTGCTCGACAGTAATGAAAGATGCAAGTGAGAGTGTTTTGTAAGTTTGAGAGTTGTGAGAAGTGGTGGTGGGGTGTGATTGCTTATATAGCCAAGCATGGCATGGTCTCAACAATATTAAATTGTTACTTGCATAGGAATTGAGCAAAAAGGGAAGAAGTAACCAAATAGTGTTTGGCATGCATGCTTGTTCGGCCGATCTTAAGGGAAGAGGGGAGTTGTCACTTCGAGTGTGTTGAGGGGGGGGGGGGGAGGGGGAACATGTGGAAAACTAGAAGGGGGGGGGGTTGAATAGTTTTACCGATTAAAACTTCATTTTAAAATGTTTAGATCAACTTAGTTCAATCTATTTAAATGTGTATATTGGATGTTTATAGATAGGTATGTGTAGAAACTAGAAGGGGGGTTGAATAGTTTTACCAATTAAAACATCGTTTTAAAATATTTAGATCGACTTATGTCAATCTATTTAAATTTGTATGTTGGATGTTGATAGATAGATGTGTAAATATGTAATGTAAAGGTAAAGAGTAAGAAACACAAAACCACGACACGAGTGTTTATAGTGGTTCGGCTACAAGGACACCTTCCTTGCCCTACTCCACTCCCCGAGTCACCTATTCGAGAGTTCGTAATCACTACACAACACAAACTCCTTGTGGCGGAGAAACCTTCACAACATCACATACTCTTTTTCTGGTACAAGGCTAGACACCGGGTTCTTCCACGAGGTAGAACCACACCTATCACAACGCCGCCTAAACTTTATCCGGTACAAGGCTAGATACCGAGTTCCATTACAAAGGAGGAACTACTACCTAACACTACACAATACCTATCCCAAAGGAGACCCACTCCTTATTACAACATCATCAAGGATATCAATATCCTTGGACACAACCTATCTCTATTTTTACATCGATGCAACATATCGATTGTACACCCTTGTCATCTTTCACTAATGCATTTGACATGATCTTTTGGCACCTTTCACTAATGCCTTTGACTTGACCCTTTTGGAATCCTTCACTAATGCCTTTGATACGGACGTTTGGCACCTTTCACTAATGCCTTCGTCTTGACCCTTTTGGCATCCTTCACTAATGCCTTAGACACAACACTTCTTGAGAGGAAGAAAGAACTATCAACAAGAGAACTTCAGTAGTCTTGATGATGACGAAGCATGGCAACTCATGTACTTGAGCTTGCTTGACTTCAAGTGGTGGTAATCTCGCCTTTAAGAGGAACCTAGAGAATCACACAAAAACAAACACAAACTACATAGAAAGATCCTTTGGATCTGAGGTTAAAGAGTATACAATACTAGATGAAAGTATGTGTGTAAGTGGCAACTTGTAATGAATAAATGGCTCATTATTTATAGACAAAAGTATGCTACTGTTCCACGGATCCCACGGATCCCTTACTTGAGGGATCCATCTAGTGTAAACTGGGGGAACCGTGGGACGCTCCTCTTTGCCCATGGATTATGGGTCATGGGTTATGGGTCCTAGACTTTGGACCATGGGTATCTAAGTAGATACAATGTATCTTGAAGATGCAATGCATCTAGTCCATGGGTTATGGCTTAGCTCCATGGGTCATGGATAATACCCATTATGACTTATGCATGATGTCATGCAATGGGTTATGGATTATGCTCCATGGGTATGGGTCATGGAATTTGGGTTTTACCCAACTATATTCAATGTATTAAGTCAATGGGTTAAATACTTAAACTTCTACCCATTCTATTACCCATTATAATACATATTAAGTATGTATATATCTACCCAATATGAAAACACTAGTTGTTGCACATATTCATTACTAAATCATGAAAGCACTGTTACTTGTTTAGTGTTTTATATGAAAATGTAAGTGTGTTATAAACTATTAGCTCAAACCATTTACGTATTTTATTAGTTTCGTTAAAATGATCTTACGTTTGTTATCGACGAAACATTAGAAGATCGTAAAATATAAATAAACGTTTTTACGGCTTATTTGTATTAACAGTATGTAAATATGTAATGCAAAATGTAACATATTGGATTTTACAAACACATCAAACCATAAACACAAGAGGCGTATAAATGATATTTTAGAGAGAGAAAGTTAGAGGTTGGGAACTTTAGTGAGAGAAAGAAAAATCTTATTATGAGCTCCAACTCTCTACCTTGGGAGGTAGAGAGTATTTATAATCATTACATAAATCGCCACCAACGGGCTGTGGATCAGGCATACAGTGGATAAAGACCCGTCCGTCCTCCACGGTGTTACTTAACTAAATACTACCAAACATTAACTAATCTACGACTACGAGTTTTCTAACGATTACATATACTTGAGGTGACCGACTCTTTAATAACCGGATTTACTAAATCCTAACAATCTCCCCTGTGACAACTCGTAATTTCAGGTCATTTTACAAAATTTGAAAATTTCACTATTCATCTCGGGAATTTACTATTCACCGGTTACTATTCAAAATTTTACTATTCACCGTTTTTGGGGTCAAAGTAATATTCTGAGAACGTATTTCAAAAATTACTATTCACGTAACATTATTCATTCCCGGAGAAAATTTCTATTCATGCTTCACTATTTCATCGTTAATCGTAAACTAGGTTTACGAGTATCAAATTCGCGTAACCTTAATGGTTTAGCTGTGAATTCATGAACATTTCATCGAGGACATTTCATATAGACTAGGTTTAGTCTACATATCATTAGCATCATTATCATCATATTAGTTCATGCGTGGTTTCGCATTTTTCATTAAACGCATAATTTCTTATTAAATAAACGCTATCGCGTAAACATTTATTTTGAATATTGATCAGACACTTTCAAAAATTAACTTAATATATTTTTATACTCATTTTAAGACTATAAAAATCATATTATTAATTTACCCGATGTTTTAAATTTATTTGGTTTATAAATTGTTATATTTATATAATTACGACGGTTTTCGTAAACACTGCAAGATAATTATTGTTTCACTCAAATTTTGTGAGAAATGTATTTTTCTAATTTTTATGACTTCAATACATTTTATTTTGTTCCGTTAAAATCTATTTTTAGTTAACGCTACAATTAATACCTAATTATATTTACAAAATACCTATTATATCTACATTTAAATACAATTATACAACAAAAATACATCAAACCCCCCCCCCCCCCCAAATGTCACATGGCCGGCCAACCCCCCTCCTTTGTCACCACTTGTTACAAAATATCTCACTAGATATTAACTTAATATATCTCTACCCTAGATATTATTTCAAAACACATACATATCACATACTCAAGGTGTAAACCAAATTTTGTTCTCTCTTCTTCTTCCTCTCTTGAACCGGCCATACCAAGAAAACATGAAGAACTCATAAGATTTTCAAGCTCCAAGTATTAATCAAGTCTTAGAATTAATCTAGTTAAGGTTTTGAAATAAAAACCTCATGATTATTAAGCATACTTTGCTCAAAAATCCATAATCATTCAAGTAAGCATTTCATGACTTTTATAACTTTTTCATATTCATCTTATTGTTATTTCATCATTTTTGCAAGAAACATGCATGTTACATATGAATTTATACCACTTTTGTTGTTTTTATTACTTATTATGTAATATAATTATCCTATAATGAATCCCTTGAAACATATCACTTTTGGTGATGTCTAGGAACCCATGACACCCTAAGAAGGTGTATTGTAGGATTTGAATAGCTTCGGAGTTGTTTTGAATTGGTTAGAATAGGTTTGGCGCGAGAAAAATTCATTTCGACAAGTTTTCTAAAGGGTCTGTCCATATTTTTGGAATCTGGAAATCTCGACAGTAAATAAAAAATTTTGGCCTAGATATTTAGAAAATACACTTTAAAACGAAAACGTGGCCGCTTGAACGGATTAAAACCGGAGCTATAACGAAGAAGTTATGAATTTTTCAAGTTGACGACGAAAACTAATTGTTTCAGAAAATTCAGCATGCTGTCTCGACTTTTTACGAGTCAAAAATGAGTCTTAAGCGTTATAAAATGTGTCGACTTATCAAAAATATATTAGTATACTTTGATACGAAGCTAAGGACATATAAAACGTAGAAAACGGACTTGTAACGATTAAATTACACGCGATTTAACAAAGTTGCCGTAACTTTATTATATAAGAAAAACTAATATATTTTCTAATAGCCAAGAAATATCGGCCGCGAATGACCATGTTGAGGGTCGTTTTTAACATTGATAGAGTACTTTTCAGAAAACGATGTCTTCTAGTAAAAGTGAGTTCACCTAGCCTATTTTCCAAAATGTCCGACCGTTCGTCAAGCGGAGTTGTAATGAATAAAATATGGTCACTCAAACTTTGCCGAAAACCACCCTTAAACAATATTTTGGTACAAGTACCCTACTTTACCTATATTTTTCTCCAAGATCGAGACCTCTAGGATGAAAACTTAAATGCTAAAACTTTGAGATAATGATACAAGCTTCCCAAAACCGTTGAGTTTGTTTCCTAACACTCGATGTGCACCATTTTACGACTAGCTTTTCAAGGCTATTTAGTCACTTTTATGAAATTGTCAAATGACAATATTTTACGACGAAAAGTTATAGTTTCATAATAAATCACTAAATGATTATCGTAGGATATCATTTCAGCGTAAATACTTGTAAAGTATTTTATAACATGACGAGATGTCATAAACATATATTTCGACGATAAATTCTATTTTCAAAAACGTACAAGTGGTATAGATTACATGTGGATTTGCATGCACGACATTGTTTCATGATTTACATTAGAACATATCATTCATAATAGGTCACGGTCAGAGGTTGCGCATCATTTCAGTATTGCCATTATATCATCATTATCATTGCAACATGTGAGTTTTCATAGCCCCGATTTATTCAAGTTTATACTTATTTCAAACCTACGGGGGAGAATACATTGCACATCATTTTTATTACGATGCCAAGTATATCAAATTCATTTACATTGCTTAAGTTACCTCATGCCAATTGAATGTCCCCATTATATAACATGAACCGTTAATTCCGAAATAAGCGAGGGTGAGTGGATAGATCTATCGAGGGTGACTCCTCCATCCGGGTTGGTGGATTCCAACTGGTTAAACGGATGCATTTCATTTAATAACATTATTTGAGTTGTTTGGCAAACACTCTGTTGGGGCGAACATCATGATCAGTCTAGTTTCGGTGTCATGGACTTATAGCAATTGTAACATTTTTTTTATGTGACATTATTGTCATACATGGCCTATACTTGTGGTAGTCGTATTAAACATTTTACATGAACTCTATGAACTCACTCAACCCTTGTGTTGACACTTTTAGCAATGTATTTTCAGGTAACCAAGGCATATACTTCATGGCATGCATGTGGACATATCATAGAGTCGCGGTGACGACGCGTCTCATATGGGATTTTTACACTTTAAAAACATCGTTTGACTTGTACCAAACTTATTTTCCGCACATGTTGATTTTCATTTGGGACCTATCTTTGTAACTCTGAATGTTTTTAATATATCAAACGATGTTCTTTTCAAACGACACTTTAGGTCGTTCAATATAACTGTGATTGTGATGCTATGACAGTCAATCCCCAGGAATTCCATTCCGCTGCAAAACAGGTAATTTGGGGGTGTGACAGATTGGCATCAGAGCTTCGGTTATAGAGAACTAGGTTGCATCATTGACCCTAGACTATAACTACATCATCATAGCATCTCATCATTTCATCATAAGTGCATAGTCACTATACATGCGGTTTCATACGCACATTTTGCGAGTTATTTACTTTCATTTCAAAATCGATTGTCACATAGATGCCTTCAAATACTCATCCCATCATACTCACATCACTTTGACATGGAGAATGCCCTGTCATTCCCTATCACAATTTTAACATCAGTTGACTCAACACCGATAACATCAGATGATGAGACTGAACTCTTTTAGGAGGACGAAGTTGCACCTACACCTTCACGATCACCATTGATTCACTGTAGGGTTAGGAAAATTTTTATCATTCTGTTGGGACGGATCATACCATTTGGTAGGACTTATAGGCTTAGTCCTAGTGGACCTATTAGTCGTACATTTGATTTGCCGCTTGGGAAGCGTGCATAATTTGACACACCACTACCATCTACCACTAAGACTACAGAAACTACACTATCTTATAGATTTAAGGACTGTGAGAGTTTCAAAGCTGTTGTTACTAGACAGCCTACTACTCCTACACTTGAGACATGATTAGACCATCAATAGGAACAGATAATAAGTACCTTTCTAGCTAATGTAATCTTTATCATTTATTATTTTCACGATAATCACGACCTTTGTTTATTTCATTCCTTATTCCAATTGCCCAATTTTCAATCATTTAGCAATGATACCTCACTATCTTACTAGGGGTTAGGCCAACTTTATTCTTGACCAATTAGGAGACTATTACCATTCTATGATGTTTCCCCATGTATTCTAAAAACCATTCCTCAAATTATATTTCAAGTTATTTTGCTACCATTTCATGAAATTATTTCACTTAATTTTATTTCAAGCTATTCTACACTATCTTAGAAACATTGTTTCATAAAGTTTTAAAACAGGTTATTTCGTTACCACCCTATCAATTGGTTTTCAGTCATTTTATCAACGATTTAATATCATCATGCGAAACGATTCTCATGTTACTCTGAAAAATTATTGAGCCATTATTTGACAAAACAAAACGTTGAATACCATCTAAAACTTCGGAGGAACATAATACCATTTCAACAAAACCAAGCATCACATCATTTGTCCTCGATTATACATGGCCTGATCACCTATGTATAATTCAGGAAGAATTATGTCATGAAAGTAACAAGCATCATTTCCAATCTCTTAAAACAATCTTCACTCAAAAGCAAAGCTTTGTAATCAGATAAATTGTTCATAAACATTTCTTTTGGTTAACACTCTGTAGAAGCCTACGCCATTCATCCCTCACTCAACCGATAAGTTAGGATTTGACGAGCGACCTTTTTAGGAAAGGTTTCCTATACAATCTATGAGGAGGATTCCTCGATACAAGAAAACAATGAAAGGATTTCAGATTTCCCAACAAGGACTAGAAGTATATAGTAAGACGTTTCAAAACTCAACAAAAATCTTAAGACATCACGAGACATTCCGAATCACTAATTTGGATTAGAATCCAAACTCTATCATTTCAAGAGTACTAGCTAGACCGAGCTACAAGATTTAGTACGAAGCGAATACACACTAAGCAACACTATAGGGATAAACCAAGTCTTCTAACTGGGACTGCAGAACATTCCATTTAACATGGCCTCAACAATATGTGAACTTCCCTACAATGAGTTTTCCTTAAAGGAAAATTTGGTTAAGTTAAGGTTATCGATATAAACTTCCCCTAAGGCATTGTGTTCTCTAGAAATTACAAATAACCTCACTTCTATATCAAGAGATGCAACAGGTTTGAACATATCAGACAATCAATGACTCTCCACCTACAAGTGAAATTAGAACAAACATTCTTCGACATAGTATAAGCTGATATCTATGTTTATGCTAGCATGATAACAATCTAAGTGATGAAATAATTTTAGAAGCACTCAATATCTGGACAAATCTTAAAAATCAATCACTGCATCACATCACTTAAATATTTAAGGTTTTATGACTTTACAACATAGAGCATGGAAACACTTCGATAAGCAAACAATAAACATTTTAGTCATGGAGACTAAGCACCTTAGGCAAGTAAGATTCAAGTAATGACATTCGCTAGAACTAGAAACGCGAGGAATCACAACTATTACCCATAATCTATTCTTTTCAATAAGGTCCTTTTCGACAAATTTAACATTTCGAAATTTGACACGAGACACGTGGTATCAATTCCAGTTGTACTTATTATAAGCTATTCGATTAACCTTAGGCTTCTGACAATCATATCAAGATTCCCATGGAATCTATTAGGACATGAGTACCGCCTATTATCCTCAGCTCAATGGTTAGAGCGAGAGAACGATTCAGACATTACAAGATATACTCAAGGCATGAGTAGTTTTCTAGAAATGATTAGGTAAATCATTCTTCATCGAACAAGTTGCTTTACAACAATAGTTATTACATGAACATATTGACTACACCATTTGAGGCACTCTAAGGTTGAGGTGTCAATCACTTATTCACGGAACAAAATCAGGAAAGTCCAACTCATTAGTACATGACTTATTCATGAAACAACAAAGTAAACATACAAATCAAGAATCAGTTACAAGTAACAACACATAGCTAGATAAGCTACGTCGATATACGACGCAAAATATTGGAAGTATGTTCCATAAGTCGCAAACCATTAGAATTTCAAATTGGCAACAAATTTATATTCAAAGTCCCGTCTTGGAAGGGCGTCGTATGATTCAGAAAAACATTGGACGACCCAATGCGACTCAAATATCCTCACCTTTCACCGATAACACTGTAGAACCTAACATGGACTGAATTCAGGGACTGAATTCCTTTTTGGTTGGGCGAATGTGACAACTCGTAATTTCAGGTCATTTTACAAAATTTGAAAATTTCACTATTCATCTCGGGAATTTACTATTCACCGGTTACTATTCAAAATTTTACTATTCACAGTTTTTGGGGTCAAAGTTATATTCTGAGAACGTATGTCAAAAATTACTATTCACGTAACATTATTCATTCCCGGAGAAAATTTCTCTTCATGCTTCACTATTTCATCGTTTATCGTAAACTAGGTTTACGAGTATCAAATTCGCGTAACCTTAATGGTTTAGCTGTGAATTCATGAACATTTCATCGAGGACATTTCATATAGACTAGGTTTAGTCTACATATCATTAGCATCATTATCATCATATTAGTTCATGCGTGGTTTCACATTTTTCATTAAACGCATAATTTCTTATTAAATAAACGCTATCGCGTAAACATTTATTTTGAATATTGATCAGACACTTTCAAAAATTAACTTTATATATTTTTATACTCATTTTAAGACTATAAAAATCATATTATTAATTTACCCGACGTTTTAAATTTATTTGGTATATAAATTGTTATATTTATATAATTACGACGGTTTTCGTAAACACTGCAAGATAATTATTGTTTCACTCAAATTTTGTAAGAAATGTATTTTTCTAATTTTTATGACTTCAATACATTTTATTTTGTTCCGTTAAAATCTATTTTTAGTTAACGCTACAATTAATACCTAATTATATTTACATAATACCTATTATATCTACATTTAAATACAATTATACAACAAAAATACATCAAACACCCCCCCCCCCAAATGTCACATGGCCGGCCAACCCCCCTTCTTAGTCACCACTTGTTACAAAATATCTCACTAGATATTAACTTAATATATCTCTACCCTAGATATTATTTCAAAACACATACATATCACATACTCAAGGTGTAAACCAAATTTTGTTCTCTCTTCTTCTTCCTCTCTTGAACCTGCCATACCATGAAAACATGAAGAACTAATCTAGTTAAGGTTTTAGAATTAATCTAGTTAAGGTTTTGAAATAAAAACCTCATGATTATTAAGCATACTTTGCTCAAAAATCCATAATCATTCAAGTAAGCATTTCATGACTTTTATAACTTTTTCATATTCATCTTATTGTTATTTCATCATTTTTGCAAGAAACATGCATGTTACATATGAATTTATACCACTTTTGTTGTTTTTATTACTTATTATGTAATATAATTATCCTATAATGAATCCCTTGAAACATATCACTTTTGGTGATGTCTAGGAACCCATGACACCCTACGAAGCTAAGGACATATAAAACGTAGAAAACGGACTTGTAACGATTTAATTACACGCGATTTAACAAAGTTACCATAACTTTATTATATAAGAAAAACTAATATATTTTCTAATAGCCAAGAAATATCGGCCGCGAATGACCATGTTGAGGGTCGTTTTTAACATTGATAGAGTACTTTTCAGAAAACGATGTCTTCTAGTAAAAGTGAGTTCACCTAGCCTATTTTCCAAAATGTCCGACCGTTCGTCAAGCGGAGTTGTAATGAATAAAATACGGTCACTCAAACTTTGCCGAAAACTACCCTTAAACAATATTTTGGTACAAGTACCCTACTTTACCTATATTTTTCTCCAAGATCGAGACCTGTAGGATGAAAACTTAAATGCTAAAACTTTGAGATAATGATACAAGCTTCCCAAAACCGTTGAGTTTGTTTCCTAACACTCGATGTGCACCATTTTACGACTAGCTTTTCAAGGCTATTTAGTCACTTTCATGAAATTGTCAAATGACAATATTTTACAACGAAAAGTTATAGTTTCATAATAAATCACTAAATGATTATCGTAGGATATCATTTCAGCGTAAATACTTGTAAAGTATTTTATAACATGACGAGATGTCATAAACATATATTTCGACGATAAATTCTATTTTCAAAAACGTACAAGTGGTATAGATTACATGTGGATTTGCATGCACGACATTGTTTCATGATTTACATTAGAACATATCATTCATAATAGGTCACGGTCAGAGGTTGCGCATCATTTCAGTATTGCCATTATATCATCATTATCATTGCAACAGGTGAGTTTTCATAGCCCCGATTTATTCAAGTTTATACTTATTTCAAACCTACGGGGGAGAATACATTGCACATCATTTTTATTACGATGCCAAGTATATCAAATTCATTTACATTGTTTAAGTTACCTCATGCCAATTGAATGTCCCCATTATATAACATGAACCGTTAATTCCGAAAGAAGCGAGGGTGAGTGGATAGATCTATCGAGGGTGACTCCTCCATCCGGGTTGGTGGATTCCAACTGGTTAAACGGATGCATTTCATTTAATAACATTATTTGAGTTGTTTGGCAAACACTCTGTTGGGGCGAACATCATGATCAGTCTAGTTTCGGTGTCATGGACTTATAGCAATTGTAACATTTTTTTTATGTGACATTATTGTCATACATGGCCTATACTTGTGGTAGTCGTATTAAACATTTTACATGAACTCTATGAACTCACTCAACCTTTGTGTTGACACTTTCAGCAATGTATTTTCAGGTAACTAAGGCATATACTTCATGGCATGCATGTGGACATATCATAGAGTCGCGGTGACGACGCGTCTCATATGGGATTTTTACACTTTAAAAACATCGTTTGACTTGTACCAAACTTATTTTCCGCACATGTTGATTTTCATTTGGGACCTATCTTTGTAACTCTGAATGTTTTTAATATATCAAACGATGTTCTTTTCAAACGACACTTTAGGTCGTTCAATATAACTGTGATTGTGATGCTATGACAGTCAATCCCCAGGAATTCCATTCCGCTGCAAAACAGGTAATTTGGGGGTGTGACATCCCCCTAAGGGAGGTCACCTCAAAAATACATAGAATACAAACAGATATTACAATAATATTGTCCTTGGATTCTTGTTAACGATCTTTGCTCTGTACCTCGTAGTCATTGATTCTTCATTTTCGCATGTTTGGTTAATCCAAGTGGAGGTCTTAAACTGATCCACGTGAGAATGAGTTTTGAGCCAGCTTTGAGATCATCAGCAAACATAAATCTCTGACTCTTCCATTGTGGTGTCGGTATTATGTGATGTTGTGACATTTGGACCGACATGCTCACATTCTGGATCATGATTTCTTCTTATCAGAGTAGCGGCAGCTTTAATTGATTCATGATATTTGCAGCAGCGTAGCAGAAGCATGGAGTGAAAATATCAGAGTCGTTGATGCACTTATCATGATTTCTTTAGAGATGAATGTGTAGTGTGAGCATGCGGCTATGGATTGACCGCTTCATTCTGATCAGATGCAAACGTCGGGCGTACCTGCATACAACAGTTAGCAATAAAGTGCACGAAGGTGTCTTTGATCACTTTCGTTGAATTGAGGTACACGGCCCACGGTTCCCCGTTGATCAGTACAAGTACTGCCTATGATCAGGTATAATTCTGAAGAATTTCCTTGACAGGGTTTCGCAGCTGGTCTAGCTGTTCTCAAACCAGAACGTCTCAAAGAATACAACATGGAGTGAGTGAACCAGCAAATTGAGATTCACTGATTGATGAAAAGAGATTTGATAAACAATCGTGTACCGCTCAATAGAAATTGTTTTTGCAATACAAAGAAGGTTTTAAAGAAAATCAGTTATCAATAATAAACACCTTTTATTTTGAAATATTAGTACACAGTCGATGTGCTAAGGAAAAGGATTTTAAAGCACAACGACCGGTTTTTCAAAGGTATTCGTCAATCCATAACCTGAACCAGGATTGATTCAATAGATTGAATTGCCCCATTGTTTCTGCTCAGTTGTCACATGGTTGATCTATTGGATAGATCTCACATGCCACCCACCAGGAGCTTGTTTGATGTTGGCTCCAGAAGGCTTTCCATCTTCACTATGAATATGTTTGCATATCACTCAGATGTTCTGGCAATACCACAAGGATAATGCGTAGGACTCATAAGATGTAATCTCTCTTTCCACATTGTGTGAAACAGAGAGTCTTCAATGACAGTGTCCTAAAGAGATTTATTTGATGATCTCGTGGCTCTAGACTCAATTGTGAATATTTGGATCCTATGTCAGAGACTAGGGAGAGGGTCTCCTTCTTCAATATCAACAAACTCTAAGAGAAAGTCGATAGATAGTGTCGGTTCCCCGTGAGAATGAAACAAGCCCTTTTAAGAGGAACTTGAGTAGCTTGGGAAGTTGTAGTGCAGTGCGTCACTGGGTCCATGACGTCTTGTCTTCAATACCGATGTTACCTTGGTAACCACCAATAGCATACATAAAGTAAGTTTGGTCGGTCTATTTGGTATTGTTCATCTGCCGTTGGAACCAATTGAAAACCATTTGAAAATCAATCCAGATACTTGTGATATATTATCAAAGCATTTTGTACCTGAATTGTTTTTTATATTTGGAAAAAGAGCTCCCGCTCAACATGTGCATCATGTATTAAAAATCGTTTTTAGGACACAGAGGCAAGAGGATGAATTAACTTCTTTGAATATCATTTTCTAAAAGATATCAACATCACTTCCCTGATTAAATCAAGTATATAAAGCATATTTGGGGAAGGATGAGGTTTTCACAATTTTGCTCCCCCTTAATATGTGCCTCAAGGTTTCAAAGAGTTTTGCACATATTGGAAGCAACCTGCACTTAGAGACAAATCAATCACGTTTCAATTCTTTATAGTTTTAAAGTTGCTCCCCCTCAACATGTGCATGGAAAATTTGAAATCGTTTGGCACATGTGGGGAGGAATGCTTGCAACACACTTGTGAAACCATTTATCGAATCATCAGTTTAAATCCAATTTAAATCACAAATTCTCTCCCGATCACAATTTTCTAATCATTTGAGATTTGTGATCTCTGTTGATTTAAATTGATTTTGAAAGCTTTTGAGGAGAATTGTGACTTGATTATGAAAACTTTTTAACTGATAAGGATCGGATTATGAGACTTTAAACTCCATTGTTAAACATGCATGATTATCTTTCAAAAACAATTGTATGACAAATAACCTTTTGATTTAATTGAAATCATTCTCCCCCTCAATCAATGACATAAGTTGTTGATTGAGAGATAGATATTTTGACAAATGATCAGAGCAGATGATTTTCAAAAATAGGGTTCGAGTTATTTTTCAAAGCAATTAGTTTCATTAGATAGAGGTAATTGTTTATAGAATCAGAGCATGAGATTTGAAAACAAGATAAAACATGGCTCTGTTCTTTCTTTGAAAAGCGGGTTATTGCCTGAAATGACAATAAACCATTGTTTCACTTTCTCCCAAAAATATTTTTGATTTTTTGATTTTTTTTAAGAACATTCGAACAACATCTAAAGTCCCGTGTCATTCTTTGAATGACAGCACAAAGACCGTAGATATATTCGAATCGAGAAAAACATGACAAAAAGACAAATTTTTAAATTTTTTTTTTGAAAGTTTTATTTTTCTATTTGCTTTTCGAAATGAATATTAACAAGAGATGGATGAAGAAAGACCTTTACTCCTCGTTTTACTCTTGAAGACGTTTGAGTGTTTCTGGTTGAAGGCTATTTAGACCAAGTCGTGGGAGGATAAACTCAAAACGTTCTCTAGGAAGAGCTTTGGTGAAGATGTCTGCTAACTGGTATTCAGACCTCACAAAATAAAGTTCCACCACACCGTTTTCAACTTGCTCCCTGATGAAATGATGTCGAATGTCGATGTGCTTTGCTCTTGAGTGTTGTACGTTGTTGTATGAGAGAGCAATAGCACTTTTATTATCACAATACAGAGGGATTTTGTTGAATTCAAAGCCATAGTCAGATAATTGGGATCTCATCCATAGGATTTGAGCACAACAAGATGACATGGCTATGTATTCAGCCTCTGTAGACGAAATAGAAATACTCATTTGCTTCTTTGAAGACCAGCTCACAAGCTTATCACCCAAAAACTGAGCACCTCCAGACATGCTTCTACGTGTGTTGGAATCACTCCTAAACCATAATCAAGTGTTAGTAATTAATATGTAATAGTTAGCTTTATTATGGCCTTTATGTTTGTTAATAGCCTTAAGCTTATGTAGAAGGCCCATGAGCTTAGGCCCAAGCCCATTTAAGAAAGGATGGAAACTAGGAGTGTTGCCCTAGCTTTCCTCCTATAAATACTCTTGTAAACCTTCATTTGAAGGTTGGTTGTTCAAGTTTTTCTTTCATTCACATCCTACGCCTAAACCGTATTATTGCTTTGTGTGTGTGTGTTAGATCTTGTTCAATCGCCTCATATCCTTTCTTATAAGCTTGTGTTTGTAAAACTAGTGACCTAACAGTGGTATCAATCGCCTACTAGTTGGGTGAATCGTTTTGTTTTTGAAGTGGGTTTTGGTCCTACGCGTAAACCTAACGAGTGATACTTTGGTTTGTTTAAAAACACGTTTTTTACACTTTTTAATCCAAGATTCTTGTACTTTCAATGTTTTGAGGTGTTAAAATAACTGTTTTTGGCAAAAAGTTTCAACCTTTACGCGTGGATATACGTTTTTAAGCTTGGTTTTTTAACGAGGGTTTCATTCTACGCTTAACTGTTTTAGAGGCTTTGGTTCATCAAGTTTCACACTTTTGTGTATTTTGGTGTTATTGAAGCTATTTTATTACACAAAAACGGGTTTAGAAACACTTTTGGACAGAATCAAAATTTTGAGCATTTCTACGCGTAGTAAAACCTTAAAACTACGCGTAAGTGCTTCCTTGGTTTGATCTTCATTTTCGTGGTTTATTCCGTGTTTTCTTACTTGGATAAGTCTGAAAATACGTCGACTTTGGATATCTCTTGCACTGTGATAGTGTAAAAGATCATTTGGGCAAAAACCCTAAAATTACGCATAAGCATAAGCTTACGCGTAGAAATCCTACGCCTAAGATTTTTCCTACGCCTAAGCCTAGTCTAACGCATAAGAAAATCCTACGCCTAACTTTCTACGCCTAACTTTTGTCTACGCCTAACTTTAGAGCTTTTTCCTACTTACGCGTAAGCTAAATCCTACGCGTAACTACTTATTGTTACGCGTAACTTTGGTGTTTTTACGCATAAGTGCTACTTGGTTCTTGTCTTTTCTACGCCTAAGGACACTTCATCAACAAAGGTTCATTTGACTACAAAGATCCATTTTTACCAACACAAGTTTTCAACATGTCTCAACCACCATACTCTAACTATTTCCCTTACACTTATCCTCAACGACAACAACAACTAAGTCCATAACATCAACAATGGAACCAACAACAAGCTATTTATCAACAACAATTTAATCAACAACATACTCCACAACTTGGTGCAATTCCCCCACCACAAATGGTTCAACCACCGCCAAGTCTTCAAGTTCAACCCTACACAAATGATTACAATCAACATCCATCAAGGAACACTATGAAGGAACCCACTTGGTTTGCAAAGATGTATGAAGCTCTAAGCAGTCAACAATCAATTCATGAAGCTGGATCACTTGATAGACCTCCAATGCTCACTCCAGGAAACTACGATCAATGGGTGATAAGGTTCTTTAGGTTTTGTGATCTGAAGAAACCACATGGAAAGTTCTTAAAGAAGGTCATCTTGGAAGGTCCATTTGAGATGCCTACTATCATTGTACCCGGAGATCCTACTGCTATTCCACCAAGAGATGAACAAACCAACATTGCTACTGTTACAGACTTGAATCCTCAAGAACTTCTCCACTATGAAGCAGATGAACTTGCAATGGAATATATCCTCTTAGGATTACCAAACCCAATTCTTCGTAGTGTTGATGCTCAAAAGACTGCACAGAAAATGTGGGATCATATTCGTCTTCTTATGGAAGGATCGGTACTCAATCAGGAGGATTTGGAATCCAAAATTTACTTGGCTTATGAACACTTCATGATTGAACCTGGAGAGACACTAGAGTCCTATCATCATCGTTTTTCAGACATCATCAATGATTTGGATAAACACAACATCATCATGCCAAGAATTGCAGTGAATACTAAGTTCCTGAGTAGTCTTGGTCCTGAATGGGAGAAGTATGGTATTTTTCTCCGTCAAGCGAAGAATATGCATCATTCTACCTATGGATTGTTGTACGATTACTTGAAGCCTCATGAAAAGGAAGTTGATCGGGAAAGGATTCTCCGTGCTCAAATTGCTCCACCTACACATCCGGACAATCAACATCTTGCCTTATATGCTCAACAAAGTTATCCTCCTCAACAAGCAACTCAACCTACTGCCTCAGTCACACCAAACGATCAATCACAACAACCTCAACAAAATCAATTGGTTCCTTACAACAACAACAATGATCAAGCACTTCATAGTCAAACTAATGAGGAATCCGATCTGTTCGAAGCATTGCAACAAGGGTTTGTTATGATTGCTAATGCTTTTAGCCGTTATACAAACAAATCCAACAATCGTATTCGTTCCTCATCCAATACACGAAATCAGGCTGTTGTGAACAATGGACGAGTTGAAGTTCAGAATCGTGGTTATGGTCGTCAAATGGGAGGTGGTCAAGGGTTTAATGCTATGGGTAGGAATAACAACAGAGCTCAAGTGGTAGAACAGGGAAATGCTCAGAATGGGTTGAATGGTCTTCGATGCTACAACTGCAATGAGAAGGGACACCTGGCTAATGCATGCCCAAAGCCAAGGACTAGGGGCAGTGCTTACTTCAAAGAGGCTCTTCTTTTGGCTCTTAAGGATGAAGCTGGTGGATCTCTCACAAACAAAGAACAGAGCTTTATGGCAGATGCAGACTCAGATGATGATATGGAGGACTTGCAGGCCAATGCAGCTGTTATGTTGATGGCTAATATGCAAGAGTTACACATGAGTGAAACAGGCCCAGTGTATGACACTGATGGCTTGTCTCAGGTACCCGAACAAACCATCATCATATCTGAACTAATATCTCCGCCAATATCTGAATCCGACACGGATCAGACTGTTCAAAATGAGTGATCTACATCTCAGTCTGACGATTTTCAAGTTAACCCTGTAGTTACATTTGACGATCAAGATGACCTTATGGTTTCCTTTGATAATCAAATTGACTCCGTGGTTGTACTTGAGGATCTAAAGATTGATCATGCTGTGACTCACGTTGAACAAGATGAACTGTTGCCTCATCCAGATTTTGCTCGGTTAATTCAAGACCATCAAATCAAAATGGAGGAATGTTATGCATTAAATAAGGACTTAAAAAGCAAAAGTGCACTGTTAACCAAGGATTTTGAATGCTTACAAATGCAACTCAACTTTTTCAAAACTCAAGAAAACCGTGAAAAAGGTTTTGAAGCCGCTTTTGCTAAATCTCATCAAAACGAAAAATATTTAGAGAGACAGATGCGTGATCTAGCCGCTTCGAAGAGTGCTTTGTTGTCTGAAATAGAACAACTGAAACATGAACATAAAAGGCAAATTACCGCTCTCACCTTGGAAAATCAACAATCTAAGGCTGAGTTGTTAAATTGTCAAAAACAGTTCTCAGCATACAAAAAGCATTCAACCAATCGGGTAGATGACCTTCTTGCAGAAATTATTGGCTTGCAAAACAAAATTAAAGAGTTTAAAACTGATGTTTACAAACATGGTGAATCAGTAACAGCTATTGAAAAGTTTACTTTAAAACCCAATCCGAAAGGATATGGACCAAATTTGGCTGATTACAAACCAAAGCTTTCACTAAAAACATTCAAACCAAATCCTGAAGTTTCCAGTGCAGAATATAAAATTAATGATACTATTATGAGTGTTGTTGAATATCATCGTCAAGAGGAATTAGATGCAGAAGACGAGAGTCGATCAAAATTAAAAATAGTTGTTTACAACAAACCTTTTAATTATTCAAAACCGGTCACTTTCGTCACACCAACGGATTCTACTAACACACCAAGGGTTATCATCAAAACACCTGAGTCTTCTAATGTTAATCCCCAACCAGACTATGCACAAATTTATGGTCCTTTACCTTCAATCACTGAAGTAAACTCAAAACCTGAAAATCGCAAAATTCTTAGATATTTTGATATTTTCATGGCTGACCTCAAAACTTTAGAACATGAGATAGAACATCATTCTGAAATCAAAGTTCAACACTTTCAATCGCCTTTAGCGCGAGAACAAACAGACATTTTTCAGAAAAATCTTTTACCAAATGTTAAAAATTTGAAAAGTTGTGCATTAGCTTGGGAAAAGGATTTTCATAAGGAACTTGGAGTGATGAAGGTCGTTTTCGAGAAAACTGAAACATCTATTTCTAATACTAAACGCAAAAAGAAAATGTTGAGAAAAGATGTTGATCGACTCTTGGAAGATGTTATCTGTGCTGATATCCATAATGTTGTGTTATTCTATTCTTTGCCACATGCATCTGATTATATCTCTGCTGATAAAGTTGACTCTGTGGTAACTGTTGAGAATACTGATAATGTGCTTCAGATCGAGTCTTTAAAAGCTGAAAATAAACAATTACTTAACGAACTTTACAATGCAAAACGTCGTCTTCTGTGGTGTGAAAAAGATATTCACAATCATCAACTTAGTTTTCAAAAGAAAATCGCTCAATTGAGTGCAAAATCTTCTGATCCTAAAATTGAGCAACTGGATGATCAAAATGTGTCTTTAAAAAGTCAAATCTCAAAATATGAACAAGAACTTGTAAAAGTTAAACAGGAATATGGTGTCATATTTGATTTACTCAATAAGACTCGACATGAAGCATCAAATGAACTTGATCAATATCTTGCTCACACTAGAGATGTCATGAAATTTGCTGGTAACATTCGGTCTAAAATCAAGATTTGATTCACACTATCTCTAAGCTAAGAGAAATGTTAGGAAAGTATGAACAACTTCCGCCAACCATCATTAAGAGATTAGCACTAGTCACACTTAGTAATCGTGCACCTAGAATCCCTACTGCCAAATCACAAGTTGCTAACGTGCTTCCTTCTACTGAAACAGGAATAGTTGCGTCTTTTCCAAACGTCCGCACTTCACAGCCTAGGAGCACTCAATCGAAGAATAGGAAGTTGCGACCTAAGAAAAGATCAATAAGGAATGCTAAAGTAGAAGAACACCCTAGGACTATAAATAAGACTCACGTTGCTTCCACTATAGATGTTGCGTCTGGCAAATGTAATAGCAATAGTAATGTAACGAATGCTAAACCTTTAAGCACTTTTGATATTCAGTCTGATGCACCTTGTGTTATTTGTCGTAAAAGTATGAATTCTGATTGTCATGACAAATGTGTTGCTAAAGCTATAATCTCTCAGTTACGGAATCCAAAGAATCGGAATACCTCTAGGCCCACTAATCATTCTAAGTCTGTGCTTGGTAGACCGCCTTCTTTAGATTCTAAGGCAACCATTGCTGTCACTGTAGCTCCAGTTTCACCTCCTAAGAATGTAGTACCACCTAGTGCATTCACTAAGACAAAAGCAAAGAGTAGTTATAGATGGCAGAAATGGATATATAACACACTAGGATTTAAATTGATGCCTAAAGTCATTAATGTGTGCATGTCTCATATACCTGCTTCGGAACCCTCTAACACTTCAGGTTCCACATCTACTTCTATTCCATCTGTGTCGTCTGTGTGTAATGCAGGTGATACAGATCATTCTCTGGATTGTTGATAGCGGATGTTCCCGACACATGACAGGCAACCTTAAACTGTTATCAAACTTTATTGCAAAGTTCATTGGCACTGTCAGGTTCGGGAACGATCACTTCGCAACTATCATGGGCTACCGAGATTATGTCAATGGGAACATCGAAATCAGCAGGGTTTACTATGTGGAAGGCCTCGGTCATAATCTGTTTTCAATAGGTCAGTTTTGTGATGGAGATTTGGAGGTTGCTTTCCGGGAGAAAACTTGTTTCATTCGTGATCTACAAGGAAATGACCTTATGTCTGGCTCGCGTAATTCTAGTCTCTACACTATCTCTATGCAAAACATGGTTGCTTCATCTCCCATCTGCTTACTTTCAAAGGCAACATCAACAAAATCCTGGCTATGGCACCATCGTCTCTCACATCTAAACTTTCAAACCATCACCAACCTTGCTCGACACAAACTAGTTGAAGGTCTCCCACGATTCCGGTATTCAAAAGATCACCTTTGCTCAGCCTGTGAACAAGGGAAAAGCACTCGTGCTCATTTTCCTTCAAAGGTGGAACACAGCTCTCAGCATGTGCTACATCTTCTTCACATGGATTTGTGTGGCCCGATGCGCGTGCAAACGATCAATGGCAAACGCTACATCTTAGTAATTGTTGATGACTACTCACGATGGACTTGGGTCTACTTTCTTCGTAGCAAAGACCAAGCTCCACAAATGATCATCACCTTTCTCACAAAAATACAGGTTCAGCTCCGCAACACCGTCAGGCTAATTCGAACAGACAAAGGAACTGAATTTGTTAACCAAACCCTTCGTGAATTTTATGAGAAAGTGGGAATTCAGCATCAAACATCTATTGCACGTACACCTGAACAAAACGGAGTTGTTGAAAGATGAAACCGAACGTTAGTGGAAGCTGCAAGAACAATGTTAATCAATGCTAAACTTCCAGATTACTTGTGGGCAGAAGCCGTATCTACTGCATGCTACACTCAAAACCGATCTATGATCACAAAACGCCACAACAAAACACCTTTCGAGCTTGTCCACAACCATAAACCGAATCTCAAACACTTTCATGTATTTGGATCCCTTTGCTATCCGAATAATGATCGTGATGATTTTGGAAAGCTCAAAGCCAAAGCAGACATTGGAGTCTTTATTGGATATTGTGAGAATTCTAAAGGTTACCGGATCTGGAATCGTCGTACAAAACAGGTGATGGAAACGATTCATGCTCATTTTGATGAACTCACCGATATGGCTTCTGAGTATAACAAATTAGAACCCGGTCACAACCGTTTAAACTTCCCCCAACCCCCATCATCAGCTGAACAAAGCCCCCAGCTAACTCGTCAACAAATGGAAAGGTTATTTGCTCCTCTGTTCAGTGACGATATTGATGAACGTGCTCCAGGTGTATCCGCTGTTTCCGCTGCACAACCTGATAATATTACTATACCTGATACACCTGCTACAACAACTACTGTTGAAGATGCACCTACACTAGTTGACTCCAACACAACAGTTGAACACACCGTTTCCAACAATGATGAACCAGCTGATGATATTCTGAATGAAGTACCCCCACCTGCAGATTTTGATCCAAATGCGTTCTTTAACCCGTTTGCTAATGAGACTGCTGCACCAGATGTCGCGGAATCTTCAACAAACCATTTGAATCCTCAGAATCTGCACAATGTATACCAACATCAACCCTCTACACACCGATGGACAAAAGACCATCCTCTGGCTAACATTATTGGCAACCCGAATCAACCAGTCGTTACGAGACAACGTCTTCACACAGATGGTAAACATTGCATTTATGCACTCACTGTCTGCCAATCTGAGCCTAAAAACATTAAAGACGCAATGACAAAAGATAACTGGATTGAATCCATGCAGGAAGAACTCAACCAATTCAAATGTCTTGAAGTATGGGAACTGGTTGAAAGACCAACAGGGGTCTACGTCATTGGTCTAAAATGGATTTGGAATAACAAATTGGATGCTGAAGGGAACGTCATCCGAAACAAGTCCTGTCTAGTTGCTAAGGTTTATCGTCAGGAAGAGGGAATAGACTTTGAAGAATCTTTTGCTCCGGTTGCTCGTCTTGAGGCTGTTCGGAGATTTCTCGCATTCGCGGCTCATATGAATATGACGGTCTTTCAAATGGATGTCAAAACTGCGTTTCTCAACGGACAACTGAAAGAAACGGTTTATGTCAGCCAACCCGACAGATTCGTTAATCCAGAGTGCCCGAACCATGTCTACAAACTGAACAAAGCTCTTTATGGTCTCAAACAAGCCCCTCGGGCATGGTACGATAAACTATCATCTTTCCTCATTGCTAATAATTTCACCAAAGGCTCGGTTGACCCAACTCTTTTTATACAATATCACGGGGCACACATCTTAATTGTTTAAATTTACGTGGATGACATCATTTTTGGGTCTACACATAAAAAGTTTTCAACCGCTTTTGCAAAACTAATGAAGAAAAATTTTGAAATGTCCATGATGGGTGAACTTACATTCTTTCTAGGATTACAAGTTCATCAATCACCCCGTGGTATTTTCTTGAGTCAGTCCAAATATGCCCTTGAATTGTTAAACAAATTTGGAATGAAAACCTGTGATATTTATGCCACACCAATGACTCATACCAAGAAGCTAGACGCTGATTTACATGGGAAATTAGTTGACCCTACCAAATACCGAAGTATTATTGGGTCTCTCATGTATCTAACAGCTAGCAGACCTGATATTGTCTTTGCCGTTTATCTATGCTCCCGTTATCAGTCGCGACCAACTGAAACCCACCTCTCTGAGGCTAAAAGAATCCTCCGATACATCAAGGGAACCATTAACTTGGGGATCTGGTATCCGAATGATTCTGGTTTTGAACTAATCGCCTTTTTAGACGCTGATCACGCAGGATGCTTAGACTCAAGGAAAAGTACTTCAGGAGCTCTACAATTTCTCGGTGATAAACTGGTGTCTTGGCAATCAAAGAAGCATGATTGTACATCGCTGTCATCAACCGAAGCAGAATATGTAGCCATGTCCGCGTGTTGTGCTCAAGTCATTTGGATGAGAACACAACTCAAAGACTATGGTTACGTATTTGACAGAATCCCGATGTATTGCGACAATCGGAGTGCGATTGCAATCTCGTGCAACTCAGTTCAACATTCGAAATCAAAGTACATCGATCTTCGCTATCATTTCATCAAGGACCACGTGGAACAGGGTACCGTTGAATTATACTTTGTGGGTACAGAATACCAATTGGCAGATCTTCTCACCAAAGCCTTGCCTCCCGCTAGGTTTAATGAGTTGGTCCACCGGATTGGTATGAGGTGCTTGACTCAAGAGGAATTGGATGACCTCTTAAAACAGTCTTAAAAACCTGTCAAACACCAAAACATCTTTTGTAAATAATTTTCAAAAACAAAATACAAAAATATAAAATCTTATAAAACAACAAAAATATTCTTCTAACCTAAAATCTTTCAACATGGCAAGTACATTTCTTCCTTCAACACTATAATCCTTCAAAATTCAGTATTTTTTACGATCAAGTGTTGAGGGGGAGAAAATTTTCACTTAACTGTTTCAAAACATCTGTGTACTTGCATGTTACCATATCTCGGTTGTTTCATTTAACAATGGTGGTGAATTTTCTTGTTAAATGACACTCCTCGGACTAAATTTATAACCTTTCATTATTTCTTAAGTCGAGGTGGAGTGTCGTCAAGTTTCTTTCCTAAAAACTTTGTTTGGTAACCAAAATGGAAGTTAAATGGCTTTGTTTGAAAAAGGAAAAGGTGGAGGGACCAAAACTGTCATAACCTAAAAGTTATATTATACAAAACACCCCACCTAACTCATTTACTTCACATTTATTTCTCCAACCAACTTAAATCCTACGCCTAATAATCCTTCTACAAATCTGTGTTTTGGATCATCAATTTGTAAGTGGTTTTATGATCTTAACGTGTTTACAAACATAGGTTTTGATTCTTATAGAAAACCAACGGTCAAATTTTGATCTATGTTTGATTTAGTGTTCTACGCATAAGCGTATGAACACTCAATCAAGAATGGGTGTTTGTGGTTATAAATATTGTGTCAAAATGTTTCTTTTACATCAATAAACACATTTTCATCACCTAAACATACCCAGAAACACGAATTAATGGTTTTTGAAAATTAGGGTTTATGAGTCGATTTGGGTATTTTCGAATGTGAAGTGTTTTGGTCAAAAAGATTGTTGTGTTATGCTTATGTGATGTTGAATTGATGATATCCATGCCTTATAACCACCCAGAAACCCTAATTGATTCAGAATTAGGAATTAGGGTTTAATGTTCTAAAAATTGGGTATTTTTGATTCATCTTGAACTAGATGTTAATACTTGGTCTAAAGACTCTCACAACACTCTTAAACTACCAGAATTAATATGGTGCAAATCCTATGGTTAAAAATCATACGCGTAATTCTTAACCCTTAGGGTTTTGACCTACGCGTATGACTTTCTACGCGTAACATTTAAACGAATGATTCATGCCTTGTTTCATTGATAAAATGAAGTTTTGTGTTAATTTTGATGATTTGATGAATTTATTTCAGGCTTTGCTACGCTTAATATTCAGAATCAAGGTCATTTGATTCTCTACGCATAAGGATTACCCTAAGCGTAATCAAGTTATGCGTAAGAATAATTCTACGCATAACCATTACGCGTAAGGTTCTACAATGGGACTACGCGTATCCTATGAAGGATATGCGTAAACAGTGACCTCTACGCATAAGGTCTACTCTTACGAGTAAGCCTTACGCGTAAGGTATATATACGCCTACGCGTAAGCTCTACGCATAAGGTGCCCTTTTCCTACGCGTAACAATTCTTACGCGTAAGTGAGGATCCTACGCGTAAGCTTTCGTCTACGCATATGTCATTACTGTTTACGCTTAACTTTGCCAAAACTACGCTTAACCCTGGATTGACCTTCATAATGAATTGTTACGTGTACAAACTTGCAAATAAACTAATCATAACGTCACGAATCCAATAATATCACTAATAACTTAATCGTTTGATATGTTGTGAACAATAAGTGATAACATAAACTTTAAAACTTAAAGTTAACTAACTCACGAAACATTTCACGACGTCATTAGACTATTGGATAAACAAGTGACTTAGGACTCGTAACAATCATTATCACTGTACATTCAATAACTAGACAATAAAACCTTCTGTTGACTAACATTATGTCTTTCGATATGTTGGTTCTTTTGGCTAATGTTATTTCAGATCACGACATGGCTGAACAAATGAATGTGGATGCATCAGAAGTTCTTACAATTGCTGATATCTTTCCAAATGGCTATCCGAGAAAGCTTGGAAAGAACAACCTTAGGGTTGACTTTGACACCCTCACATGCTCAGAATCTTCTTGTCTCATTGCAGTGGATATTCTCAGGAATCATCCCTACCAGAACATGCTCTCACACTCTGCCACAGTTCCAGAGGTCTACATTCAACAATTCTGGGATTCTGTGCAGAGGATCACCGGTCAAAATGCTGTGAATGTGACTCTTAATCACAAACAAGTCACTATCACTCCTGATGACTTACGAGCTGTTCTCATCATTCCAGACATCGCTCCAACCGACTTCTTTGCTACCCCTACTGAAGAGACTGTCCTGCAATTCTTGATAGATATTGGTTATGATGAAGCTAAAGGAATCATTTCTAAGCACTCTCAAGTGGAGCTGAAGAATATTCCTCAACCATGGAGGACACTCTATATGATCATCACCAAATCAATCTCTGGTCGTGAGAGTGGCTATGAGCATCCCAAGCTCATGGAACTGCAAATTTTCTGGTCGTTGATCAACAAGAAGGACATTATAATTGAAGCACTGCTATGGGAAGATATGATGCTGTCTCATAAGAAGCTTGGCTCCAAAATTCCCTATGTCAGATACACCAAACTGTTGATCCAGATAGCTCTTGGACTTCATCCTGATATCCCCATGAGACTCAATGACCCAGATAATCATGACATCTTGACTGAGCCCATACTATCTGTCAAAATCAAAGAATCGTCTACGAAGAAACAGGGTGCTGTGTTGCCCGATCACCTTCTTACAAAGGAAATCAAAAAGCTGGAAACGTACAAAAGGTATCGGGTAGCCGTAAAAGAAGGAAAAGTTGGCCATCTTGATGAAAAGGCTTCTGGGACACCTACTCGGAGAACCAGAAGAGGCAGTGCTTGAAGTGCATTAAGCATAGAGAGTCAAAGGAAGTTCCCCAAGAGGAACCCTCCTTCAAAGAGGATCGTTCCATCTAAGGAAGCTACTACCATCCCAATTCCCAAGCCCAAACCGCAAAGAAAGCTTTTGGATGAAAGCTCTGAAGGTACTGACACAGATGAAGAGATTACCTACTCTGAAACTGCAAAGGATGACAATCCTTCAGTACCAAAACCTCCAAGTCCTCAAGCTGATAAAGGAAAAGGGAAGACTCCTGCACTTGTTCCCTATGATGAAAGCTCTGAAGAAGATGAAGAGCTACTAGATCAATCCTACAGGAAGAAGTTTAAATTAGTTAGACACATTCAAAAGGCTGAAGAATTTGCAAAAGAACAAATGGGTGGCCCCGGAGGATCAAGTGGTGCTGCCCACTCCTCACCTGATCCTGATGCGGTTAATCGACCCGATAAGGGATCTGGTGCCACCACTCTTGTGCAACAACAAACGCTTGTGGAGGAGTCTACTGATTATAACATTGAGGAACCAGAAAAGGATAAGACTGAGAAAGAAAAGACTGATGAAGAAGCTAAGGAAGAATAGGCTAAAACTGGACAAGATGACGAAGAGAATTATGATGATTATCTTCTCAAAAGTCCAAATCATTCCAAAGAGGACACTTCTGCTCCTCCCAAGGACCCCGAGTCTCCTCATGTCTCATCCTCATCGGATTCTTCTTCTCATTCATTACCACCACCATCAAAGAGATCAACCAAATCATCATCTAAATCAGTGAAGAAACCACCTCGATCTTTGATTTATCAGACTCATGAAAGAATTGTGAAAGCTGTCCAACAAGTCAGAAAGAAGGACATGCTCTACAGAAAACTGAATTGGTTTGCTGACCAAATACAGTACTTAAATGATGAGAAAGACAAGATGCAGAAAGAAAGGGAATTTGTTCAGAAGTTCATGAAAAGTCATCGTCAAGAGGAACTGAACGAAATGGTCGAAGGTTACACTAACAAGTACCTTCAGGATATCGTTCCTAAAGTCACAAAGGAGATGTTTACCAGACAACTATATCCGAATCTTATGCAGATAGCCAAGCAAACTATAAGATCCACACCTTTAACCGTCACAATCAATCCATCTGATCCTGTAGTTTTCTTAGATAATGAATTGGTGGCCAAGCTTGTCACACAAATGTCTACACGATCTGGGACATTTACTTCTGAGGAAGGAAAGCTGTTTCAAGCATTGTTGGACTACCAACTCAAAGAAGCATGTAGATTCGAAGCAGAAAAGTCTTAGAGACGATGAAGACAAGGATCAGGATAAGCATGATAAAGCTAAACGTCAAAAGAAGTCTGGTGAATCATCTTCTATGTTACCTCCTCTCCAACGGACTCCTACTCAACAAAAGTCCCCTCCTCGTTCTTCTACAGATAAACCTTAGGACGATTCCGAGTTACCACCCCTGACTCAGAAAACCGGTGATCAATTTGAGTATACGGGTGGTGACGATGAAGAGGTCCTTGAGCCCCTACAACAACCCACCTCTCCCAAACAAGTTCAGAAACCAGAATCATCATCTAGGCCTTCGAAAAAGAAGAAGAAGAAGACGCCTTAGACTGACGTCATATCTTGGCTAGATGACGATAAAACTGAAGACTTTGAATGGTTCTCTACTCTTGTTAACAACACTCCCTACCCTGAAGAAGGTCAGAATTTGGTAGACGGTAATACATTGGAGCATGCAAAACTTTTACAAGAAAAGTTCCAAGTGAAGAAGATGACAAAATCCGAGTTGAGGCGAATCAAGAATGAAGCTTTTCAACTATGGAAAGATAGCTCCGAAAGTGCCATCGAGGTCGAATATCACCTTGACAACATTGCTCGAGCTATGTCTAACAACATGGATTGGCTCAACCCGGAAGTAAACATTGACTTCACGAAAAGGGACAACCCTCCATACTACACCGATTGGACCAAACCTCTACCGACCATTGGCTAACCAGATGAACCACGGATTCCCTTCAGATATTTCTTCAACAGAGACCTGGAATTTCTTCTCCATGGTGGCGATGGTTCAAGGAAATATGCTACATCCTTGACACTTCCATTTCCTGCAGCTATCTACTCAAACTGCATTGCCATTGAGGAACGTGCGAATCACTTATTCTCCAACATACTGGAAGCATACGACCGCGATGCATTGTATGGGATTCATCACTGGCCAGAACGCTGACGAATCTACTACAGAAGTTGTCAGGTTCAGAAGTCACAACATGCAGTGTTTAGTACTAAAGACATCGTTGCCATCCAACATGTTGGTCTTTCATCCAAATGGGACTACACCTTTCGCAAGAAGATTGTGGTCAAAAGACAGGATGAAAGGGATTATGCATTCTGTGAAGCTGACTTTGAGAATTTGTCTCTCAACGATATTGAAGACATGTACCTTGCGAAAGTACAGGGTCGCATGAGACAATTTTCAACCGAAATACAACGAGAATTCATCAAGTCACTGCTCATCTTCATCAGACGCATAGTCATAAAAGAACGTGTTGAAGATCTCCAGATTGCCGTTGAATCATATCAGACACGTGTCAACCTCACTCCACCACAGCTTGATCTTCCCGATATCAACCAGCTATCACAATTAACGCTCATCAGCAAACCGTTTGGTGTCGTTTATCGCAGTGAACTTCATCGCAACTGCTTGATGGCGTGTAATGAGCTTCACAAATTTGGAGATCATACTCTGAAGATGGTTAGGGACGGACTAGCTTATCGATTGAAGGATATACGTGAAAACATTGGGAACCCTAAGCGATGGAATTCTCAGGATCAGAGGAATGTGAGAAGGATCATCACCATGATTGATGAACGGTTGTTCAGAAGGGATCAGTTCAGACGATTGGAGAGCTATGTTGGTGGTCGACCCAGGATTAACATAACCGGCATTCAACGCCCTGTGCGCACTCCTGGAAACATCACTGCACTTCCTGGTACCCCTTGAATTGTTTCTTTCATATAAATTTGGATGTGTGATCAACTCTGTCAATGGCTTGTGCACACATAACAGTGTACAACCCGTTCTTGTCAAGAAAGGACCCTGTGGTACGCCTCAGTGCCACAATCCTTATAAAAGGAGCGAAAGCTTCTTACTTTTGAGTAAAACCTATCAAACCTTTCACTTTTCAAGGTTTTGCTCAAAAGGACAAGTACTTCCCCATATGATTTTCAAAACCTCAACCGTTTATATCACTTGTTGAGGGGGAGTATTTGCGTTAAAACTTTGTTCACAAATTGTTCATAGTGGTCATCTTCCCGCAACACTCGAAATGGTCATACTTATTGTCAACATTTCTAAAATAACATTTTATATGCCATTTTTGAGGGGGAGAAAATTATGTGATAAGAAATATGTTGTGCAAAATGCAAATGAAACTGTGTACTTCAGACTTAACCAACGAATTGACGATACTAAACTGTTAGTAACTCGAAAAGACTTGTCCTGGACGGGTAATAATTTCAAGCTAGTTCGCTAGTAATGTAAACGTGTCTCACAAAGGACTTGTCCAAGTAGAAAGTACCATTCGAAACACTCTTGGTAGACATGAACTCTGACGGGTATGACAACCTTTTGAGGTTTGTCTACACCTTCAAGGTAGTTATTAGAGCTAGTTGTCACCTAAAAGCTGACAATGTAACTCTTTAACTATGCAACGTAACCGTGTCTCGCGGGGGATTGTCTATCTCCAGTGGATCAATTCAAAATGTGCGCGCTCTTTCCTCACTGTGCATTTAAACCATTAAAACTCTTAAGCACATGTGGAGGGGGAGTATTTATGCAAAATCCTATCTCTCACAGTGGTTCAAACATGATTTTCATTAACAAACCCTTTGAGAGATTTTTCACAAAATAGTGGTTTTAATGGCAACATAGGTTAGTCATGGAGTTATAAGGTGACTAAGGTTAGGAATAACCGTCCTATGATCCGCCAGAGCCGGAGGGATCTACCCAAGGACATCACGAATAGTTAGTACTTAGAAGTCCTTAGGTATGATTATAAAAAGGAGAAAATGAGAATCGGAGAAAGAAGGAGTTGAAGAATCAAAAAGAAATGCAAAGAAAAGGGTGAAAAGAAATAGCCCTCCAGATTATTCAACTTAGGGCAGACACCGGGTTCAATTCATATGCTACTGGTTGTCACTTAGTGACACCGGTATTGAAGATTAAAAGTCGTCATGGACCCAGTGACGCATGCACTTAACCTTCTTAGCCACTCAAGTTTCTCTCAACAGAAGCTTGTTTCATTCTCACAGGGAACCCTACGTAAACTATTGGCTTTCTCTTAGAGATCGCTGGTATTGAAGAAGGAGACCCTCTCCCTAGTCTCCGCACAGGAAAACCAAAACGCACTATTGAGTCTAGAGCCACGAGATTCATCAAAAGATCTCTTAGGTACACTTGACATTAATCACTTGATGATCAACAAATAAGATTATCAGTGATTCATATCGAGTCCTTCACAGATCTTAGCAATCTGTCAAGAACATTTATGAGAGGTTCACATATGTGATCCTCAATGATTGAATGGAAACTCCTGCCAGGGTCAACATCAAACAGCCCTGACAGCAGGTCACTTCGGTAACTCCCCGTGGATTACGCGGAGTGTGTCTCAAACGGTCTACAGTCGTGAGGTGATGCTTCGGTATACCTCAGCGACTCATCTGAACTGTAGATGTACTTTGGTACATCGCGTTATCTCACTTGTGGGACTCCAGTTCAGGAACGGCCTTTGTAAGAATTAGAGTTGTGTTTTCACACTATGCTGTTAACACTCTCAAAGTTCAAACTTGTAAGTGCCGGAATCCGCTTATTACTAACCGTTTGACATATTTTCTTCTTATGGAAGCTCCGGAGCGGGATGATCGTGCTGATTCTTCTCATGCTCACGCCAACATCATCACTAATGGAAGTTCTATCCAAAAGCAACACAATCGTCAAAATGATTCTTCGTCAAACCAAAGAATCTACAAAGTTAAAGACTTAAAGAACTTCATCAGTATTGAATTCCAACGTCAAAGAGCGTGTGAGCATGTTGAAGAATGACGTGGAGACACTGGAGCAGCGAAGCAGACCTGAGACAGAATTGATGCAGACAACAACATACTATCACTTTCACCACAAAGAACAATGATCAAAGAACAAAGTTAATGATGACGTCAAAACATAACTGCTCAAGGAAAACTATCTCTCTACACTGGGGAGATTATTCAAATCATGGCAATTCTTCTCACAAGAAAGAAGAATGTCAGAAGACGTCAAGAGCTAATATTACATCAACGCCTTCACCGTTCATCACCAACACTTGAGGGGAGATTGTTGGAATCACTCCTAAACCATAATCAAGTGTTAGTAATTAATATGTAATAGTTAGCTTTATTATGGCCTTTATGTTTGTTAATAGCCTTAAGCTTATGTAGAAGGCCCATGAGCTTAGGCCCAATCCCATTTAAGAAAGGATGGAAACTAGGAGTGTTGCCCTTGCTTTCCTCCTATAAATACTCTTGTAAACCTTCATTTGAAGGTTGGTTGTTCAAGTTTTTCTTTCATTCACATCCTACGCCTAAACCGTATTATTGCTTTGTGTGTGTGTGTTAGATCTTGTTCAATCGCCTCATCTCCTTTCTTATAAGCTTGTGTTTGTAAAACCAGTGACCTAACAACGTGTATCTTGACATCCTGCATGATCAGCATCTGCATAGGCTGTTAGTGACATACCGGTGTCCTTCGGGTACCAAAGTCCCATATTGATGGTTCCTTGGAGATACCGAAAGACCCGTTTAACCGCTTCAAGGTGCTTTTTGGTAGGCTTAGCCTGATATCTAGCACACATGCAAACAACGAACATAATGTCTGGTCTACTGGCTGTGAGGTACATCAGGGATCCAATCATACTATGAAATTTTGTTTGGTCTACCATGATCCATGAGTGGTCCTCATCCAGTTTAGTACGCTATGTGACAACTCGCAAATTTAGGTCATTTCTCAAGTTTCACTATTTCATCATTTATCGTAAACTGGGTTTACGAGTATCAAATTCGCGTAACCTTAATGGTTTAGCTGCGAATTCATGAACAATCATCAAGGACACCTCATATAGACTAGGTTTAGTCTACATTTCATTGGCATCATTATCATCATAGTAATTCATGCATGGTTTTGCATTTCACGTCTAACGTGTAATTTTCATATTAAATAAACGCTATCGCGTAATTTATTATTTTGAACATTTAATCCGATACTTCCAAAAATTATTCCGATATATTTTTATACTTACTTTTAGTTTATAAAAATAATATTTTGAGTTTACCCGGTGTTTTAAATTTATTTTGTATATAAATTGTTAAATTCATATTATTATGACGATTTTCTTAAAAACTACACGATAATTATTATTTCACTCAAATTTTGCAAGAAAGGTATTTTAATAAATTTTATGACTTCAATATGTTTTATTTTGAACCGTTTAAATTTATTTCTAGTTGACGCTATTTTACAAGCCTAAATGTACACTTAATTACTTAATTATACTTACAAGAACACATTTCCTTTACATTACTACTTAAAAAAAAATATATATATATATATATATATATATATATATATATATATATATATATATATATATAATAATAATAATAAATAAACTAGTCAAGCCCCATCAACTCTCCTTAAATTTAGGAACTTGTCTTGCAAATAAATTATAATATGTCCAAGCAATAATTCATACAACTCATTCACCTCATTTCACAAAGTAAAAAGTCTTCTCTTTTTCCTTTCTTCCTCTCCAAAGAAAACGGCAGCCACAAGGATCCAAGGAAGATCATCTCAAAATTTTTCAAGACAAGGTTTTAACAATCTAGTATCACTTGTTGTAAAGGTTTTGCAATAAAAACCTAGGGTGTTTTAGGATTAAACCCTTTGCTCTATTAACCTCATCAAGTTACTTGTAAGCTTTTTATTTTCATCATCTTATTTCATATTCATTCTCATATTCATTTCATCATTATTGAGAAAACATGCAAGTCTTATGATGTTTGTACCACTTTTACATTGTTTTTAAGACTTATATATATTTATGTCATCCTATAATTATCCCTTGTAATATATCACTCTTGGTGATGTCTAGGAACCCATGACACCCTAAGAAGGTGTATGGTAGGATTAGAATAGCTTCGGAGTTGTTTTGAATGGGTTAGAA
>BPTQ01000003.1:85782351-85864005 GCA_019973895.1 Chrysanthemum seticuspe | reverse complement strand
TATATATATATATATATATATATATATATATATATATATATATATATATATATAAAAAAAAATTCATCATTACATTTCCTTTACACAAGACAGAAAAACGGCAGCCACAAGGATCCAAGGAAGATCATCTCAAAATTTTTCAAGACAAGGTTTTAACAATCTAGTATCACTTGTTGTAAAGGTTTTGCAATAAAAACCTAGGGTGTTTTAGGATTAAACCCTTTGCTCTATTAACCTCATCAAGTTACTTGTAAGCTTTTTATTTTCATCATCTTATTTCATATTCATTCTCATATTCATTTCATCATTATTGAGAAAACATGCAAGTCTTATGATGTTTGTACCACTTTTACATTGTTTTTAAGACTTATATATATTTATGTCATCCTATAATTATCCCTTGTAATATATCACTCTTGGTGATGTCTAGGAACCCATGACACCCTAAGAAGGTGTATGGTAGGATTAGAATAGCTTCGGAGTTGTTTTGAATGGGTTAGAATAGGTTTGGCGCGAGAAAAACCCATTTCGACAAGTTTTAAAAAGGGGTCTGTCTTTATTTTCGAAATCTGGAAATCTCGACAGTGAATAAAAATTTTTGGCCTAGATATTTGGAAAATATACTTTAAAACGAAACCGTGGCCGCTTGAACGGATTAAAACGGAGCTATAACGAAGAAGATATGAATTTTTCAAGTTTGGCGACGAATAATAATTGTTTCAGAAAATTCAGCACGTAATCTCGACTTTTTACGAGACAAAAATGAGTCTTAAGCGTTATAAAAAGTGTCGACTTATCAAAAATATATTAGTATATATTATCACGATTCCGAGGATATACAATACGTAGAAAACGGATTTGTAACGATTAAATTATACACGTTTACACAAAATTGCCGTAACTTTATTATATAAGAAAAACTATTATATTTCTATTAAACAAGTGTTACGGTAAACAAGTGACCATAGTGAAGGCTATTTTTAACATTGACGTAGAACTTTTTATAAAGTGATGTCTTCTAGTAAAAGTAAGTTCGCTAAGCATATTTTCCAAAATGTCCAACCGTTTGTCAAGCGGAGTTACAATGAATTAAATACGGTTACTTCAACTTTGCTAAAAACCACTCTTAAACAATATTTTGGACAAAGGTGCCATACTTAACCTATATTTTTCTCCATGATCGAGACCTCTAGGATGAAAACTTAAACACTATAACTTTGAGATGATGATACAAGCTTCCCAAAACCGTTGAGTTTGTTTCCTAACACTTGACGTGCACCATTTTACGACTAGCTTTTCGAGGCCGTTTTAGTCACTTCCATGAAATTTCCAACGACATTATTTTACGACGAAAAGTTATAATTTCACAACAATCACTAAATGAATATCGTAGGATATCATTTCAACGTAAATACATGTAAAGTAATTTAAAAATGGTCAAGACGTTAAAAGATTATATTTCGACGAGAAGTATTGTTTTCAAAAATTCATAAGTGGTATAAATATCATCCGAATTGCATGCATAGCATTACATCATGACTTATTATATATCATATCATTCATAATAGGTCGCAGTTAGAGATTCACGCTACATTTCAGTGTACTCACTTTTGTCTTCGCATCATTTCATCAAGTGAGTCATAGCCCCTACTCTTTTAATTGTTTTGAATTACTTTTGGGGGAGATACATGCTCAACTATTTCTATGACAATCATGATTAATTGCAAACTATATGTTTATCTGAACTGAATGTTTAGTCATATTCTATATCATAAATCATGGAACTAAATGTCTTGGTATTATCATGGAACTAAATGTCTTGGTATTATCGCGGAACTAAATGTCTTGGTATTATCATTGAGCTAAATGTCTTGGTATAATCATTGAACTAAATGTCTTGGTATTATCATTGAGCTAAATGTCTTGGTATAAACATTGGAACTAAATGTCTTGGTATAATTATGTCAAGTAACTGTTGATACATTAAGTCATGCACTATTATGTGAATTCATTTGACATCAGGCGCTTGAACATAAACTATGCACCTTTTGGCAGTGGGTTGTGAACACACAGGTTGCAAGTTTTGTATGGGCGGAACTTGGAACTGAGTGGATTTACAATGCCTTTGCTGCATAAACGATTTTGAAAGTCTTTACATTTCAACACAAACTCTATGAACTCACTCAACCTTTGTGTTGACACTTTTAGCATGTTTTATCTCAGGTATCTAAGGCATACACTTCATGGCATGCATGTGGACTTATCATAGAGTCGTGGTGACGACGCGTCTCTCATGGGATTTATGCACTTTAAAACATCGTTTGAATTGTAACAAACTTATTTCCGCACAAGTTGATTTTCATTTGGGACCTATACTTTGTAAACTCTGATTGTTTTATTAAATCAAACGATGTGTTTTCCAAACGACACCTTAGGTCGTTCATTATAACTATGATTGTGATGCTATGACAGTCAATCCCCAGGAATTCCATTCCGCTGCAAAACAGGTAATTTGGGGGTGTGACAGATTGGTATCAGAGCTTCAGTTATAGAGAACTAGGTTGCATCATTGACCCCAGACTATAACTACATCATCATAGCATCTCATCATTTCATCATAAGTGCATATTCACTTTACATGCGGTTTATACGTACATTTTTTTCGAGTTATCTACTTTCATTTCACATCAGTTGTCACATGGATGCCTTTAAATACCCATTCCATTATTCTTTCTTCAAACTCCAATGTGGAGAATGCCTTATCATTCCCTATCACAATTTTAATATCAGTTGACTCATCACCGATAACGTCGAATGCCGAGATAACCTTTAAGTAGGGCAAAGTCACTCTCACTCCTTTGTTTCACCACTAACATGTCGAGTTACACGCTATTCACACACTAAGTCACTAAACCATCATACATTTGAAGCACTTACGACATCTCATAACCCATTTCTTAGGAAACCGTCGATCATTTTGAAAAATAACCTCAAACTTATCACCTCATATCACATCTCTTTAGAGCACTTATTCTTAACATAGGATTTTGCTACGTCTCACCTTTCCCCTTATTTTGAAGAATTATGGCGCCGAAGAAAGTTGCACCCGAATTGACACAAGCGGCTATGCAAAAGTTTGTGACTGAAAGTATAGCAAATGCTTTAAGGACTGAAAGGGCAACAGTGGCTGCTGCTACTGAGGCTGCGGCTACTGCTGAAGCCGCTAGGATTGCTGAAGCTGCTAGACAAGCGGCTGCTGCCGAAGCCGCCAGACTTGCGGCTGCTGCAGGAATTGCTGGAGGGTCCGGGGTTAGAAGTTGTTCATATAAGGATTTTAAAAGCGGAGATCCCACTAAGTTCAAGGGCACTGAAGGGGCCACTGCCATGGTTCGATGGTTCGAGAAAATGGAGTCTGTGTTTCTGTTATGTAATTGCCCGGATGATAGCAAGGTTAAGTTTGCTACGAGTACACTACTTGATGGGGCAATGTCGTGGTGGAATTCGTATGCTCAGCCAATGGGAATGGAAAATGCTTTCAAGCTCACTTGGGAGCAATTCAAAGGTTTATTAACAAAGAAGTATTGTCCGCGTACGGAAGTGAAAAAGTTAGAGACCGAATTCTATGAACTGGTAACTATTGGGTATGACATTGATACTTATATTCGAAGGTTTCAAGAATTGGCCGTGTTATGCCCATCTATGGTTTCAGATAATGAGAAGCTACTGGAGGCTTTCATTGGAGGACTTCCCGAGATTATTCAAGGTGATGTGATTTCCTTTGACCCGCAAACGATTGAGGAATCTATTCGAGTGTCTCAAAAGCTCATGGCACAAGTATTGAAGGGAGAAAACATTACCAACACAAACCGTAACAACAATACCCACAACCGCATCAACTACAACAATAACCGAAACAACAACAACAACAACGACAACAACGACGATAACCAAATCAACAACAACAAAAGAAAATGGGAAAATGACCAAGGAGGTTATAATAACAACAACCAAAACCGTAACACTAACCATCATCAACAACAGAATAGAAGGCAAGAAGCTGCTATGGTTTATGTTGTTGCACCTATAGAAGGCAGAGGTTATGCTGGAACACACCCACTATGTAATCGATGTAAGTTTCATCACTCGGGTCCTTGTCCTGCCAAGTGCCACAAGTGCCAAAAATCGGGACACCTAGCCAGGAATTGTAGAGGTAAAGCCGTAGTCACATGCTTCGAATGTGGGGAGCAAGGAAACTATCGGAATCAATGTCCTCAAAACCAAGGTCAACAAGTTGAAGGTGCTCATGAGAATGCATACATGTTAGGAGGAGGAGAAGCTCGTCAAGGTATCAACGACGCGGAAGACTAAAGAAGTTCGGAAACTAACAGTCTTAATTTTCCTTATGTACTATGTCGTACTAAGTTTATGTCTTCCATCGTATTCGGATCTTATGACTTAGGATGTACTACTTTTGATAAACCACTCATTGTAAAATATTCTCATCTATCGTACTTTATTTTCTTTTCGATTTGTTATCACTTACGAGAATTTTACTTCCTTTTACTTTAACGACCATTTTAACGACACGGTTTAAATCTATGTAAACATTGAGAGTTATAACAACTAAACCGAATGTCACATTATCGTTCCTTAATTATACATAGCCTAGCTAACTATGTCTAATTCTGGAGGGATCATGTTATGTTGGGAGCAGTTATTTATAAATCTTAGTGCAAGCAAAATTTTCACATATTCCAAGTCAAAGTGTTACTCATGGGAGATTCATCCAATATTTTCTCTACTACGATGTTTTGTACACTCTCAATCATCGATAACCGTAACGACACTTCTCCATGTCTTCTCTCCTCGTTATTCATCACAAACTCAAAAATTCGGTAGACTAACACGAACTGAATTCAGGGACTGAATTCCTTTTTGGATGGGCGAATGTGACAACTCGCAATTTTAGGTCATTTCTCAAGTTTCACTATTTCATCATTTATCGTAAACTGGGTTTACGAGTATCAAATTCGCGTAACCTTAATGGTTTAGCTGCGAATTCATGAACAATCATCAAGGACACCTCATATAGACTAGGTTTAGTCTACATTTCATTGGCATCATTATCATCATAGTAATTCATGCATGGTTTTGCATTTCACGTCTAACGTGTAATTTTCATATTAAATAAACGCTATCGCGTAATTTATTATTTTGAACATTTAATCCGATACTTCCAAAAATTATTCCGATATATTTTTATACTTACTTTTAGTTTATAAAAATAATATTTTGAGTTTACCCAGTGTTTTAAATTTATTTTGTATATAAATTGTTAAATTCATATTATTATGACGATTTTCTTAAAAACTACACGATAATTATTATTTCACTCAAATTTTGCAAGAAATGTATGTTTATAAATTTTATGACTTCAATATGTTTTATTTTGAACCGTTAAAATTTATTTCTAGTTGACGCTATATTACAAGCCTAAATGTACACTTAATTACTTAATTATACTTACAAGAACACATTTCCTTTACATTACTACTTAAAATATATATATATATATATATATATATATATATATATATATATATATATATATATATATATATATATATATATAGGGAAGGGATCCGGTAAGAAGAAAAACTAAAATAAGAAGAATAAGAAGAATTTCTAGCCACACATTTCAAATAAGGGAGAGATTTTCAAGGGGAGATGCATCTATTTTAATAGGTGCATCTGAAATGTGTGGTTGTGGTTTCTTCTTATCCTTCTCATTTTAATTTTTCTTCTTATTTGATCCTAACTATATATATATATATATATATATATATATATATATATAATAATAATAATAATAATAATAATAATAATAATAAATAAACTAGTCAAGCCCCATCAACTCTCCTTAAATTTAGGAACTTGTCTTGCAAATAACTTATAATATGTCCAAGCAATAATTCATACAACTCATTCACCTCATTTCACAAAGTAAAAAATCTTCTCTTTTTCCTTTCTTCCTCTCCAAAGAAAACGGCATCCACAAGGATCCAAGGAAGATCATCTCAAAATTTTTCAAGACAAGGTTTTAACAATCTAGTATCACTTTTTGTAAAGGTTTTGCAATAAAAACCCAGGGTGTTTTAGGATTAAACCCTTTGCTCTATTAACCTCATCAAGTTACTTGTAAGCTTTTTATTTTCATCATCTTATTTCATATTCATTCTCATATTCATTTCATCATTATTGAGAAAACATGCAAGTCTTATGATGTTTGTACCACTTTTACATTGTTTTTAAGACTTATATATATTTATGTCATCCTATAATTATCCCTTGTAATATATCACTCTTGGTGATGTCTAGGAACCCATGACACCCTAAGAAGGTGTATGGTAGGATTAGAATAGCTTCGGAGTTGTTTTGAATGGGTTAGAATAGGTTTGGCGAGAGAAAAACCCATTTCGACAAGTTTTAAAAAGGGGTCTGTCTTTATTTTCGAAATCTGGAAATCTCGACAGTGAATAAAAATTTTTGGCCTAGATATTTGGAAAATATACTTTAAAACGAAACCGTGGCCGCTTGAACGGATTAAAACGGAGCTATAACGAAGAAGATATGAATTTTTCAAGTTTGGCGACGAATAATAATTGTTTCAGAAAATTCAGCACGTAATCTCGACTTTTTACGAGACAAAAATGAGTCTTAAGCGTTATAAAAAGTGTCGACTTATCAAAAATATATTAGTATATATTATCACGATTCCGAGGATATATAATACGTAGAAAACGGATTTGTAACGATTAAATTATACACGTTTACACAAAATTGCCGTAACTTTATTATATAAGAAAAACTATTATATTTCTATTAAACAAGTGTTACGGTAAACAAGTGACCATAGTGAAGGCTATTTTTAACATTGACGTAGAACTTTTTATAAAGTGATGTCTTCTAGTAAAAGTAAGTTCGCTAAGCATATTTTCCAAAATGTCCAACCGTTTGTCAAGCGGAGTTACAATGAATTAAATACGGTTACTTCAACTTTGCTAAAAACCACTCTTAAACAATATTTTGGACAAAGGTGCCATACTTAACCTATATTTTTCTCCATGATCGAGACCTCTAGGATGAAAACTTAAACACTAAAACTTTGAGATGATGATACAAGCTTCCCAAAACTGTTGAGTTTGTTTCCTAACACTTGACGTGCACCATTTTACGACTAGCTTTTCGAGGCCGTTTTAGTCACTTCCATGAAATTTCCAACGACATTATTTTACGACGAAAAGTTATAATTTCACAATAATCACTAAATGATTATCGTAGGATATCATTTCAACGTAAATACATGTAAAGTAATTTAAAAATGGTCAAGACGTTAAAAGATTATATTTCGACGAGAAGTATTGTTTTCAAAAATTCATAAGTGGTATAAATATCATTCGAATTGCATGCATAGCATTACATCATGACTTATTATATATCATATCATTCATAATAGGTCGTAGTTAGAGATTCACGCTACATTTCAGTGTACTCACTTTTGTCTTCGCATCATTTCATCAAGTGAGTCATAGCCCCTACTCTTTTAATTGTTTTGAATTACTTTTGGGGGAGATACATGCGCAACTAATTCTATGACAATCATGATTAATTGCAAACTATATGTTTATCTGAACTGAATGTTTAGTCATATTCTATATCATAAATCATGGAACTAAATGTCTTGGTATTATCATGGAACTAAATGTCTTGGTATTATCGCGGAACTAAATGTCTTGGTATTATCATTGAGCTAAATGTCTTGGTATAATCATTGAACTAAATGTCTTGGTATTATCATTGAGCTAAATGTCTTGGTATAAACATTGGAACTAAATGTCTTGGTATAATTATGTCAAGTAACTGTTGATACATTAAGTCATGCACTATTATGTGAATTCATTTGACATCAGGCGCTTGAACATAAACTATGCACCTTTTGGCAGTGGGTTGTGAACACACAGGTTGCAAGTTTTGTATGGGCGGAACTTGGAACTGAGTGGATTTACAATGCCTTTGCTGCATAAACGATTTTGAAAGTCTTTACATTTCAACACAAACTCTATGAACTCACTCAACCTTTGTGTTGACACTTTTAGCATGTTTTATCTCAGGTATCTAAGGCATACACTTCATGGGCATACACTTCATGGCATGCATGTGGACTTATCATAGAGTCGTGGTGACGACGCGTCTCTCATGGGATTTATGCACTTTAAAACATCGTTTGAATTGTAACAAACTTATTTCCGCACAAGTTGATTTTCATTTGGGACCTATACTTTGTAAACTCTGATTGTTTTATTAAATCAAACGATGTGTTTTCCAAACGACACCTTAGGTCGTTCATTATAACTGTGATTGTGATGCTATGACAGTCAATCCCCAGGAATTCCATTCCGCTGCAAAACAGGTAATTTGGGGGTGTGACACGCTATATCATGGGAGTGTCAACAGGGTCACTAGAATCAAATCTAAATTTCTTTAAAATCTCATTTGCATATTTAGATTGATTTATAAAAATGCCTCCGGGACTTTGTGAAATTTGTAATCCCAAGAAAAATGACATTTGTCCCATCATTGACATTTGAAATTTAGAACCCATTTCACTTGAAAATTGGTCACATTCATTGGGGTCAGTCGAGGAAAAAATGATATCATCAACATATATTTGAACGTGAATTAAATGTTTTCCTGACTTTCTGGTGAACAATGTCGGATCAACTGCTCCTTTGCTGAATCCAGTAGATAGAAGAAACTTTGATAGCGTATCATACCATGCCCTTGGAGCTTGCTTTAGATCGTAAAGAGCCTTCTTCAAAAGATAGACGTGATTAGGATGCTCTGGATTCACAAAGCCTTCAGGCTGGCTGACGTAAACTACTTCTTTAAGATCTCCGTTAAGAAACGCCGTCTTTACATCCATCTGATAGACTACCATGTTCTTACTTGCAACATTAGCCAAGAAGATTCTGATTGCCTCGATACGAGCAACAGGAGCAAATGATTCTTCAAAGTCAATACCCTCCTCTTGACGGTATCTTTTTGCAACTAATCGAGCCTTGTTCTTCAAAACATCACCATGCTCATCAAGTTTTACTTTGAAGATCCACTTTAGAGCAATGATCATTGCCCAATCTGGAGCAGGTACTAATTCCCATACATCTAGTCGATCAAACTCATGAATTTCTTCTTGCATGGCATTGAACCAACTGTCTTCATTCATGGTAGTTTTCACGTCTTTTGGTTCGATCTTAGAGAGTACGGAGTTGAAGAAGCACCATAAGGCTTCGATTGCAAGTTGTTTCCATGTGGATACTGGATGGGAAAGGTTTCCAATGATGTTGTCCAATGGATGATCATGTGTCCATTTTCTAAGGTGTTCATGTGGTTGTTGTTGAGGAACTGAAGTAGTAGAGTTGATATCTCCTGAAGAAGATGGTTCTGATGATGACTCAGGAGCAAATATGTTTTCAAATGGTTCATCTTCTAGAGGAGCAAAAGGGTTTTCATCATTTGTAACAGCTGCAACATTTCCATTGTGTACACTCGATGATTGATGATTTGTTGATGAGACAGAGTGATCAGCAGCAGCCGCTTCATGACTTAATGACATTGAAACTGAAGGGTTAACTTCATTGACAGGGATAGAGGCAACCTCTATTGATGGAACTGACATATCATTAGCACTTGGCTCATAGTGTTCATCAAACATTGGATCAAATAATTTCTTCAAATCATCTTCTGAAGGAGGTACATAAGGAGTTGCTGGTGAGGGATTAGAAACAAGAGTAGAACTGATAGGACTACTGGATAAAGGTTGAAATACGGGTCCAGAACTGGATTGTCCTGGAGCCATTTGACCGGTCAGCTCATCGAACGTAACGTGAATTGTTTCCATGATATTTCGGGTTCTCTTGTTGTAGATTCGGTATCCTTTTTCGTTTGGTGCATAACCTACAAATAATCAAATGTCCGCTTTAGCTTTTAGTTTAACTACATCTTGACCATCATTAGTTGGGTAACATAAAGAACCAAACACACGAAGGTAGGATAGATCAGGTTTTCGTTTATGGACAAGCTCATTTGGAGTTTTTCCATGAGATGTGTGAATAAGGGAACGATTTTGGGTGTAGCAAGCAGTGGCAATGGCTTCAGCCCATAGAAACATTGGAACCTTTGAATAAATTAGCATTGTTCTTGCGGCTTCCACAAGAGTTCGATTTCGTCTTTCAACTACACCGTTCTGTTGAGGAGTTCGTGGAACACTTCTTTGATGACTGATTCCAACACTTTCATAAAACTGAATTAAGTCATTGTTAACAAACTCTGTGCCATTGTCTGTTCAAACAATTCTAACAGTATTGTTGAGTCGAACCTGAAGCTGTTTGATAAGTTTGATGATGACATCTGGAGTTTCATCCTTTGTCCTCAAAAACTTTACCCAAGTAAATCGAGAGTAGTCATCAACAACTACTAGAATGTATTTCTTCCCATTTATCGTTTGTACTCTCATTTGTCCGCACAGATCCATATGAAGGGTATGAAGAACTTCCATTACTGAGTTTGTGAGTTTTGGTTTTTGGGCATATTTTGTGCTTTTTCCCAATTGGCAAGCTGAACAAAGATGATCTTTTTCATACTTTAATCTGGGTAATCCTCTTACTAAGTCCTTTCTGTAAAGATTGTTTATGGTACCAAAGTTCAAGTGATTGAGACGACGGTGCCATAGCCATGACTTAGTTTTGGAAGCCTTTAACAGCAAGTAGATGGGTGAAGATTTCATCATATCTTCGATAGAGATGGTGTATAGGTTTGAACCACGAGTTCCTCTGAGAAGTTCCACACCATCAAGTTCTCTAACAAAGCAAGTAAGTTTTCTGAAGGACACTTCTAAATCTGAGTCACAGAATTGTCCGACAGAAAATAGATTATGTCCAAGACCGTCAACATAATATACCCTGGAAATCACACTATTTCCAACCACGTAATCTCCATAACCCATAATAGCACCAAAATGATCGTTTCCGAATCTCACAGTTCCGATGAATTTACTCACGAAGTTCATGAGCCATGACCGGTCTCCAGTCATATGCTTGGAACAGCCTGAGTCCAGGTACCACAGAATGATTTGAACGATCTGCAGTTGAACACAGACAAGAATGAATAACTGGATAATTGGGATCCCCATGCAAGAATGGGTTCCATTTGGTTAGTAACAGTGATTGGAAAACCCACATCAGAAGTAGAAACAATGGACTCATTAGAAGTAGATGCAGTGCTAGTGTTCATATTTGACCCATTCAAAGTATGTTCACTTCTTAAGGGAATAGTTCTACCAGTAGGCATCCATTTTCTAGTGGGGATTGACTTAGAAAATTTAGGGCACATCACATTAATCTTATGGCCAGTAGGTATCCATTGATAACCTATGTTACTAAATTTCCTTCCTGTGGGTTTCCACTGTTTTCTAACTTTCTTTCGCCTTTGCCTTTTTGCCTTTTTAGCTTGAATTTTAACATTAATAATTTTAGCTGGGCATTTAACAACATTAGACAAATCATTCACACCACATTCAAGATTACTAACAGAAACCACACAATCATCATTACATGTTTTGCCAAAAGTAGCAGAATTCGCATTAATTACAGTACGCTTAGAGCTAACATTAGAATCAACACGATTTGTCTTATTCAAATTCTCCCTAAGGTGATCTTCTACTCTCTTCCACTGAACATTCCTAGCATGCAAGGTCCTATCATTCTTTGTGTTGCCTTGAGGCTTTGACCCGCTTGCTTTGGTGTCACTTCTTACTCCTGTAGAGGGAATTGGAACATTAGTTGGTTTTGCTAGTTTTTGCATTCCTAAACTAGAAGTGCAGGGATCTGAACTACTTGAAGGCACATTAGTGTTCACTTTCTTAAAACTGGGCATAGAATGGCTTGTATGCTTGGCACTAGGCATAGAACAAGGCATCACATCTTTTCCTTTCGTACCTAAGGATTTAGGACATGTTGCTATTAAACATTCTAGCAGCTCTTGAGATCGTTTGGCCTGAATGCAAGCAAACCTAATTTCTCTATCAAGAGGCATATTTAAGAAATCCTCTTCCACGATCTCACGGAGACATTCTAGACTATCCTTAAGGTGAGCACAATAGTTGTGAAACACAGGTTCATTATTCCTAAGATGAGGAGGAATGTATTTAACAGTCACAGTATATTTGCAGTCTGAGGATGACTTTGATGCAACATTCTCATTAAAAACAAGTGGCAGTTTCCCTTTTTCCTGACTCCTCAGATTCTCAATTTCTTTTTGTAAAGACGTTATTTTTTCGTTGTTTTTGTCACGAGTGACTTTCATTGAATCATATAACTCTTTAAAGTGTCGTTTAACTTTTTCATTTTCTTCTAGAAAACTCTCGTTTTCTTTTTGTAAAGCATTGACTAAGTTTTGAAGATGAAAAGCTTGAGAATATTGAGAATCTAAAGGAGGAGGCATTTGGGAGCCAATCACATTGTTCTTTTCACCCTTTAATTGAGAGATTTGGGATTTCAACTTTTTGATCGTGTTACAATGAGCTTGAATATGTTCGTCACGTTTGCTTATCTGAAAGACTGCATCAAACTCTGGAACATCTGAGGATGTCTTGATATTTGAGGTTTTGACATTTTCTTTAAGATGTTGATATTTTAGTTGTAAATCAAAATGTTTAACTTCTAGTTTAGAAAGATGTTTTACCAAATTATCGTGATCATCCTGATCAATTTTCTCACTTAGTTCTGAGTTTTTGTTTTCAAGCTCAATGACACGATCATGGGAAACTTTCAATGCAATAGATAATTCATGAAATCAAGAAGTAGTAATAGAGTGCTTAGTAACAGTATAAAACACATCTTGAGCAACACAACTCAAAATCAAATTCTCATTTAAAATGTGCAAGTTCTTTCTTTCAACTTCATTATATTTGAGTTCCTGTTCATAATCATTGACTTCAACTATCATTGCATCAAATTCCTTTTCCATTTCTTTAATATATGAATTTATCCCTTTTTGAAGATTCTCAAATTGACCTTTTAATTGATTGAAGAAAGGCATGACCTCAGTTAAATAACATTCTTTAGTTTGCTCAAAACCCCTTTCCCCCTCAGTTATCCCTGTAGGTGTGATTCTCTTCTTACATGTTTTCTCAAAATCAACAAACAGCTGATAAACAACATATCGGCTGATTATGGTCTTGCTATTAGTGGTAATAGATCTAGGAACTAGATGCATTAGTGTATTTGGAGGATACACAGTAGCTACAGGCATTTTCCTAAGGGGAGTATTTGTTTCAACAAGTACATTAACTTTTAGCTTATCCATGTCTTTCTTCCAAAAGATCTGTTCTGGGGTTAATTGAGTTTGAGGCTTAAACATGTTTAAGGATATCCAATTTTCCTTAGTGTAATCATTGGGTTTTATCGTTATGTTATTCTCTTTACATGCAGGATCGTTAAGCTTCTTATTAATTTTCTCCCTAGATGCATCATCTAGTTTTCTATCTTCCTCAGTGCACTCAATGCAACTAGGTTTCTGTCTAGGTTTAAGAATCTCATTGCCATCATAGATTACATTTTGAGCAGCTTTTGCTATCTTACCATACTCAGGGTTGGATTCCTTTATAATGGGGATACTATGCTTATCGCTGAGAACTCTATGCTTAGTGATTATGTGAGCAGTCTGAATGGTATTCTCTTGTACGTACAACTTATTTTCAAGCTTGTTTTTCAAGGTTTTTAGATTAGAAAAATCATTCAAAAGTTTTGATTCCTTAGCACTGAATTCTTGCTTAAGCATTTTAACATTTTCTTGAAGTTCTTGTTTTTGCTTAGCAGTTTTAGAAAGCTTTTCATGTAAGGAGTTTAACTCTTGTTTTAATACTTCTTCTCTAAAATTACTTTTTCTAATAGTTGTACGCATTTGGTCATCCATTTCCTGCTCACGGGTGGTTAACTCAAACTTAGCACGTTGTTCATAAATAGCAACTTGTTCTTTATAGGCATTTAGTTCAGAGATGACAGAATCATCAGGGGCACAGGCAGTGTATTCATAAAAAAACATAGTCATCATTGACTGCAGAAGATGCATCACTAGGTACAGTCTCACTTTCACTTTGTTTCACATATTGATCATATGGGACAACATTGATATTACCCATATTTTCAATCTGTGACTCAAAAGTTTCAGTTGATTGTACTTTGTCATGTATCTTTTGCAATCAACATTATCATACAGTTTTAATACCTTTGAGATAATTGCTTCTTTGGATGGACCAGCTTGCTGTGATGATGAGACATTTGGAGAGACCATTGGAGAAATGCTAGCCATGAAGATTGTCTGTGCAGTAGGTTCATCATCGACGTCAGAGTCGTATGCATCACAGTCTGCAACCTGAAAGGCATTCTGATGATTATGACCTATCTTCTGAATTGACTGCTCATCCACATCTGCATCATATGTCTTGGCATTGCCCTCAGCAAGAAACAATGGCTCCTCTTCGTCCAACACAACTCCATTATCCTGAGCTTGCACAAGTAACATCTTGTCTTTGAAGTACTCTGCATTTTGAGGGTGTTTTGGAGAAGTGCAGTTCCTTGCTATGTGTCCATCACAACCACAGTTGTAGCACTTAATTGGCTTAGCTTGACCCTGATTTGGATTCCTTCCACGATTCTGATTTGTCACATATCCTCTACCAACTCCACCTCTTCCCTATTCATACTGCCTTTCTTGAACTGGTTGCACCATAACCTTCCCATCTCTGACAGTAGCTTGATTGTGTGGATTTGATGCAGTTCTGAGGTTATTGTTAGTGTGTGGGAGAGAGTTCATGTTTTGACTAACCATGAGAGACAGTTGAGTGATGAAGTTTTCCATGAATGTGTTTGGGTCAGAAGGCTTATATGCTGGATCAGGGATGAGCTTGTAATTACCATTACCCATGGGTATGACTTGAGAAGCTTTGGTGGTAATTCCAACATTGGTGTAAAAAGCTGTAGAGTCATTTGACTAACTTGTTTCTCCCTGGTTGGTTTTGAACTGTTCAAGAATTCTTTTTTCAAACATTGCATGTCTCTCATTCTGAAGAAGGAATGCATAAAGTTGCTCATAGTTTGTATTCTTCAATCCTTTAGTTAGCTTCACAGAAGTGACAAACTTATGCCATTCGGGATTCATGTTGTTCACAAACTTTGAGTTCAGCTGAATGTTTGGCATGGTCATTTTGATGTTCCTCATATCATTCACAAGCTTATGGAATCTTACGTAGTAATCATAGACACTTTCTTCTGGTTTCATCTTAAAGTGCTCAAATTCATCATACAGTTGTGATTCTCTGTCTTCCTTGGTTAATTTAGAACCTGAGAGAAGCATCTTGACATTATCCTAAACTGCCTTGGCTTCAGTGTTGTGATTGATAAGCTTGTAGATGTCTTTTGGAAGACCCTGAAGTATAATGTTAGAAGCCCTAATGTCAACATCGAATCTATTTTTCTCCTTATCATTGAGCTCATCATACGTCTTTGGTCTGTCTAATCCATAGATCATTGTTCCATCTGCAGTTGTATCAATTAAGTCTCTTGTAGTCTCAATCTGATAAGGTCCTTCATCAATGGATTTGAGAATGTTGACCCCATTTTCCTTTCCAAGACAGTACAATCTGATTCGCTGAGCCCAAGAGTCGTAGTCAGTTCTGTCAAGCATAGGTGGACGAGTATCTGAACCAGCTGCTTGAACATCCTCAGCAACAGTGGAGATAATTGTAGGTAAGTTGGTAGACATGTTAACAGATTACACGGGATTTTATAACTCTATGATTAAACCGGGAAATAGATTCTTTCACGGGATTTTACTAAATTAAGAGAAAACCGTATTACAAACAAAAATCAACCAAGTCGCTACGAATTCTTGAACCAAGTCGCTAATCACCAAGTCGCTAAGTCACAAGTCGCTAGTGCACCAAGTCGCTACACAGTCAAGTCGCTAAAGAGCAACTCGCTAAGGTCCAAGTCGCTAACACCAAGTCACTAAGCACCAAGTCGCTAGACACAGTTAAGTTGCTAAAGAACAACTCGCTAAGATCCAAGTCGCTAGTATCAAGTCGCTAACAATTTACACTACAACTCGCTAACAATTTCTGAAGCAAGTCGCTAGCCGTAGTGGAGAATCCACTAACTTGTACTATTTGTCGGCTTGTCTCAATAGACAAGTCGCTAGGCGCAAGTCGCTAACAACTAACACTGTAACTCGCTAACTTTTACTGAAGCAAGTCGCTATGATGAAAAATACTACGAGAACCAAGTCGCTAGTAAGAAAAACTTCAAAAACACACTTTTCAATCCAAAACAAGATCAACCACAGTGATTCAAGCTTACCAAAACAAAACCCAAGCACTTAAAATGATTCTAAACACAAAAGTACACTTAAAATTCAAACTTTAACACTAAAAATGATCCAAATGATGCAAAAACCACTAAACTTTTTCAAACTCAAAAACCATCTAAACCACTAGAAATCCAAGTATATGTAAGAGAGATGATCAAACCATGGCTCTTGATACCATTTGTAACATATTGGATTTAACAAACACATCAAACCATAAACACAAGAGGCGTATAAATGAAGTTTTAGAGAGAGAAAGTTAGAGGTTAGGAAGAAAGAAAAATCTTATTATGAGCTCCAACTCTCTACCTTGGGAGGTAGAGAGTATTTATAGTCATTACATAAATCGCCACCAACGGGCTATGGATCAGGCATACAGTGGGTAAAGACCCGTCCGTCCTCCACGGTGTTACTTAACTAAATACTACCAAATATTAACTAATCTACGACTACGAGCTTTCTAACGATTACATATACTTGAGGTGACCGACTCTTTAATAACTGGATTTACTAAATCCTAACACAAAAGTAAAGAGTAAGAAACACAAAACCATGACACGAGTGTTTATAGTGGTTCGGCTACAAGGACACCTTCCTTGCTCTACTCGACTCCCCGAGTCACCTACTCGAGAGTTCGTAATCACTAAACGACACAAAACTCCTTATGGCGGAGAAGCCTTCACAACGTCGCCTACTCTTTTTCCGGTACAAGGCTAGACATCGGGTTCTTCCACGAGGTAGAACAAAACCTATCACAACGCCGCCTACACTTTATCTTGTACAGGGCTAGATACCAAGTTCCATTACAAAGGAGGAACTACTACCCAACACTACACAACACCTATCCCAAAGGAGACCCACTCCTTATTACAACATCATAAAGGATATCAATATCCTTGGACATAACCTATCTCTATTTGTACATCGATGCACCATATCGATTGTACACCCTTGGCATCTTTCACTAATGCCTTTGACATGATCTTTTGGCACCTTTCACTAATGCCTTTGGCTTGACCCTTTTGGCATCCTTCACTAATGCCTTTGACATTAACTTTCAACACCTTTCACTAATGCCTTCGTCTTGACCCTTTTGGCATCCTTCACTAATGCCTTTGACTCAACACTTCTAGAGAGAAAGAAAGAACTATAAACAAGAGAACTTTAGTAGTCTTCATGATGACAAAGCATGGCAACTCATGGACTTGAGCTTGCTCGACTTCAAGAGGTGGTGATCTCGCCTTTAAGAGGAACCTAGAGAATCACACAAAAACAAACACTACATAGAGAGATCCTTTGGATCTGAGGTTAGAGAGTTTACAATACTAGGAGAAAGTATGTGTAGGTGTAGCCACTTGCAATGGCTCACTATTTATATACAAAAACACGCTACTGTTCCACGGATCCCACATATCCCTTGCTTGAGGGATCCGTCTAGTGTAATAATAGGGATCCGTGAGACGCTCCTCATTACCTATGGGTTTTGGGTCATGGGTCATGGGTCCTATACTTTGGACCAAGGGTATCAAAGTAGATACAATGTATCTACAAGATGCAATGCATCTAGTCAATAGGTCATGGGTTAGCTCCATGGATCATGCATAATACCCATTATGACTTATGCATGATGTCATGCAATGGGTCATGGAATATGGATCATGCTCCATGGGTATTGGTCATGGACATTGGGTTTTACCCAACTACATTCAATGTATTAAGTCAATGGGTTAAATACTTAAACTTCTACCCATTATATTACCCATTATAATGCATACTAAGTATGTATATATCTAACCAATATGGAAACAGTAGTTGTTGTACATATGCATTACTATAACAAGAAAAACACTATTACTTGTTTAGTGATTTATATGAAAATGTAAGTGTGTTAGTAAACTATTAGCTCAAACCATTTACGTATTTTATTTGTTTCGTTAAAATGATTTTACATTTGTTATCGACAAAACATTAGAAGATCATAAAATATAAATAAACGTTTTTACGGCTTATTTGTATTAACAATCTCCCCCTTTTTGTTGATGACAAAACATAAGATTATTTTAAGGAAAAACTAAAATTCATAAAAGTTTGAATTGGAGTTTTTACTCTCTTCTCCCCCTTTTTGTCGAAACAAAAAGAGCGTCGAAAAGAAACTAACACATTGTTATAAGAAAAACATGTGAAAAGAAAGAAAAGATGAAAAATAGAGAGTAAGTGAGGAGAGGTATTCTTGGCTTAGCTCCCCCTTGACGAGTCCAACCCTTTGTGAGGGCGTCAAGTAAGTAGAAATACTAAACTAGTGCATTGCAATTGTGTTTGCAAATGGTTTTGTCTTTGTTTTGAATATGCTCCCCTTTGATAATTGTACCTTTGCAAGGAGGACGTCATGTAATGTAATCCTTTGTGAATGATATTGCAAAGGATTTTGCAATGTTTTGCTTTGACAAGAAACTCCCCCTAGCTAAGGATGTCAAAGTCTTCATGTGTATTTTGAAAATCTACAAAATAAAGGTTAGAAAACAAGTATATAATGCATAATTTCCTTCAAATAAGACACACGTTAGTAATAAATTTGTCTTCTGTCGCACGGATCCCACGGTTCCCTCTTTGGATGGATCCGTCTAAGCTAAACTGAGGGATCCGTCTGTCTGTAAGCTTAAGACAACAAATGATGATGTAAAAAAAAGTGATGTTAACATCAAAATGAGATATGTATTAAGGCACCAAACATATTCTCAAGACAATATGGCATATAACATGTAATTTTATTCAATAAAAATACGAGAAATGATTTACATATCTCTAAAACTAAGAGAATGACTTAAACATGAAATATGATTCCTAAACTATCTAAGTTAAGCTTAAGACTAAGACACCACTTGAATCCTTAAGCTCGTGGTTGGTTAGGTTTGTTGACCTCGTCGAAACGTTCGAGGAGGTGATAAAACATGAAACGTTGCTCTTCACGTACTTCATGTATCAAGCCTTCAACATGTTGACAATGATAACAATCTTTGTCATGGCTAGGAAATGGTGGTGGTAGAAATGGAATGGCTTGAGATGGAAGGTTTGGTTGAGGTTCCACAAAAGGAGGAAGGTTAAGTGAGGAAGGTTGAGGATTCTCAAAAGAAAGAGGAATTTGTGGAGGTGGTTCAACCAAAGGCGGTGGTGGTGGAATATGTGATGAGGATGGTGGTAGAGAGGTATCTACTTCCATGTGATAGGGTGGTTGACTTTGATGATTCCTCATAATCGAAAAGGGACTATTTGAGGGTGACGGAGAAAAAGATGCCGGGCTAGTGTTGATTCAACACATTGATTTTGTTGCGCTATACTTTATATTGAGGAGAATGTTGGTAATGGTGGAGGATGAGATGGCCTAGGAGGTAAGTCCTCTAGATTGTAGAGGTGTGGTGATGAGAGTGGAGTGGTGAATGATATGGCTCTAGGCACTAAGGGTGATGGTTTAGTGGAAATAGGAGTGTTTTATTTAGGAGGTATAGTGGTGTTTGGCATTGGTAGTTTTGTGGGAACAATCCTTTTGGGGATTGGTTTGATTGGTTGATTTGGTGGAGGGAAATCCTAGTGTTTGTGGATTTAACGGGAGATGATTCGGTTGAATAAATTTCGTAAATAACACGAGCAAGTTTCTTGGGTGGTCCTTTGGTGGATGAGTTACCACTAGGAGCTTTCCTCATGATGAGATGACAAAAGGTTAGTGAGATGGATATCTGTAGTTGCTGAGAATTAAGTTGTGGATGGTGACTAAGAGGTCCTAACAAGGTGGCTTACAAAAGGAAGGATTTGACAAGTGCATTCAAGACTTAAACCACAAAGATCCATTTGTAATGCAATGATTTGCATGCACAAGAGTCAACTTTAGATTTGCACTGATCAAGGAGGTTAATTAAGACAAGATGGAGTGTTCAAGTTAGCAATGAGAGCTTAAAATGATTGTTTTAGCCAGAATTAGCTGAAACTGTCAGCCGGTTCCCACGGTTCCCTCCAATGAGGGATCCGCCTAGGCTAATCCTAGGGATCCGGCTCTCAGTAGCCAAGAAAAGAAGAAAAATGATGTTTGTAAGGTCTAGTACCTATACATCTTGAGTGTTTCAGTCTTCTTAAGTGTCTGAAATGAAAGAGGACTTAAATGATCAAGGGCAATGAGTGATGATAGCTAATGATTGCCTTTTATGGAAGAAAATGAGACTTTATGAGCACCAATGGGTGATCAAAGATGACACTAGGAGATATGAGAGTGTCAAGTGGTGTTAAATGATCCTAGAGATTAGATGGAAACTTAGGATAAATTTGGAAAAATTCCAGAAAAATTATAAGAAATGAAAAACTAGTTTTTGACCCATTTTGAGGTACGAATGACTAAAATAAATTTGCTAAAATTGTGAAAATTATAAGACTAGATGTGTTAACATATGAGTAATGATGTGTGTGTATTGGAGCGGAAGGATGATGAGTTTTGGTGAAATGATAAATCAAAAAGTACCTTGAGTGTGATCCTAGATGAGCTATGAGTGAGTTTGATACCTACTGAGCTTGAGAAAGGCTTAAGTGGTCCTAAGGCATTATGTTTAGCTAGTGTGAAATGGTCTAGTGGTCTGGTTTGATGTATGGAGGTCTGCAATTTCATTTTTGTCTCCCCGGATCCCATAGATCCCTAAAAGGAGGGATCCGTCTAGTATAAATTGAGGGATCCGGCTTCTGCATATCAGAAGTATCACAGAACATGTGCAGTTTTTGTACTATATTATGTATACTAATTTCTACGAGTTTCTACTGTAAATGAACAACAAAACAAGTAAATATCTCATAAACCATAACATCAATACGAGTAGAAATGATTATATCCAAACAAACAAGATAAAACATCCACAAACATAAGCATCTAGTGCAAGATAATAAAAGATATGTCTAAAAACAACCATAATCCTAATGTCTCTGTTAATACAAATAAACCGTAAAAACGTTTATTAATATTTTACGATCTCTTTGTGTTTTGTTGATAACAAATATAATGTTATCATAAGTAAAATTATAAGGATACATGTTATTTTTATAAAGCATTTACATATAGTCACGTAATACAAATTGTTGTAATAAATCATTTGTTGTAATAGTTTATTAGGATGGGTAAAATTCACAACCCATGGATCATATCCATAACCCATGGTATTGACCCGTACCCATTTGACTAGATGCATTGCATCCATTAGATACATTGTATCTAATGAAATAACCATGGACAAATCCATAACTCCATGACCCATGACCCATAACCAAAAAACCCATGGGCAAAGAGGAGCGTCCCACGGATCCCTAGGTTTACACTAGATGGATCCCTTAAGGGAGGGATCCGTGGGATCCGAGGAATAGTGGCAAGTTTTGCCTATAAATAGAGAGCCATTTTTTCATTCTAACTCACCCCTCTTCTTACTAATTCTCTCATATACTCTCATTCTCTTCTAACAAAAGATCACTTGATCTAGAGAGTTGTTTTTCTTTCTTTCTTTAGTGATTCTCATATAGGTCCTTCTCTAAGGCGAGATCACGAGCATTCTACAAGTAATCCAAGCAAGGGGTCTTTGATTGATTTGTTCCTCCACAAGATTTCTGTAGCAAAGATCTTGTATTTGATATTTCACATAGTTGTTGTGTAATAGTCGTGTTGGTTTGGTCCACCGTGTTACGGACTCGGTATTTAGCTTTGTACCGGAAAAAGGTGTAAGCGACGTTGTGAAGGCTTCTCCGCCAAGTTGAAGGACTTTGTTGACATAGTGCTTGAACTCTCGAGTAGGTGACTCGAGGAGTGGAGTAGGGCAAGGAAGGTGTCCTTGTAGCTGAACCATTATAAATCGGTTGTGTCATTTCTATCCTTTACTTTACTTTATTTACTTGCATTACCATTAGATCTATACTTTCTCTTCATCCATACGATTTCACAGAATATCGAATCTAAAGTTTTTGAAACTAACTTAAAATCGGCAAAACTATTCAACCCCCCCCCCCCCCTTCTAGTTTTCCACAATTGGCATTAAGAGCTAAGTTTATAAAAGTTTTAAAGTAAACCGTATTTTAAAAACTTTTCGATCACTATGGGTTCTGAAAACTACAAGGAAGGGCAATCTATGCAACGACCACCACTACTTGAAACTAATGGTTTTATATATTGGAAAAATAGATTCGAAACGTATGTGAAGTCTAAAGATATTGATCTTTAGTACATTATTGTTGAAGGCGATTTTGAGGCTACCTCAAAAGATGATAAAGGAAATTTAGTTAACATACCTCATGATAAACTAAACGATGACATGAAGAAAAATCTTTCCAAAAATAGTAAAGCTAAAATGGTTTTATATAATGCTTTACCCAAAAAGGAATTCGAAAGAATTTTTATGCTTAAAACCTCTAAAGAAATTTGGAATTCTTTAGTTGTAACTCATCAAGGTAATCAACAAGTTAAAAATAATAAAATTGATTTATTTGTTCAACAATATGAACAATTTTCAATATCGGATGAGGAAACTATAGATCATTCTTTTGCTAATTTCAATACTGTTATTACATCTTTACAAGCACTTGATGAATCTTTTTCTAGCCGTAACCATGTTAGGAGATATCTAAGGGAACTTCCATCCGAGTGGAGATCCAAGGTGACGGCAATCAAAGAGTCAAAAGATTTGACAATCCTCACCCTTGATGAACTCATAGGCCACTTAAAAGTCTATGAGCTTGTCCTTGCTAAAGATTTCGAAGCCTCAAAGGTGAAAGAGAAACACAAATATCTTGCCCTTAAAGCCAAAAAGGCCTCAAGCGATGAAGAGAACTCCTCTTCGGATAGTGACGATGAGGAGTATGCCATGGCAGTAATGGACTTTAAAAAGTTCTTTAGAAGGAAGGGAAGATACGTCAAACAACCATATGACGACAAGTAAGGATTCCGGAAAAGCAAAGAGGACGAGAAGCTAAGGGATGATCGTGTTTGCTTTAAATGTGGGGACCCAAACCACTTTATTAGTAAGTGTCCCAAACGGGATGATCAAAAAGCATTCGTAAGCGGCTCGTGGGGAATAAGTGAGAAGGAGGACGAAGAAATTTGTCTCATGGCAAATGACGAGGTATGTTACGAATACTATAGTAGCTCATCACTTGATGATGATTCATTGCATAATGAATATGACAAAATTTGCAAAATTAGCTTAAAAGTAATTAACAAAAACAATTTTTTGAAAAATCAAAACCAACGTTTAGATAAGGAAGTCATAAAGTTAAAAGCAAAATTGAAACGTCTAGAAAAGGGTAAAATAGCAAGTGGTGAATGTGAACTTTGCGTTCAACTTCAAACACTAGTTGATCAACTAGATTCTAAGATTGCTAGAATGAGTTTAGATATGATACTAGATAGTGTTAAAACAGGAAACAACCAAAAAGGTTTAGGCATTCAGCAACTTGATACGTCAACTAGTGAAAACAAAGAAACACAATTCGTAAATGCATTAGAAAAACAGGCCACTGTTGTGGCGGATCCCACGGATCCCACAAAAAGGGAACCGGCTAGTATACAGCCAGGGATCCATGGGTCTGCTGAAGAAAACAGTGGTAATAACATAGCTTCTTCCTCAAGAACTGATTTTGTTATTGTTAATAAGAAGAAACCAACTCATATTACCACTAGACAACCACCTTTTTCAAAACCAAACACATCTAGGAGACCTAATAATTTTTACCCGAGGAGTAACCATCAAATGGGATGGAACCTAAATATGCAAAATGGCTTTCCATTTCAGAACTTTGTACCATGGAATGCATATTCACTTTATCCATACATGTCTAACATGAATGGAATGTTTAACACTAATGGACCCATGAACAAATGGGGACCAAACTTTTGAGTTAATTGTTTTCTTAGGTGTGCTTAAAGGTTGACCTAGATCCGGATGAATGGTTCAAGGATAGCGGGTGCACGAGGCACATGACCGGCAATAAAGATCTATTCTCCACATATGAATCCTTCAATAGAGGAAATGTGGTGTTTGGAAATAGAAAAAGTAAAATCATCGGTAAAGGTACGATTTCTAACAAATCTCTAACCATTAACGATGTGTGTAACGTAGAAAACCTAAACTTTAACCTCTTAAGTATAGGACAAATATGTGATAAAAAGTGCAATGTAATTTTTTCCGAAACCGGTAATAAGATATTAAAAAATGGCATAACCATAGGAAGAGGAATTAGGAAACATGGAGTCTATGTCATTAAAATTGGTAATGAACCTAAAGACAAACTTTTTCTTACTTCTATGGATAATACTTCGACCTTATGGCATCGAAGATTGGGTCATGCCAATATGCGACTTCTTCAATCGCTATCATCCAAAGATCTAGTAAGAGATCTACCTAAAATAAAATATGAACATCACTTTTGTGATGCTTGTAATGTAGGAAAACAAGTCCATTCTAGTCACAAAGCTAAAAACATGGTGTCTACAACTAAGTGTCTAGAATTACTACACATGGATTTATTTGGTCCATCCGCTATCCAAAGTTATGGAGGCAACTACTACACTTTGGTTATAGTGGATGATTACTCTAGGTACACATGGACTAAATTCTTAAAGAACAAAATGGAAACGTTTAATTATTTTGAAATATTAAGCAAGAAAAACCAAAGATAACTAGGAAGTCCTATAGTGTCTATTAGAACGGATCATGGTAGGAAATTCGATAATGAAGTGCAATTTGGAGCTTTTTGTGACGCTAATGGTATTACTCACAACTTCTCGGTTCCTCGCACTCCACAATCAAATGGGGTAGTTGAAAGAAAGAAAAGAAACCTACAAGAAATAAGCCGCACCATGCTAAATGAGCAATCCATACCTCAAAAGTTTTGGTGCAATGCCGTTGATACTTCAACGTACATACTTAATCGAGTCTTAATTAGACCAATTTTAGGTAAAACTCCATACGAGTTACTTCGAGGAAAAAAGCCTACGTTAGATCACTTTAGAGTCTTTGGTAGCAAATGTTTTCTTCTTAACACTAACGATTACCTTACAAAATTTGATCCTAAATCAACCGAAGGTATCTTTCTAGGTTACTCTCCTAACAGCAAAGCTTACATCATATTAAATAAAGAAACAATAAATGTAGAAGAGTCATTAAATGTAAAATTTGATGAAAGTCCACCCAAACCCTTTCCACCTCTTGTCAATGACGAGATTGTTGAAAGTGAAGCTATTGTAATAAAGAAAAAGATAAATGAAGAAGAAGAAGAATCTTCAAATAATGAACTCATAAATATTAAAGAGTCCAAAGATCACCCCGTAGATAAGGTCATAGGAAAGTTAAACGAAAGAACCTTAAGGTCTCAAGTTCAAAACCAAAGTAGCCTATTTTGTTTTGTTTCAACCATAGAACCTAAAAATACACAAGAAGCCATAAAAGATGAAAGTTAGGTAATGGCTATGCAAGAAGAGTTAGATCAATTTTTTTCTAATGATGTTTGGACACTTGTCCCTCCACCTAGTAATCAAACCATAATAGGAACCAAATGGGTTTATAAAAACAAGTTAGATGTAAACGGAGTAGTGTCTAGAAACAAGGCTAGACTCGTTGCCCAAGGGTATAACCAACAAGAAGGAATAGACTTTGATGAGACCTATGCCCCCGTGGCTAGATTAGAGTCTATAAGAATACTTCTTGCTTAAGCTTGTGCTAATTATCTTAAGCTTTATCAAATGGATGTCAAAAGTTCTTTTCTAAATGGTTTTATTAATGAAGAAGTATATGTAGCTCAACCTTCGGGCTTCATCGATTTTGAAAAACCTAAACATGTGTATAAGTTAAAGAAAGCCCTTTACGGTCTTAAACAAGCTCCAAAAGCTTGGTATGATAGACTCAAGTCATTCTTAATCAAACAAAACTACACCATGGGGTTAGTTGATAACACAGTTTTTACTAAGAAAAGAGAGTCACACATAATCATTGTATAAATATATGTAGATGATATTATATTCGGATCCACTTGTCAAGACATGTGTGACGATTTCCCTAAAATCATGCATGACGAGTTTGAGATGAGCATGATGGGAGAACTTAGTTTCTTTCTTGGTCTACAAATCAAACAAGTAGAAGATAGTGTCTTCTTTAATCAATCTAAATACATAAAAGAGATGTTAAAGAAATTCGGTTTAGAAGAGTCAAACCCAATTAGGACACCAATGTCATCCGACACTAAACTCACAAAAGATGAAGACGACAAATCCATTGATAACACAAAATATCGTGGCATGATTGGTAGTCTTCTCTACCTCACGGCTAGTAGGTCGGATATCATGTTTAGTGTTTGTCTATGTGCTAGGTTTCAAGAAGACCCTAAAACATCACATCTAGAAGCCGTCAAAAGGATATTTAGATACATTAAGGTTACGACACAATTAGGATTATGGTATCCTAAGGGTACGGGAGTAGAAACAATTGTATATGCAGATTCTGACCATGCAGGTGATTATGTTGACCGAAAAAGTACAAGTGGGGTATGTACTTTTATGGGATGTTGTTTAACATCTTGGTTTTCTAAGAAAAAAACGGCATTAGCAATATCAACAACTGAAGCCGAATATGTCTCCGCCGGCAAAGCATGCCAACAAGCACTATGGATGAAACAAGCGTTAGTTGACTACGACATTCATCTAAGTGACATAGCCATTCTATGTAACAACAAATGTGCCATTGACTTAAGCAAGAATCCGGTATTACATTCTCACACAAAGCATATAGAGATTCATCATCACTTCTTAAGAGACAATGTTCAAAAGGGGAACATCTCTATTGAGAAGGTAGCGTCCGAAGACAACATTGCCGACGTCCTCACCAAACCGTTGAAGCGGGAACAATTCAACCTACTTCATCTTGGTCTTGGTCTCATGGAACAATCCTCGTAATTTAATTCTTAACTCTACAAGGTATGTAAACACTAGCCTTCTTCTTTCTGAGTCTAGGATCCCTATTTCACGCACAACTCACAAGCAATACGGGAATTTTCAAAACCCAAGATAAGTTTTTCACTTATAACTCATAGTTTTCTCTTACTTTTCTTTCAAAATAAGTACAAGTTGCAAACACGTAATTACATATACATCTTCTTTTTTAAAGAATAAACGCTTTTCGCACATAGAAACCTCTTTTCAAAATGTTTTTCAAATGATACCTCTTCCCGTATCAATTTCACAAAAGCAATTTCTCACGTCTAGGACAAGTCGCTTTTCCATTATTAATACAAAGTAAAAACCCATTTTCATTGCATCTCATGTCTTTTGAATGATAAAGAGGACACATAACTAATATGTGTTTTCGAGTACATTCATTTAAGCAACAATGAATTAGGAGCACCCGGGTTATCTCACATAATAGTATGCTTTTTCACTTCTAGTTTATTTTTATTTTCTTTTTAGGAGTCGAGATAACCGCAACTCCAAACAGTTTGCATATAGGCACACACTAGGAAAAAATGTTTCCAAAGGGAAAATTTTGGGCTGCCTGAATCACCAGTACCATGGATCCCAGCCTTAATGCTGGACGCATCCCTCAAGGGAAGGATACGTGGGATCCATGAGACAGAAGCTATTTTTAACTTCTATTTTTCTCACTTTATTTTGGAGTATGTGATTTAATGCTTGTTTTCTCATGATCACATGCCTTAAATTCATATCTAATCATTAGATTTTAACCCATATTTTGGGTCAAGCATTCATTGCAATGCATAATTTTTTTTTCTATAAGTAGGATTCCCAACATTGCTTGTTATTCATCTCATCTTCACAAACAAACACCACCATGTCTTCCAAAAGATCTTCCAACCTAGATGAATCATCTAATGCAAACAATCCATTTCAAGAAATCCAAACCTTTGTCCTCCCGCCTTCCAAAATACCACAATCAAAATCTAGGATATCCGCACGGATTAGCGTCCGGCCTTGTTGCTTAGCAAAACCATCATCAAATGGCTCATCATCAACCACTATCTCACCACAAGAAGCTTCCATTATAGCACCTCCTTCATCACCAACAAGTACACAAACTTCATCACCCATCAACTCACCACCTAAAGTCACTCTTTTGGAACTCCTTAAGACTCCAACAAGATCTCAACAACCAAAACGAAAAGAAATAGCCTTTTTGACACCTCCCACTTCTCCAAACACAATTTTCAAAGACCTTGAAACCTCACCACCCTTAGCTCCCATTGAGCTACAAGAACATCTAGGTTCTTTTCCACCACCACTTCCAAACATTCCGGAGTTTGATACGTATTTTTCTATTTTTCCATCACATCTTCCGCATCTCACAAATCAAAACAACCCGAAAAACTTCCGCACTCATTACCCACATCACTTACATTGTGAACATTGCCAATCCACTAGGGATATTGCAATAGAAGTGAGGGAAGAAATGCAATTCATACTCAACCTCATTCTTGATCGCATCAATACCATTACTCATCAAAACCTCCATCCATAACCTTATGCAAGCATGGAAGGAATCATTATTACTATTTTCTATCTTTAGTATTTTTTTCTTTTGAGTCATTTTCAAGAACAAGTCTTGTTCTTACTTTTACATGCTTGTATGTGGCATAAATACTACTACATTTTGTTGTTTTATTACAAGGCCTTGTTTACATACCTTGGCTCCCAATCTTGATTCTCGTCAATCACAAGATTCCTTATGCATGTTACTACTAACCTTTTCTTTGTAGGATTTTTTTATTTTCTTCACTTGACGCCCCAAACTAGGGGGAGTAAGCGATACGTGGACTATTTCTCTACATTTTATTTCTTCGATGGGTTAACTTTTTGTTTTGACAAAAAGGGGGAGAAGAAGTAAAACTTAGCGCTTTAAAAACATACATCTAATCTTAAGTTTTACTCATCATAACATTATGTTTTGTCATCAACAAAAAGGGGGAGATTGTTAATACAAATAAACCGTAAAAACGTTTATTAATATTTTGCGATCTCTTTGTGTTTTGTTGATAAAAATATAACGTTATCATAAGTAAATTATAAGGATACATGTTATTTTTGTAAAGCATTTACATATAGTCACTTAATACAAATTGTTGTAATAAATCATTTGTTGCAATAGTTTATTAGGATGGGTAAAATTCACAACCCATGGATCATATCCATAACCCATGGTATTGACCCATACCCATTTGACTAGATGCATTGCATCCATTAGATACATTGTATCTAATGAAATACCCATGGACCAACCCATAACCCATGACCCATGACCCATAACCAAAAAACCCATGGGCAAAGAGGAGCGTCCCACGGATCCCTAGGTTTACATTAGACGGATCCTTTAAGCGAGGGATCCATGGGATCCGGGGAACAGTGACAAGTTTTGCCTATAAATAGAGAGCCATTTCTACATTCTAACTCACCCCCTTCTTACTAATTCTCTCATATACTCTCATTCTCTTCTAACAAAAGATCACTTGATCTAGAGAGTTGTTCTTCTTTATTTCTTTAGTGATTCTCATATAGGTCCTTCTCTAAGGCGAGATCACGAGCATTCTACAATTCATCCAAGCAAGGGGTCCTTGATTGATTTGTTCCTCCACAAGATTTCTGTAGCAAAGATCTTGTATTTGATATTTCACATAGTTGTTGTGTAATAGTCGTGTTGGTTTGGTCCACCGAGTTACGGACTCGGTATTTAGCTTTGTACTGGAAAAAGGTGTAAGCGACTTTGTGAAGGCTTCTCCGCCAAATTGAAGGAGTTTGTTGACATAGTGCTTGAACTCTCGAGTAGATGACTCGGGGAGTGGAGTAGGGCAAGGAAGGAGTCCTTGTAGCCGAACCACTATAAATTGGTTGTGTCATTTCTATCCTTTACTTTACTTTATTTACTTTCATTACCATTAGATCTATACTTTCTCTTCATCCATACGATTTTACATAATATCGAATCTAAAGTTTTTGAAACTAACTTAAAATCGGCAAAACTATTCAACCCCCTCCCCTTCTAGTTTTCCACAATTGGCATCAAGAGCTATGTTTATAAAAGTTTTAAAGTAAACCGTATTTTAAAAACTTTTCGATCACTATGGATTCTGAAAACTACAAGGAAGGGCAATCTATGCAACGACCACCACTACTTGAAACTAATGGTTTTATATATTGGAAAAATATATTCGAAACGTATGTGAAGTCTAAAGATATTGATCTTTGGTACATTATTGTTGAAGGCGATTTTGAGGCTACCTCAAAAGATGATAAAGGAACCTCATGATAAACTAAATGATGACATGAAGAAAAAGCTTTCCAAAAATAGTGAAGCTAAAATGGTTTTATATAATGCTTTACCCAAAAAGGAATTTGAAAGAATTTCTATGCTTAAAACCTCTAAAGAAATTTGGAATTCTTTAGTTGTAACTCATCAAGGTAATCAACAAGTTAAAAATAATAAAATTGATTTATTTGTTCAAAAGTATGAACAATTTTCAATATCGGATGAGGAAACTATAGATCATTCTTTTGCTAATTTCAATACTGTTATTACATCTTTACAAGCACTTGATGAATCTTTTTCTAGCCGTAACCATGTTAGGAGATATCTAAGGGCACTTCCATCCAAGTGGAGATCCAACGTGACGACAATCGAAGAGTCAAAAGATTTGACAATCCTTGATGGATCTAAACACACACCTTGTGTTAGTGATATTTTGAGTTATATTACTAAGCACGTGGAATATACTTAGTAATACTTAGAAGACAGATTATATGTTGTAATGTAAGTAAGAACAATAATCACAAAGCTCCAATATTATTAAGAAATAATACGAGTGATCTTGCTTATCACTAGGGTTACACCTTGAAGCTAATATGAATAATTACGTACTCTAAGCAATGACCTAGGATCTCCTTTTATAGCACAATGAGTCCTTTACAAGATAAGTATAAACCTAACAATATAGAATATACACAAGATCTTTTCTATACTTATCAATACACGGATACATAACATTTATCCTAATAGCAGTGGTAATATTGTACTGGCAGTGGTAATGAGTTTCCACTGCTAGTTTAATCTTTAGCAGTGTTAACCACAAGACTATCAGTGGTAACTGTTAGTATTATTCCAAACAATCCTCCCCTAAACTTATGATTTCTCTGCAAATTAATAAGTTTCTTCAATCTTCATTATCTGCAAGGATTTAGGTAATTCTTTCAAACACTTCATCTTCTTCTCAATGCTTGAATAGCTCTTGAACATTGATCTTGAAGCATGTGTAACAATGCTCTGACTTTCTCACTATCTTCATGAACTCTTATAGTAGTACACAGCATCACAGTGAGAGTTCCAGCTCTGAGTGGATATTCTTTCTCAGCAAGCATGAATGCATCTACTCCATTTGCTGTAGAAACATGATGAACTTCACATGAATCATAGTAGAACCATTTAGTACCAGGACATGAACATGATAATTTCCAGAAATCATCATTAACATCTGGTTCATAGAGCCTTCTAAGATTAACCCATAACTGCATCTCCTTCATATCTTTGAGATCTTCAGCATCAAACCTTTCTTGAACTAACTTCCATAGTGTGTCAAGATCATCTGTAACACCCCAACCCGATAAGGGTAGAAGTATTACAAAATGGTGTAATATCAAAGCATACATAATGAACATAACAAAGCAGCGGAAGTCTTATATAAATAACCAAAGGAAAATCCAGCCAACATGGCTTAAACGTTACATAAGTTCAAAGGAATCAAAGGAAATATCCAAGACATAAATAAGCATAATCCGAATCTAAAAATGTCAACATAATGAAGTAGAAACTAAGATGACTAAAGCCACAAGTCCGCATATCCGCTCATCACTCAAACCCATAGCTAAGAATCCCAGCATCTAGCTTAATTACCTGCCGCATGGAAAGAAAACGCGGCTGAGCTTAAAAAGCCCAGTGAACAGATATATATAACAAACGAATAATCGAAGGGTAAGTAACGAAGGTAGCATAATCATAAGGTGCAAATGAGAATATCATAAGGCATAACAAAGGATAATGAATAGAAAAGAAATGAAAGGTCAGTCCTCAACCACGAGCCCATATCATATCAAACACATATCATATCATATCATATCATATCAGTTGTATCCCGAGGGGTGACCTCGAAATACCAAATAAAGGAGGGGAGACCTCAAATACCCATGGAGTGATCAACTCCCAAAAATGTGAAGACGCGGATTGCACCCGACATCATTCACCAAACAAAGCTCCAATCAGATTAAATCCCTCGAAACAAATCAAATCTAGGATGCATCCATACGCTCCCCAAAACATATAATGGCCAAATCATATACATATAGTGAGCTCATAATCAAATCAAATGGGGACGGTGTGGAACATCACTCAACCACACTAAAGTCATGCCATCGGTACATCAATGACACGGTCAGGTTACCTTCCTGACTAGGAAACAAATTTTGGCTCGGGTATCAGACTGAAGGGTCAAATCATATACATATCATAGGGTTCATATCATATTCCATATCAAAGTTTCATATCAATGGTTCATATCAAAGGTTCATATCAAAGGTTCATATCAAAGGTTCATATCAAAGGGAGCATAGCAAAGTCATAGGGAAGCCCTAATTATGAGGCTTAGAGTACAACGTAACAGTTCAAGCTAATATCGAAAGATGTATAAGAATCACGAGAAACCTTAGGAGATAAGGTCAGAATATCTGTACCTTATTCGAAGCAAGCAACAAAGAAAGTAAAGTCAAGAAATGAGATCAATCACGCCGCCCGGAACCTATATGAATTAAATAACGTCTATAAGAATAAGATTACTCGATTAAGACGGCTTTCCATTTTTAGTAAGTTTCCCGTTTTAGTAACCTTTCCATTTTGAGTAACTTTCTATTTTAGGAAACTTTCCATAATTAGCAGGTTTCCATATTTAGCAGGTTTCCATATTTAGCAAGTTTAGTCACTTATTTATAGTTAAATAATGGAAATGAGTATTAATATGATTTGAGGATCATTTATGACAAGTTACCAAAGTTTAGGGTTTAAAATGTCAATAATGTAAAGTATAGGGTTAAAAGTGTAAATATAGCAAGTTTACTCATTTTACTCATTAAATCCATTTAATTACTATATTAACAAGTTAATCCATCAAGTTTCATAATTTACCAAACAACCCCTTAACTTTATTAAATCAAGTAATTACAAACCATAGTTTTAGATTATGATTACGAATCCGTTTTAAACCATTTTAGCACGATTATTACAAGATTAATATACACCTTATGTGATAACATTTTCATTCGAATTACCCACCCCCAAGATCAGATTTGAACGCCCCATATCATTACCAAAACCATTTCATAAATCATTCGTTATCAAATCCGTTAATCACGTACGTATACGTATAGTTTCTTAAGCTCATTAAACCCGTTCCAAATCCATAATTATGTCGACATAAAAAGATCACCAAATTCAGTTTCATATTCATTTATACATCATATATCATTAGGATTACATTAGGTTAATAATCAAGGTTTTAATGTACACTTGTTTTATTATTTCATGTAACAAGTATTTATGATTTTATGTGATATAAGAATCGAAAACAAGCCCTAGAAATATATTCTAAGCCACGAATTGGAAGAGAAACACAAAGGAGAAGATGAGTGATGATGATACGTTACCCTCGTAGCGAGAACGTGATAAAGAAACTGTCACAATTCTCAATTTCCGGTTATTTCTCAAACTCCATATTCATCATTTCATATAAATTTATGCATGGGTTTTGCATTTTTCATTAAACGAATAAATTTCATATTAAATAAACGTTATCGCGTAAGTTATTATTTTGAACATTTACTCCGCTACTTCCAAAAATGATCCCGACATATTTTTATACTTACATTTAGTTTATAAAAACAATATTTTGAGTTTACCTAGTGTTTTAAATTTATTTTGTATATAAATCGTTAAAATTATATTATTACGACGTTTTTCTAAAAAACGGCACGATAATTATTATATCACTCAAATTTTACAAGAAATGTATTTTTACAATTTTTATGATGTCATTATACTTTACTTTGATCTATTAAAAATTACTTTTACCTAAAACTACCTTAAATACACTAATGTATATAAAACCTTACAAGTTATTATTACCTACACATTTTTCTTACACTTATTACAATTGTATACAATATATATATATAAAAAAAAAGGTATTTTCACATATACTTCCCCCCTTGGCCGACCAAGGGGGGGGGGTTACATTTAATGATTTGGTAAAAATTTCTCACATGTCAAGACTTATACTCAACCTTCCTTGTACTTCATTCATTCACCAATAATTCTAAGTTAAATCAAGATTTCTTCTCTCTTGTTCTTCTCTCAAAAACCGGCCATAGGAGCAAGGAAGAAGACCAAAAAGTTTTTCAAGATCAAGTTTTTACAATCTAGTATACACTCTTGTTAAGGTTTTGAAATAAAAACCTAAGGTGTTTAGGTTAATCCTTGTTCTAATCACCTCATCAAGTAGCTTGTAAGCATATCACTTCATTTTACATCTTTCATTTCCATTTCATATGTATTTCATCATTTTTTTTTAGCAAGCATGCAAGACTTATTGTTATTTATACCATTTTTACATTGTTTTTAAGAGTTTGATATATATAAGTCATCCTATAATTTATCCCTTGTTATAGATTGGTCTTGATGATGTTTAGGAACCCATGACACCCTAAGAAGGTGTATGGTAGGATTAGATTAGCTTTGGAGTTGTTTTGAAGGGATTGGAATAGGTTTAGTACGAGAAAAACTCTTTTCGACAAGTATTAAAAAGGGTCTGATGTTATTTTGTAAATCTGGAAAAACGACAGTAGACATAAAATTTTTGGCCTAGATAATTAGAAAATATACTTTAAAACGAATCCGTGGCCGCTTGAACGGATTAAAACGGAGTTATAACGAAGAAGTTATGAATTTTTCAAGATTGACGATGAAATATATATTTTCTGAAATTTCAGCAAACTGTTTTCGTTTTGTGCGAGTCAAAAACGAGTCTTAAGCTTTATAAATTATTTCGACTTATCAAAAATATATTAGTATACTTTGATACGAAGCTAAGGACGTATAATACGTAGAAAACGGATTTGTAACGACTAAAATATACACGTTTTCATAAAATTGCCGTAACTTTATTATTTACGAAAAACTATATTATTTTAGTTGACAAGTGTTACGGTAAACAAAACGACCATGTTGAAGGCTATTTTTAACGTTGACGTAGAACTTTTTGTAACGAGATGTCTTCCAATAAAATTGAGATCATCAAGCATATTTTCCAAAACGACCAACCGTTTGTATAGCGGAGTTGTAATGAATTATTTACGGTTGCATAAACTTTGCCGAAACTCACTTTTAAACAACATTTTGGACAAAATCACTCTACTTAACCTATATTTTTCTTTATGAACGAGACCTCTAGGATAAAAACTTAAATGCCAAAACTTCGAGATTTTGATACAAGCTTTCCAAAACCGTTGAGTTCGTTTCCTAACGTTCGATGTACACCATTTTACGACAAGCTTTTCGAGGCCATTTTTGTCACTTTCATGAAATTTCCAACGACATTATTTTACGACGAAAAGTTATAATTTCACAATAAATCATTAAGAAACTATTGTAGGATGTCATTTTGACGTAAATACTTGTAAAGTAACTTAAGAATGGTCAAGACGTCAAAAGGAGTATTTTTCGACGAAGAGTATTATTTTCAAAATTCGCAAGTGGTATAAATAACATACGAAATGCATGCATAACATTACATCATAACTCATTACATATCATATCATTCATAATAGGTCAGTTTCAAGATTCACGCTACATTTCAGTGTATCCACTTTTGTCATCATAACCATTGCAATAGGTGAGTTTTCATAGCCCCTACTTTTATACCCTTTTCAATTACTTTTGGGGGAGATACATGCTCAAACTATTTTCATTTACTTTCACAAGTACTTTAAACTCTTACATATTACTGCGAGTTCATACCCCGCTTTTACTCATATAAATTCCTATAAACTATTTGGGGCGAGATATATGCTTATTTATCCAAACGTTTAGACTCTTTCGCCAAACAACATTACTTATACTTTACACTTGATTGCGTTATATACTTGATTGGGTTATACTTGATTTCATATGCATATTTGAAACAAACATACAAGAATTAGTGGCTCCAAATTAAGTTGTTGGAAGGCTATTAATTTACAAACATACAAGAATTAGTGGCTCCAAATTAAGTTGTTGGAAGGCTATTAATTTACAAACATACAAGAATTAGTGGCTCCAAATTAAGTTGTTAGAAGGCTATTAATTTACAAACATCCCAATATTTATATGTTGGAAGGCCATTTTTATGGATACAGCCCAACGTGAGCGTTGGAGGAACATCCCAACACGAGTTGTTGGAAGACCCTTGTGGTGACATTTATACTTTTAACTACCTTGATGCGCATAATCATAATTGTCATTCTATTTTTAGCAGTGGGTTGTAAACACACAGGTTGCAAGTTTTGTATGGGCGGAACTTGGAACTGAGTGGATTTATGATGCCTTTGCTTCGTGGACTATTTTAAATGACCAAAAACTTTGCCTTTGTTACATGAACGCTCTTTTAAGGCTTTACTTGTTAACCAAACTCTATGAACTCACCAACCTTTGTGTTGACACTTTTTAGCATGTTTTATCTCAGGTATCTAAGGCATTCACTTCATGGCATGCATATGGACATATCATAGAGTCGTGGTGACGACGCGTCTCACATGGGATTTATACACTTTAAAAACATCGTTTGGCTTGTATCAAACATATTTCCGCATACATTGATTTTCATTTGGGACCAATACTTTGTAAACTCTGATTGTTTTAATAAATTAAACGATGTGTTTTCCAAACGACACTTTAGGTCGTTCGATATAACTGTAACTTTGATGCTATGACAGTCCTCCCCAAGGTATTCAATTCCGCTGCAAAACAGGTAATTTGGGGGTGTGACAGATTGGTATCAGAGCCAGGTTATAGAGAACTAGGTTGCATCATTGACCCTAGACTATAACCACATCATCATAGCATCTCATCATATCATTATAAGTGCATACTCCTTATACATGCGAACTTATGACTCAGCACCAAACATCATATGAGACGATTAGTCCAAGCATTGCATAGTTACTCCTAAATTATACATAGCCTGATCACCTATGTCTAATTCAGGAAGAATCATGCAATGAAGGGAGTAGTAGCCTCATAGGTGTAAGCAATTCCGTAATCGAGCCAAATTTTCAAAATATTTTCTTCAAACCACTTGTTTCCTGTTTGATCCGAGTGACAGTTCTTGTTTGATGAGTTGCAACGATCAAGCTAGAAACAAGTTGTTACCTAAACCGATTTAGCCTAATCGTATGACAGTTCTTGTTTGATGAGTTGTGGGATTAAGTAAAATCGGTTACCAAAAAGTCTTTTGAAAATTTTGCTCGAGAATGGGAAAGCCTGCCTTATCAAGCCTAGTCATAAGAGAGCATGTATTTAGGACGAGAAATACTCACGATAGCACGGGAACGTACCTTGTTGGACGAGTAACTCATATGCATGAGCATTGACATAACCATTTAGACCATACATGAGCATAAACTTTTAGAACCCTTGTCGCGTTTTGGGCCATAGTATCATTAATCGAATCACGAGGACGTGATTCCTCTGACATGGGAAGAATGTCACAATTCTCAATTTCCGGTTATTTCTCAAACTCCATATTCATCATTTCATATAAATTTATGCATGGGTTTTGCATTTTTCATTAAACGAATAAATTTCATATTAAATAAACGTTATCGCGTAAGTTATTATTTTGAACATTTAATCCGCTACTTCCAAAAATGATCCCGACATATTTTTATACTTACATTTAGTTTATAAAAACAATATTTTGAGTTTACCTAGTGTTTTAAATTTATTTTGTATATAAATCGTTAAAATTATATTATTACGACGTTTTTCTTAAAAACGACACGATAATTATTATATCACTCAAATTTTACAAGAAATGTATTTTTACAATTTTTATGATCTCATTATACTTTACTTTGATCTATTAAAAATTACTTTTACCTAAAACTACCTTAAATACACTAATGTATATAAAACCTTACAAGTTATTATTACCTACACATTTTTCTTACACTTATTACAATTGTATACAATATATATAAAAAAAAAAAAAAGGTATTTTCACATATACTTCCCCCCTTGGCCGACCAAGGGGGGGGGGTTACATTTAATGATTTGGTAAAATTTTCTCACATGTCAAGACTTATACTCAACCTTCCTTGTACTTCATTCATTCACCAATAATTCTAAGTTAAATCAAGATTTCTTCTCTCTTGTTCTTCTCTCAAAAACCGGCCATAGGAGCAAGGAAGAAGACCAAAAAGTTTTTCAAGATCAAGTTTTTACAATCTAGTATACACTCTTGTTAAGGTTTTGAAATAAAAACCTAGGGTGTTTAGGTTAATCCTTGTTCTAATCACCTCATCAAGTAGCTTGTAAGCATATCACTTCATTTTACATCTTTCATTTCCATTTCATATGTATTTCATCATTTTTTTTTAGCAAGCATGCAAGACTTATTGTTATTTATACCATTTTTACATTGTTTTTAAGAGTTTGATATATATAAGTCATCCTATAATTTATCCCTTGTTATAGATTGGTCTTGATGATGTTTAGGAACCCATGACACCCTAAGAAGGTGTATGGTAGGATTAGATTAGCTTTGGAGTTGTTTTGAAGGGATTGGAATAGGTTTAGTACGAGAAAAACTCTTTTCGACAAGTATTAAAAAGGGTCTGATGTTATTTTGTAAATCTGGAAAAACGACAGTAGACATAAAATTTTTGGCCTAGATAATTAGAAAATATACTTTAAAACGAATCCGTGGCCGCTTGAACGGATTAAAACGGAGTTATAACGAAGAAGTTATGAATTTTTCAAGATTGACGATGAAATATATATTTTCTGAAATTTCAGCAAACTGTTTTCGTTTTGTGCGAGTCAAAAACGAGTCTTAAGCTTTATAAACTATTTCGACTTATCAAAAATATATTAGTATACTTTGATACGAAGCTAAGGACGTATAATACGTAGAAAACGGATTTGTAACGACTAAAATATACACGTTTTCATAAAATTGCCGTAACTTTATTATTTACGAAAAACTATATTATTTTAGTTGACAAGTGTTACGGTAAACAAAACGACCATGTTGAAGGCTATTTTTAACGTTGACGTAGAACTTTTTGTAACGAGATGTCTTCTAATAAAATTGAGATCATCAAGCATATTTTCCAGAACGACCAACCGTTTGTATAGAGGAGTTGTAATGAATTATTTACGGTTGCATAAACATTGCCGAAACTCACTTTTAAACAACATTTTGGACAAAATCACTCTACTTAACCTATATTTTTCTTTATGAACGAGACCTCTAGGATAAAAACTAAAATGCCAAAACTTCGAGATTTTGATACAAGCTTTCCAAAACCGTTGAGTTCGTTTCCTAACGTTCGACGTACACCATTTTACGACAAGCTTTTCGAGGCCATTTTTGTCACTTTCATGAAATTTCCAACGACATTATTTTACGACGAAAAGTTATAATTTCACAATAAATCATTAAGAAACTATTGTAGGATGTCATTTTGACGTAAATACTTGTAAAGTAACTTAAGAATGGTCAAGACGTCAAAAGGAGTATTTTTCGACGAAGAGTATTATTTTCAAAATTCGCAAGTGGTATAAATAACATACGAAATGCATGCATAACATTACATCATAACTCATTACATATCATATCATTCATAATAGGTCAGTTTCGAGATTCACGCTACATTTCAGTGTATCCACTTTTGTCATCATAACCATTGCAATAGGTGAGTTTTCATAGCCCCTACTTTTATACCCTTTTCAATTACTTTTGGGGGAGATACATGCTCAAACTATTTTCATTTACTTTCACAAGTACTTTAAACTCTTACATATTACTGCGAGTTCATACCCCGCTTTTACTCATATAAATTCCTATAAACTATTTGGGGTGAGATATATGCTTATTTATCCAAACGTTTAGACTCTTTCGCCAAACAACATTACTTATACTTTACACTTGATTGCGTTATATACTTGATTGGGTTATACTTGATTTCATATGCATATTTGAAACAAACATACAAGAATTAGTGGCTCCAAATTAAGTTGTTGGAAGGCTATTAATTTACAAACATACAAGAATTAGTGGCTCCAAATTAAGTTGTTGGAAGGCTATTAATTTACAAACATACAAGAATTAGTGGCTCCAAATTAAGTTGTTGGAAGGCTATTAATTTACAAACATCCCAATATTTATATGTTGGAAGGCCATTTTTATGGATACAGCCCAACGTGAGCGTTGGAGGAACATCCCAACACGAGTTGTTGGAAGACCCTTGTGGTGACATTTATACTTTTAACTACCTTGATGCGCATAATCATAATTGTCATTCTATTTTTAGCAGTGGGTTGTAAACACACAGGTTGCAAGTTTTGTATGGGCGGAACTTGGAACTGAGTGGATTTATGATGCCTTTGCTTCGTGGACTATTTTAAATGACCAAAAACTTTGCCTTTGTTACATGAACGCTCTTTTAAGGCTTTACTTGTTAACCAAACTCTATGAACTCACCAACCTTTGTGTTGACACTTTTTAGCATGTTTTATCTCAGGTATCTAAGGCATTCACTTCATGGCATGCATATGGACATATCATAGAGTCGTGGTGACGACGCGTCTCACATGGGATTTATACACTTTAAAAACATCGTTTGGCTTGTATCAAACATATTTCCGCATACATTGATTTTCATTTGGGACCAATACTTTGTAAACTCTGATTGTTTTAATAAATTAAACGATGTGTTTTCCAAACGACACTTTAGGTCGTTCGATATAACTGTAACTTTGATGCTATGACAGTCCTCCCCAAGGTATTCAATTCCGCTGCAAAACAGGTAATTTGGGGGTGTGACAGAAACAAGAATCAAGCACCAAAATCAAAACCAAGCCTCTAGGCTTATCAATACCCACGTACACAATAAAATACCCACGACCAAGCCTTCTTTTCGAACCAAACACAATCCCCACGTACACCAATCGATCATACACTATCACAAGCCTCCTAGGAACCTTTTGTTTACAAGAATTCGGATCAAAATGATGGAAATAAATTGTTGGCCGCCACTATGGAATGAGAGAAAACACTTTTAGGGTTTTTGGTATTTTTGAAATGAAAGGAGATGATAATTGAGGCTTTAATGAAATTGATTGAGGAAATAAATGGGAGCCTCATAAGGGGCCGGCCATAGGGGGGGGGGAAAGGATCAAATAAATGATTTCCATACTTATCTCCAATCATGTATCTAGCCTTTTTCCTAGACCAAGTTAACTTGTACACATTTTGGTATTCTTATTTGTTACTTAGGTTTAATTCTTTCATGTTCATTTAATTTGTAACATAAGTTTATTATTACATAATGTGCATAAATTATTAATGAGATAATACTTGTTAAACGATGTTGAAGTGTTTCCCGAGTTTTTATAATTTTTAGTTGGAGGGCAAAATTGTCATTTCACGCGATTTAGATTTTAGGGTTTTACAACTCTTCCCCTCTAAAAAGAAAATTTTCGTCCCCGAAAATTGAAAAGGAAACGAAGCAATAAGCGAAGACATACCCGATGATAAAAAGAATTGTGGATAACTAGCTCGCATAGATTCCTCAGTCTCCCAGGTAGCTTCACGCTCTGGGTGATTCTTCCAAAGAATCTTAACAAACGGAATTACTTTGGTTCTCGTGATTCGATCTCGTCGATCTAAAATAGCTTCGGGTTCTTCCGGTAAAGACATATCTGGTTGAATCTGATTCAAAGGATAGGAAACCACATGCAATGGATGGTAGTTGTATCCCCGCAGCAGAGATACATGAAACACGTCATGAACATGAGATAACTGAGGAGGTAGAGCTAGACGATAGGAAACCTCCCCAATGCGCTCGAGAATCTCAAAAGGTCCGATGAATCGAGGACTGAGCTTGCCCTTGATTCCAAAACGTTTCACACCCCGAAAAGGCGACACTTTCAGAAATACCCGATCACCAATCTGAAACTCCAAATCACGACGATGTTTATCTGCATAACTCTTTTGCCGCGAACGAGCCTCCTTCAACTTCTCTCTAGCGACTGCCACCTTCTCATTAGTGACCTCAATAATCTCAGTTCCCTCAATCAAACGCTCACCTACTTCGTCCCAACAAATAGGTGCTCTACACTTCCTCCCATATAACAGTTCGTAAGGTGCAGCCTTGATGCTAGCATGCCAACTATTGTTGTAGGCAAACTCCACCAAGCATAAATACTCATCCCAACTTCCGGTCCACTCTAAAGCACATGCACGCAACATGTCCTCAAGAGTCTGGATGGTCCTCTCCGACTGACCATCTGTCTGCGGATGAAATGCCGTACTGAACTTAAGACGAGTGCCCCAAGCCTTATGCAAACCCTTCCAAAAACGAGACGTGAAACGAGGATCTCTATCTGACACAATCGCTGTTGGGGTACCATGAAGTCGAACAATTTCCTGCTGAAAAATCTCTGCCAATCTACAAACACGATCAGTCATACGAATGGGTAAGAAATGAGCAGACTTGGTTAGCCGATCAACGACCACCCAAATCGCATCATGTCTTTTACGAGTGAGAGGCAAACCGGTGACAAAATCCATAGAAATCTCTTCCCACTTCCAAGTAGGAATCTCCAATGGCTGAAGTAGACCACTAGCCCGCTGATGCTCTATCTTGACCTGCTGACAGGTCATACACTTAGAAACATACAAAGCCACATCCTGTTTCATGCCATTCCACCAGAAATGCTGCTTAAGATCCCGATACATCTTGGTAGAACCAGGATGAATAGTGAAAGGGGAACTATGAGCCTCCGACAAAACAGTCTCACGCAAAGCAGGATCATTCAGAACACAAAGTCGACCCTCATACCATACAACGCCGAAACCATCAACACTGAAGTCCGTCTGCTTACCCGCCTCGATATTCTGAACTATAGACCAAAGCTCACCATCATCCTTCTGAGCTTCCTTAATCCGCAATATAAGGTTGGACTCAACCTTCAAGCTCGCCCAATAACCATCATAACCCCGAAAACAAAACTCCACATCCATCAGCTCAAGATCGTGAAGAACCCTGGGTTCATTCTCCAAACTAGCAATCATACCCGACTTTCGGCTTAATGCATCAGCAACCACATTAGCCTTACCCGGGTGATACTGAATGTTAGTGTCGTAGTCCTTAAGAAGCTCTAGCCATCTCCGTTGTCTCATATTGAGCTCCTTTTGTGTGAATATATACTTTAAACTTTTGTGGTCAGTAAAGATATCACACGACTCACCGTACAAGTAATGCCTCCAAATCTTTAAGGCAAAAACCACCGCAGCCAACTCCAAATCATGCGTAGGATAGTTCTCCTCATACGATTTCAATTGCCTCGAAGCATAGGCAATCACCTTACCATGCTGCATCAACACACAACCCAACCCTTTCTTTGACGCGTCACTATAAATCTGAAAACCTCCGGAACCCGATGGAAGTGTCAAAACAGGCGCAGTAACCAACCTCCGTTTCAACTCCTTAAAACTCTGTTCACGCTCCTCCGTCCATTCAAACTTTTCTCCTTTCCTCATCAATTGCGTCAAAGGTAACGCCAATTTAGAGAAACCCTCAACAAAACGACGGTAATAACCAGCAAGGCCCAGGAAACTTCTCACTTCCGTCACGGTAGTAGGTCTCGGCCATTTTGTGATAACCTCAACTTTAGATGTGTCCATCTTGATACCATCAGCAGACACAACGTGACCAAGGAAAGCAACTTGGCTCAGCCAGAATTCACACTTAGAAAATTTCGCATACAACTTCTGTTGCCGAAGAGTCTCCAATACAATACGAAGATGCTGCTCATGCTCAGCCTCACTCTTAGAATACACTAGGATGTCATCGATGAAGACGATCACAAATTTATCGAGGTACTCATGGAAAACACGGTTCATAAGATCCATGAAAACTGCAGGTGCATTAGTCAAACCAAACGGCATAACCAAGAACTCATAATGGCCATAGCGAGTACGAAACGCGGTCTAAGGAACATCTGGTTCCTTCACACGTAACTGATGATAACCAGACCTCAAATCGATCTTAGAGAAGAATTTTGCACCTTGCAATTGATCAAACAAGTCGTCGATGCGTGGAAGGGGATAACGGTTACGGATAGTGATACGGTTCAGCTCACGGTAGTCAATACACAACCTCATACTACCATCCTTCTTCTTAACAAACAACACCGGTGCGCCCCAAGGTGAAACACTGGGCCTAATAAAGCCGTTCTCCAACAGTTCCTGCAACTGTTCCTTCAACTCCTTCAATTCGATCGGTGCCATACGGTAAGGAGCTTTAGATATAGGTTCGGCACCAGGAATTAAATCAATGCCAAACTCAACTTCCCTAGCCGGAGCAATACCAGGGAGTTCATCAGGGAAAACGTCGGGAAAATCGCGTACAACAGAAAGACTTTCAATGGTAGGAACTTCAAGAGAAGTATCCTTAATGGATGCCAGAAAACCAAGGCAACCATGCGAAATGAGAGTGCGAGCTTTCATAGCCGAGATGATCTTAACTGACTTAGGCGGTTGAGCACCATGATAAACGAAATCGGGTCGGTGAATATTACCAAAGATAACAATTCGAGCATAGCAGTCAATGGTAGCCCTATGCAAGGCCAACCAATCCATACCCAGAATAATATCGAAATCAATCATATCCAAAGGAAGAAGATTAGCCGAACGAATACCATCATCGAAACGTAAGGGACAATCCACATACTCACGATCAATAAGTACTTGGTTTTTCATAGGGGTGGAAATAGAGACTCGGTTTAACAAAGGTGTGGGTGTCATATTTAACTTCCTTATAAACGAAGTAGATATCATAGAATGCGTAGCGCCGGTATCAAATAGAGTAAAAGCAGATATATCACCAATATGAATAATGCCGGTAATGGTACCTGGAGTGTTTGCTGCCTGGTCCCGAGTAACAGAAAACACACGGCCCTTAGTCGGAGCTGGTTTGGCCGTGTTTCCCGGAGTAGTCACTTTCCCTTGAGTAGGGCAATCCTTCACCCTATGAGTAGTAGATCCACATCCATAGCAACCACCTGTGACCTTGAAGCAAACGCCCGGATGGGGCTTACCACAAGTGTTGCAAAGTGGAGGAGGAGGCAAAACTTCAGCGGGCCTCCGCTGATATGACGAACCAGAAGAACGATCCTGCTGACCACCACGATAAGATTGGTCCCTGACCTGACGTTGACCCCCAGCATCACGACCCTGACGGTCGTTTCCCGATCTGTCGTACCTCTGAGAACCATGTGCTCTAGTATCCTGACGCCCACGGTCGTGACCACGGTCATGTCTACCCCTGAACTCCTGAGTCTGGTCCTGTCGAACCCGAGGATGAATACGATCACCATCCCTGTTCCTCTTGTTGTAACCCTGCTCCTCATGCAATAACTCAATGTTGCGGGCATCATCCGCAACTGCAGCCACCTCAGTATACTGATGGTTGATCATCCTGTCTAGCACCCACTTCTTTAACCCCCATTTGAACTTACGAGCCTGACGACGAGCATCTCCAGCAACTATAGCACCCACAAACCCAACCATCCTCATAAATCGTTGCGTATACTCATGAGAATTTTCCTTATCCAACTGATGAATGGACTCATACTCCCTCTCATATCGTAGCTGTTCCGACTCAGGGAAATACTGCTTGTAGAAGATGCCTCTGAAGGTATTCCAAGCACAAGTATCAAGAAAGTTCTCTTCTTTGGACAAGAGATAGGTCTTCCACCAATTTAGGGCATCACCCTCGAGTTTGAAGGCAACAAGTCGGGTTTTCACATCATCACCACAACCCAGCACATTGAAAAGCTTTTCTAAGTGCGTGATCCAGTCCTCAGCCTCATTAGGTGAAGCTGCTGAGCGAAAAGGGATTGGCTTAAGTTTGTTAAAGCGCTCGATCCATACATGAATGGGTGTAGGTGGGTTATCACCCCCACCAGAAGAACTAGCGCCATTCCGAACATTCTGAGTGATGGTAGCAATCATCTCGGGCATGGCAGAGGCCAGAGCGCGTGCAATCAAAGCTTCGAAATTAGGATTTCCATCCCCGTTGTCGTCGCCATTCCTACGAGTTTGGACCATCTGAAGAGTTCATTAAACGATTAGCAAAGGTTAGGAAAATAAGATGAAGATCATGAACGGAAACGATGATAATGAACCTAGAATCTACCCAAACCTCACCAGTCAAAACTTAAGCTCTACGGATAACGCTTAGGGTCCATATGTCACAGGTCCTGACTACAAGTCGTAAACCCGGAGCTCTGATACCATAATTGTAACACCCCAACCCGATAAGGGTAGAAGTATTACAAAATGGTGTAATATCAAAGCATACATAATGAACATAACAAAGCAGCGGAAGTCTTATATAAATAACCAAAGGAAAATCCAGCCAACACGGCTTAAACGTTACATAAGTTCAAAGGAATCAAAGGAAATATCCAAGACATAAATAAGCATAATCCGAATCTAAAAATGTCAACATAATGAAGTAGAAACTAAGATGACTAAAGCCACAAGTCCGCATATCCGCTCATCACTCAAACCCATAGCTAAGAATCCCAGCATCTAGCTTAATTACCTACCGCATGGAAAGAAAACGCGGCTGAGCTTAAAAAGCCAAGTGAACAGATATATATAACAAACGAATAATCGAAGGGTAAGTAACGAAGGTAGCATAATCATAAGGTGCAAATGAGAATATCATAAGGCATAACAAAGGATAACGAATAGAAAAGAAATAAAAGGTCAGTCCTCAACCACGAGCCCATATCATATCAAACACATATCATATCATATCATATCATATCAGTTGTATCCCGAGGGGTGACCTCGAAATACCAAATAAAGGAGGGGAGACCTCAAATACCCATGGAGTGATCAACTCCCAAAAATGTGAAGACGCGGATTGCACCCGACATCATTCACCAAACAAAGCTCCAATCAGATTAAATCCCTCGAAACAAATCAAATCTAGGATGCATCCATACGCCCCCCAAAACTTATAATGGCCAAATCATATACATATAGTGAGCTCATAATCAAATCAAATGGGGACGGTGTGGAACATCACTCAACCACACTAAAGTCATGCCATCGGTGCATCAATGACACGGTCAGGTTACCTTCCTGACTAGGAAACAAATTTTGGCTCGGGTATCAGACTGAAGGGTCAAATCATATACATATCATAGGGTTCATATCATATTCCATATCAAAGTTTCATATCAATGGTTCATATCAAAGGTTCATATCAAAGGTTCATATCAAAGGTTCATATCAAAGGGAGCATAGCAAAGTCATAGGGAAGCCCTAATTATGAGGCTTAGAGTACAACGTAACAGTTCAAGCTAATATCGAAAGATGTATAAGAATCACGAGAAACCTTAGGAGATAAGGTCAGAATATCTGTACCTTATTCGAAGCAAGCAACAAAGAAAGTAAAGTCAAGAAATGAGATCAATCACGCCGCCCGGAACCTATATGAATTAAATAACGTCTATAAGAATAAGATTACTCGATTAAGACGGCTTTCCATTTTTAGTAAGTTTCCCGTTTTAGTAACCTTTCCATTTTGAGTAACTTTCTATTTTAGGAAACTTTCCATAATTAGCAGGTTTCCATATTTAGCAGGTTTCCATATTTAGCAAGTTTAGTCACTTATTTATAGTTAAATAATGGAAATGAGTATTAATATGATTTGAGGATCATTTATGACAAGTTACCAAAGTTTAGGGTTTAAAATGTCAATAATGTAAAGTATAGGGTTAAAAGTGTAAATATAGCAAGTTTACTCATTTTACTCATTAAATCCATTTAATTACTATATTAACAAGTTAATCCATCAAGTTTCATAATTTACCAAACAACCCCTTAACTTTATTAAATCAAGTAATTACAAACCATAGTTTTAGATTATGATTACGAATCCGTTTTAAACCATTTTAGCACGATTATTACAAGATTAATATACACCTTATGTGATAACATTTTCATTCGAATTACCCACCCCCAAGATCAGATTTGAACGCCCCATATCATTACCAAAACCATTTCATAAATCATTCGTTATCAAATCCGTTAATCACGTACGTATACGTATAGTTTCTTAAGCTCATTAAACCCGTTCCAAATCCATAATTATGTCGACATAAAAAGATCACCAAATTCAGTTTCATGTTCATTTATACATCATATATCATTAGGATTACATTAGGTTAATAATCAAGGTTTTAATGTACACTTGTTTTATTATTTCATGTAACAAGTATTTATGATTTTATGTGATATAAGAATCGAAAACAAGCCCTAGAAATATATTCTAAGCCACGAATTGGAAGAGAAACACAAAGGAGAAGATGAGTGATGATGATACGTTACCCTCGTAGCGTGAACGTGATAAAGAAACAAGAATCAAGCACCAAAATCAAAACCAAGCCTCTAGGCTTATCAATACCCACGTACACAATAAAATACCCACGACCAAGCCTTCTTTTCGAACCAAACACAATCCCCACGTACACCAATCGATCATACACTATCACAAGCCTCCTAGGAACCTTTTGTTTGCAAGAATTCGGATCAAAATGATGGAAATAAATTGTTGGCCGCCACTATGGAATGAGAGAAAACACTTTTAGGGTTTTTGGTATTTTTGAAATGAAAGGAGATGATAATTGAGGCTTTAATGAAATTGATTGAGGAAATAAATGGGAGCCTCATAAGGGGCCGGCCATAGGGGGGGGGGAAAGGATCAAATAAATGATTTCCATACTTATCTCCAATCATGTATCTAGCCTTCTTCCTAGACCAAGTTAACTTGTACACATTTTGGTATTCTTATTTGTTACTTAGGTTTAATTCTTTCATGTTCATTTAATTTGTAACATAAGTTTATTATTACATAATGTGCATAAATTATTAATGAGATAATACTTGTTAAACGATGTTGAAGTGTTTCCCGAGTTTTTATAATTTTTAGTTGGAGGGAAAAATTGTCATTTCACGCGATTTAGATTTTAGGGTTTTACATCATCTCTGTAAAAAGCTTTGATGAGATCTTCAAACTGAATAAATGATGAAGTTTCACCACCTAGCCTTGTAATCTTCCATGTTGGAGCAAAGTTGCTAGCAGTAAACACTTCCCAGTCAATGATAGGATGTCTAACTTGCAATGGTTCAGGGTAAAAATCTTCTTCTTCTATCACAATCATCTCAGTCAGTTGTTCTTCAGTGAACTTCTCTGTTGGAACTTCTTGTTCTTCAGCAAACTTTGTCTTCTTGAATGTCTGAGATTTACTATCTTTGGCCTTTGTCTTCAAATTAGGATACCTTCTAGCTTCTTCTTCAGAGTCCATTGGAATAAAGTCTTTATCTTGTCTTAGAAATCTGTAGTAGATACTTTCAACTTTATCATCAGGAATTCCTTTGAATTGATGTCTCTTCCAGCCACCAACCTTGCAACAATAATCTTTCATCATTGAAATCACCTGTGCCTTTGTTGGTTGTCTTGGTTTCTTTTGGCCCTTCTTGACTGAAACAATAGCATTTTGAAGTGCTTGATTATTCTTCATCTGAATAAAGTCCTTTAACTGTGTTGTTCTTTGAACTTCAGTTAAAGACTTATCAGCTACCAGGTCAATTGCTTTCTTTTTGAGCACTGGATCATTTGCAATCAGGAAATCCATTTCTTCTTCAGTAGGTACATAGCTGAACTCTGGAGTCTTCTCTTTTAATCTTGTAGGTGGAACAGTGGAAAGTGGATCTTCTATTTGATATTCGATTCTATCCAGCCTTTTAGCCTCCATAAAGCTTGCAATCTCTAATTCTTCAAGCTTTTTTCTTTTTAGCAACTTCAACTTCATAAATCTTTCTTGCAACTTCAGCATCATGAGCAATCTGAACTTGTACTTTCTTTGAAACCTTTCTTCTTGTTTGCTCCTTGCTTTGCATAACAGCTTTACCTTTGTCTATCTTCAGTTTATCAATTTCTTCACTTGCAGTGGCAATATCATGCCAGCAGTGGGAATATTTAGCTCTACAGTGGAAATTGGATCAGTGGTAAAATCATCAGTTGCAGTACTAAAAATGTCTTACTCTAGTTGCTCTTCTTGAGTATCAGCTCCCTCTGCACCTTTACTAGAAACACCTTCATCTTCAAAATCAATTCTCCTCCCCTGAGTTTCAGCATCTGTTTTCCTCCCCTGTTTGGGAGAATTTCCCAAATCTGAATTAAAATCAGATGAATCTCCACCATCTGGTGAGGATGAAGATGATATCACTAGCTTTGCAGTTTTCCTTTGCTTTTTCAACCCCTGCAACTCTTCTTTCAAGGTCTGAATCTCCTCTTGTAAGTGTGTAATGTCCTTGGCATGCTGTTTCTTAACTTTTGCCAGGTCTTGTTGGAGAGATTCAACCTGCTTGGCTAATTTGGTACATATATCCATCAATTCCATTTGTTGCCCACTGTCCTCAATACTTCCAATTGTGTGACCTGTTGGGAGAGGTGAATCATGAGGCAATGGCTCAGATTCCTCCCTAGTTGGACTAGGTTGAAGTCTAGAACCACCACTGCTTGTTCCTAAACCAAAAGGATCAGGGACATGCTGTGTTGGAATGAGAGGAGTTGGCTGTTTGTGCCTCCTCTCATAGGTGTGAGAAACAGGTGGTGTATAATCAATGCTTGGAGCAGTGATTATTGGTGAAGTTTGTACCTGTGAAATCTTTGCAAGCATTTGAGGAAAAAGAGGTGTAATAGTCCTATTGTGTGACAATTCGTATTTTCAGGTCATTCTCAAAACATTATTCATGCTTCATTAATTATCATTTATCGTGAACTAGGTTTACGAGCATCAAATTCACGTAACCGTAATGGTTTAGCTGTGAATTCATGATCATATCATCGAGGTCATTTCATATAGACTAAGTTTAGTCTACATTTCATTAACATCATTGTCATCATATTAGTTCATGCATGGTTTTGCATTTTACATTAAACATATAATTTTCATATTAAATAAACGTTATCGCGTAACTAATTATTTTGAACAATTGATCCATTACTTCCAAAAATTATTCCTATATATTTTTATACTCATATTAAGTTTATAAAAAATAATATTATGAGTTTACCCAGTGTTTTAAATTTATTTTGTAACTAAACTGTTGTATTTATATAATTACGACGTTTTTCTTAAATACGACACGATTATTATTATTTTACTCAAATTTTGCAAGAAATGTATTTTTATAATTTTTATGACCTAAATATATTTTATCTTGACCCGTGAAAATTTATTTTTATCTAACGCTACCTTAAACATTCAAATGGGTACACAAGTTACCACTTAACCTCATTTAACTTACTAAATATTACACTTAAACTTAAAAAAAAAAAAAAAAAACAATAAAAAGGGAATGACTAACCCCCCTTGTCGACAAGGGGGGATGAGTCATTGGGTTTGTTTGCAAATATCTCACAAGTATTCTTATTATACTAATTATCCACAAAATTCACCTCATTCATTTCATTTGCAAGTAAAAAAAAAAAGATCTCTCTTGTTTTCTCTCTTCCAAATTCGGCAGCCACAAGATAAGAAGGAAGATCATCTCATATAATTTTCAAGACAAGGTTTATTAAACTCTAGTATCATTTGTTGCATAGGTTTTGTAATACAAACCTCAAGTGATTAGGAAAAACCCTTTTGTCCTTAAACCTCATCATATCACTAGTAAGCATTCATATTCATATTTTTATTTCATATTCATTATTATGGTCATATCATATTATTTGAGAAACATGCAAGTTATGTGATGTTTATACCACTTTTTAAGGTTTTTAATGTTTTTAAGTGTTAAATCATATACGTATAGTGAGCTCATAATCAAATCAAATGGGGACGGTGTGGAACATCACTCAACCACACTAAAGTCATGCCATCGGTGCATCAATGACACGGTCAGGTTACCTTCCTGACTAGGAAACAAATTTTGGCTCGGGTATCAGACTGAAGGGTCAAATCATATACATATCATAGGGTTCATATCATATTCCATATCAAAGTTTCATATCAATGGTTCATATCAAAGGTTCATATCAAAGGTTCATATCAAAGGGAGCATAGCAAAGTCATAGGGAAGCCCTAATTATGAGGCTTAGAGTACAACGTAACAGTTCAAGCTAATATCGAAAGATGTATAAGAATCACGAGAAACCTTAGGAGATAAGGTCAGAATATCTGTACCTTATTCGAAGCAAGCAACAAAGAAAGTAAAGTCAAGAAATGAGATCAATCACGCCGCCCGGAACCTATATGAATTAAATAACGTCTATAAGAATAAGATTACTCGATTAAGACGGCTTTCCATTTTTAGTAAGTTTCCCGTTTTAGTAACCTTTCCATTTTGAGTAACTTTCTATTTTAGGAAACTTTCCATAATTAGCAGGTTTCCATATTTAGCAGGTTTCCATATTTAGCAAGTTTAGTCACTTATTTATAGTTAAATAATGGAAATGAGTATTAATATGATTTGAGGATCATTTATGACAAGTTACCAAAGTTTAGGGTTTAAAATGTCAATAATGTAAAGTATAGGGTTAAAAGTGTAAATATAGCAAGTTTACTCATTTTACTCATTAAATCCATTTAATTACTATATTAACAAGTTAATCCATCAAGTTTCATAATTTACCAAACAACCCCTTAACTTTATTAAATCAAGTAATTACAAACCATAGTTTTAGATTATGATTACGAATCCGTTTTAAACCATTTTAGCACGATTATTACAAGATTAATATACACCTTATGTGATAACATTTTCATTCGAATTACCCACCCCCAAGATCAGATTTGAACGCCCCATATCATTACCAAAACCATTTCATAAATCATTCGTTATCAAATCCGTTAATCACGTACGTATACGTATAGTTTCTTAAGCTCATTAAACCCGTTCCAAATCCATAATTATGTCGACATAAAAAGATCACCAAATTCAGTTTCATATTCATTTATACATCATATATCATTAGGATTACATTAGGTTAATAATCAAGGTTTTAATGTACACTTGTTTTATTATTTCATGTAACAAGTATTTATGATTTTATGTGATATAAGAATCGAAAACAAGCCCTAGAAATATATTCTAAGCCACGAATTGGAAGAGAAACACAAAGGAGAAGATGAGTGATGATGATACGTTACCCTCGTAGCGTGAACGTGATAAAGAAACAAGAATCAAGCACCAAAATCAAAACCAAGCCTCTAGGCTTATCAATACCCACGTACACAATAAAATACCCACGACCAAGCCTTCTTTTCGAACCAAACACAATCCCCACGTACACCAATCGATCATACACTATCACAAGCCTCCTAGGAACCTTTTGTTTGCAAGAATTCGGATCAAAATGATGGAAATAAATTGTTGGCCGCCACTATGGAATGAGAGAAAACACTTTTAGGGTTTTTGGTATTTTTGAAATGAAAGGAGATGATAATTGAGGCTTTAATGAAATTGATTGAGGAAATAAATGGGAGCCTCATAAGGGGCCGGCCATAGGGGGGGGGGGGAAAGGATCAAATAAATGATTTCCATACTTATCTCCAATCATGTATCTAGCCTTCTTCCTAGACCAAGTTAACTTGTACACATTTTGGTATTCTTATTTGTTACTTAGGTTTAATTCTTTCATGTTCATTTAATTTGTAACATAAGTTTATTATTACATAATGTGCATAAATTATTAATGAGATAATACTTGTTAAACGATGTTGAAGTGTTTCCCGAGTTTTTATAATTTTTAGTTGGAGGGAAAAATTGTCATTTCACGCGATTTAGATTTTAGGGTTTTACATCATCTCTGTAAAAAGCTTTGATGAGATCTTCAAACTGAATAAATGATGAAGTTTCACCACCTAGCCTTGTAATCTTCCATGTTGGAGCAAAGTTGCTAGCAGTAAACACTTCCCAGTCAATGATAGGATGTCTAACTTGCAATGGTTCAGGGTAAAAATCTTCTTCTTCTATCACAATCATCTCAGTCAGTTGTTCTTCAGTGAACTTCTCTGTTGGAACTTCTTGTTCTTCAGCAAACTTTGTCTTCTTGAATGTCTGAGATTTACTATCTTTGGCCTTTGTCTTCAAATTAGGATACCTTCTAGCTTCTTCTTCAGAGTCCATTGGAATAAAGTCTTTATCTTGTCTTAGAAATCTGTAGTAGATACTTTCAACTTTATCATCAGGAATTCCTTTGAATTGATGTCTCTTCCAGCCACCAACCTTGCAACAATAATCTTTCATCATTGAAATCACCTGTGCCTTTGTTGGTTGTCTTGGTTTCTTTTGGCCCTTCTTGACTGAAACAATAGCATTTTGAAGTGCTTGATTATTCTTCATCTGAATAAAGTCCTTTAACTGTGTTGTTCTTTGAACATCAGTTAAAGACTTATCAGCTACCAGGTCAATTGCTTTCTTTTTGAGCACTGGATCATTTGCAATCAGGAAATCCATTTCTTCTTCAGTAGGTACATAGCTGAACTCTGGAGTCTTCTCTTTTAATCTTGTAGGTGGAACAGTGGAAAGTGGATCTTCTATTTGATATTCGATTCTATCCAGCCTTTTAGCCTCCATAAAGCTTGCAATCTCTAATTCTTCAAGCTTTTTTCTTTTTAGCAACTTCAACTTCATAAATCTTTCTTGCAACTTCAGCATCATGAGCAATCTGAACTTGTACTTTCTTTGAAACCTTTCTTCTTGTTTGCTCCTTGCTTTGCATAACAGCTTTACCTTTGTCTATCTTCAGTTTATCAATTTCTTCACTTGCAGTGGCAATATCATGCCAGCAGTGGGAATATTTAGCTCTACAGTGGAAATTGGATCAGTGGTAAAATCATCAGTTGCAGTACTAAAAATGTCTTACTCTAGTTGCTCTTCTTGAGTATCAGCTCCCTCTGCACCTTTACTAGAAACACCTTCATCTTCAAAATCAATTCTCCTCCCCTGAGTTTCAGCATCTGTTTTCCTCCCCTGTTTGGGAGAATTTCCCAAATCTGAATTAAAATCAGATGAATCTCCACCATCTGGTGAGGATGAAGATGATATCACTAGCTTTGCAGTTTTCCTTTGCTTTTTCAACCCCTGCAACTCTTCTTTCAAGGTCTGAATCTCCTCTTGTAAGTGTGTAATGTCCTTGGCATGCTGTTTCTTAACTTTTGCCAGGTCTTGTTGGAGAGATTCAACCTGCTTGGCTAATTTGGTACATATATCCATCAATTCCATTTGTTGCCCACTGTCCTCAATACTTCCAATTGTGTGACCTGTTGGGAGAGGTGAATCATGAGGCAATGGCTCAGATTCCTCCCTAGTTGGACTAGGTTGAAGTCTAGAACCACCACTGCTTGTTCCTAAACCAAAAGGATCAGGGACATGCTGTGTTGGAATGAGAGGAGTTGGCTGTTTGTGCCTCCTCTCATAGGTGTGAGAAACAGGTGGTGTATAATCAATGCTTGGAGCAGTGATTATTGGTGAAGTTTGTACCTGTGAAATCTTTGCAAGCATTTGAGGAAAAAGAGGTGTAATAGTCCTATTGTGTGACAATTCGTATTTTCAGGTCATTCTCAAAACATTATTCATGCTTCATTAATTATCATTTATCGTGAACTAGGTTTACGAGCATCAAATTCACGTAACCGTAATGGTTTAGCTGTGAATTCATGATCATATCATCGAGGTCATTTCATATAGACTAAGTTTAGTCTACATTTCATTAACATCATTGTCATCATATTAGTTCATGCATGGTTTTGCATTTTACATTAAACATATAATTTTCATATTAAATAAACGTTATCGCGTAACTAATTATTTTGAACAATTGATCCATTACTTCCAAAAATTATTCCTATATATTTTTATACTCATATTAAGTTTATAAAAAATAATATTATGAGTTTACCCAGTGTTTTAAATTTATTTTGTAACTAAACTGTTGTATTTATATAATTACGACGTTTTTCTTAAATACGACACGATTATTATTATTTTACTCAAATTTTGCAAGAAATGTGTTTTTATAATTTTTATGACCTAAATATATTTTATCTTGACCCGTGAAAATTTATTTTTATCTAACGCTACCTTAAACATTCAAATGGGTACACAAGTTACCACTTAACCTCATTTAACTTACTAAATATTACACTTAAACTTAAAAAAAAAAAAAACAATAAAAAGGGAATGACTAACCCCCCTTGTCGACAAGGGGGGATGAGTCATTGGGTTTGTTTGCAAATATCTCACAAGTATTCTTATTATACTAATTATCCACAAAATTCACCTCATTCATTTCATTTGCAAGTAAAAAAAAAAAGATCTCTCTTGTTTTCTCTCTTCCAAATTCGGCAGCCACAAGATAAGAAGGAAGATCATCTCATATAATTTTCAAGACAATGTTTATTAAACTCTAGTATCATTTGTTGCATAGGTTTTGTAATACAAACCTCAAGTGATTAGGAAAAACCCTTTTGTCCTTAAACCTCATCATATCACTAGTAAGCATTCATATTCATATTTTTATTTCATATTCATTATTATGGTCATATCATATTATTTGAGAAACATGCAAGTTATGTGATGTTTATACCACTTTTTAAGGTTTTTAATGTTTTTAAGTGTTAAATATATATAATCCATCCAATAAATTACTCCTTGTTATATATTAGTTTTGGTGATGTCTAGAAACCCATGACACCCTAAGAAGGTGTATGGTAGGATTAGAATAGCTTCAGAGTTGTTTTGAATGTGTTAGAATAGGTTTGGCGCGAGAAAAACTCATTTCGACAACTATATATAAGGGTCTGTCCTTATTTTTAAAATCTGGAAAATCCGACAGTAGACAAAAATATTTGGCCTAGATATTTAGAAAATATACTTTAAAACGAAACCGTGGCCGCTTGAACGGATTAAAACGGAGTTATAACGAAGAAGTTATGAATTTTCCAAGTTGACGACGAAAAACTATATTTTCTGAAAATTTCAGCAAGTTACGTCAAATTTGTTCGAGTAAAAAATGAAGCTTAGGCGTTATAAATTATTTCGACTCCTCCAAAAATATATAAATTACTTTGAAACAAACTTTTGGAGAACAAGTTTTGGAGAACAAACTTTTGGAGAACAAGTTTTAGAGAACAAACTTTTGGAGAACTAAAGTTTTGGAGAACAAACTTTTGGAGAATACGTTTTGGAGAACAAACTTTTGGAGAACTAAAAATGGAGAACAAAATATTTTGGAGAACTAAAAGTTTGGAGAACTAAAAATGGAGAACAAAACATTTGGAGAACAAAAAATTTGGAGAGCAAAACATTTGGAGAACAAAATATTTGGAGAACAAAAATGGAGTACATTTTCTTATAAAAGTGATGCCTTCTAGAAAGGTAATTTAAAAATGGTCAAGACGTTAAAGGATTATTTTCGACGAGAAGTATTGTTTTCAAAAATTCATAAGTGGTATAAATATCATCCGAATTGCATGCATAACATTACATCATGACTTATTACATATCATATCATTCATAATAGGTCAGTTTCGAGATCACGCTACATTTCGGTGTACTCACTTTTGTCATCGCATCAATTCATCAAGTGAGTTTTCATAGCCCCGTTGTACATGTTTATAATTGTTTTCAAACTTACGGGGGAGAATACATTGCACATCATTTTTATTATGATGCCAAGTATATCAAATTCATTACATTGCTTAAGTTACCTCATGCCAATTGAATGTCCCCATTATATAACATGAGCCGTTAATTTCATAGAAGCGAGGGTGAGTGGATAGATCTATCGAGGGTGACTCCTCCATCCGGGTTGGTGGATTCCAACTGGGTAAACGGATGCATTTCATTTAATAACATTATTTGAGTTGTTTGGCAAACACTCTGTTGGGGCGAACATCATGATCAGTCTAGTTTCGGTGTCATGGACTTATAGCAATTGTAACATCTTTGTGGCGACATTGTCATACATTATCTATACTTGTGTAGTCGTATAAATCATTTTCATAAACCTATGATTTCTCACCAACATTATTGTTGACCGTTTTAGCAATGTATTTTCAGGTAACTAAGACATACGCATCATGGCACGATAAGGAACCCTTATAGAGTCGTGGCGTCGACTTGTCTCATTGTATATTATGGCATTTTCTTTGAAAACATCGTTTGGACTTGTAATATACTTATATTTTCCGCAAACTTTATCAACTTTTGGGACCTATCTTGTAACTCTGGATGTTTTAAATAAATGTCAAACGATGTGTTTTTAAACGACACTTTAGGTCATTCAATATAACTTTGATTGTGATGCTATGACAGTCAATCCCCAGGAATTCCATTCCGCTGCAAAACAGATAATTTGGGGGTGTGACATATTGCCATCTTTGTTCATATTTTAAAAAACTTTAGGCTTAAGGCAACGGATTTTATAAACTCTAGTGTGGGGTTGCAGTTGAAACTCATTTAGGACTGCTTGCACAAACCTTGGATACATCAAAAATTTTGTTGAACTCTTTACATTGCCTTGCATACATTGAAAAATATATTTTAACCAATTAAAAGTCCTATCTAAAGCTAGACAAACCAAAGGGTAAGCCATGGTTGAACTGAATTGTTCATAAGAAGTTTACTTAGGACTTAGGCAATGCAAAAGAGTATGTATCAAAAATCTCAAATGGGGACAAAAACCACTCTTTTTGAAAGTAGCCTTTTTGTCAGTAGTATCATACCCCATGGATGAAAGATGTGTATGAATTTTGGGCATGGGTAATGTGATGATACCATTGAGATCATCCAATTGGAGAATTCTCCTCAAGGATTCCTCAGTAACATCAATGGTTACCCCATCCACAGTGGCTCTAAGAGCATCGACTGTTTCTTGTGTATCTCTAGTTTCAATGGTTATGAACTGAGCAGAAGTCCAAAACTGTTTGATTTGAGAGATATAGATTGTGGGATTAAGAAGTAAAGCATAACTTATATGGGTACTATTAAGAAAGTCCACAATCTGGTGAAAAAACAGGGCCACTCTTCTCGTTTGACTTTTGTAAGTAGGCCACTTGGTTGTGCTCATCTGCAAAAGTGATAGGTGCCATAGAATCTTTTGATGAAAAATATATTGTGTCAATATGAATTGTATAAAGAACTCGCCAATTGAGAGAGAATATATAAACAGTTAGGGTTTTAGAGTTTTGCGCAAGAAAGATTATCTAAGGAAAATATTTATCTTAAGTAGATAAATTAGAAGTAGGAAAGTAGATAATCTTCTAAAAATTTACCCTATTTATATATGGAAAGTAATTAACTCTCAGCGGCTAGTAAAATTTTTATTACAGACACAACAGTTGTAACGGCTAGATCATCAGTGGTAAAAAATAACACTGTTAGTGGAAACTGTGAACTAACAGTGGGAATTTTTCAGAAAGATTTTCAAAGAGCAGTGGTAAAGAAAAACATTTAAAAATCGGACTGCCCTTTATCATAGTTTTTATCAAACTACCAGCTATCAACGGATTTGATATGTCTTTACCATGAGCCGTTTGCTATGGACTAGCCAACTCTAAATCATAAAGAATATGGCGAGTTGATAACCATATAGTTTTTGGTAAACTATCAACCATAAACGGATTTGTCAAGTCTTTACCAGTAGCCTTTTGCTCTGGACTAGTTGATTCTTATGTGGGTTAGACATGGTGAATCAATAACCATTTTTTGTGTATCTCAGTTATACACCTTTTAAGTTCAACTCCCATCTATGATGCATGTGTTAGCATAATACAAAGAGTACAAATAACCAACTTGTTCTTAACCAAAGTTACTTTTAACCAAGCCACTAAAAAAAATCTTCCAAAGTCAACCCAATAATATCTATATTTACTCTTTAACCTACCAAAATAGGGAAAAGTAAATATATTCATTAATGAACCCTTGTGAACGACTTTGCCTATATAAAGAGGCTTGGCATATTGTAGTCTTTATCAAAACACATTCAAACTTACAAAAACCCTAAAAATCATCATGAGTAATCCTTCCAACATCATTGACATCTCCTCTGATTCAGAGGAAGAGTTTGTGATTGCTTCAGAGTCTTCCTCAGAGGCATCATGGTGGGCTGGATACTTTCCACCATGCGCTAGAAGCACTTCAACCATGAAGTACACTAAAGAAACTGCCAAGCGTGCACCTGCTGCAAAACCTGCACCAAAGAGTTGCCAAGGGCTCTTACAAAAGCATTGGGAGCAGCTCTCTCCAACATGAAGTAGATATCCATACCAAAGAAGCCTGTAATGCTACCAAGGCCTCCTCCACAAGTTCTTGGTCTTCCTTATCCAAGAATGCAGTCAAACTTTGAGAACAAAAGGAAGAGAGCACAGAAGAAAAAGCATGACTATGTGGGCAAAGGCAAGAAGCCAATGGAGTAGCTGGTGTAGGGTGTAGGAATGTAGGATGTGTTAAATTGCATTCTTTTGTATTTTGTTTATGGTTAGGAGCACTTTCTATTTGGTTGTAATGAATCTTTATGATGACTTGAATAAAATTTCTTTGTTTTACTGATTTCTCTGTGAGAGTACCTGTTACCACTGCTTGCATTGTAGTTTCCACTATTAGGCATAATTTCTTCATAAGATGTAGTGGACAACTAAAGATACTAGCACTAAACATCAACCACTTCAATATAAACAAAGAATCCTTCAAATCTTCATGTCACAAACATAAACCATACACTGAAAGCATTGTTAAGATTTGCAGTGGTTAGAAAATAACTAAAAGAGGATAAAATTTCTGCTGGCAGTGGTTAGTTCAATACTAAACCACCCAGTCAATAGGTCAACTCCAAGTCATTAATCCGGCCACCAAAGTCAAAGACTTCATTTACTTCTCAACAACTTATACCTTCCCTTCATTAACTAACTGATTCCAACTTAATCTAGTATTTAAGAACCAATCACTCACAAACTTCTAACACACCAACACTTCTCTCTCCTAAAATCTATTAAAAACAACTTTACCAAAAATTACCATAAGCAATTCAAACCCAATCAACATCTCTTCTGACAGCTCAATTTCTGAAAGCTTTTGGGATGATGAGGCTTGGCATTATGTGCTCAACAATCTAGTTAAGAAGAAGAGAGAGGTGTTTGAAGCAGTTTCATCAAGAAAAGGAACTCATGCAGATGCTTATTCAAACCCTGTTACTGCTTGTCCTTCTTCAACTCAACCAGTGCCATAAGAAGCTGTCATCACTGAAGACAACTCAGACTCCAATGCAAGTTACATTTCCCCATGTACAAGCACAAATGATGATACTACTTCAAGGGTCTTGGATGTGCCTCCCTTGCAAGAATCCTTCCATCAGGAGAACTGCAGATGCCTCCTTTTCCACCACTATTGACAGCACCACCACAAGAGGGACCTTCATCGTCCTCACCACCTGTTGGAGTCGTGGTGATGGGGCTAGCAAGCCCTAAGGTATATAGCTGGATTGATATGCGTATGGCGCCTAAGGTGATGCCAAAGTGAGCCTTCCAAAAGAAGCCATAGGTGGTAGATGGTGGTTAGATGGAGTAGGTTTGGAGTAGTATGTGAAGCTTTTGTGATCAGTTTGTAGGTTCATGATGTGTTCTGTTTTCCAGTTTATGTAATGATGCTTGTAGTATGAACCGAATGGATGTAACCTCTGCACTCAGAGTGCAGAATTGTTAAATATGAATAACAATCCATGTCTTTTAATTTAAATTCCTTGCATCATTCTGGTTGTGTTTAACAGTTTACTCCAAAGCTGACAAACTGTCCATCATAATGTTCAAAATCTGAGAGATAGGACTTGTTTCCAGTCATGTGCCTTGAACATCCACTATCTGTGTAGCCTTGATCTGATCTTTTTGTCCTTGGATGTTCCTGCACATAAAAGTAAAGAGTTAGTTTCTTTTGGTGACCCAAGCCATGATTGACTTGGATCTGCCTCGTGTATCAATATAGTTAAATCTATCAAATCTCATTGATACACCACTGGGATTGGTTGATGAGGTAATTCCTTTAGGTTTCCATTCCCAACGTGCTGAGGCCTTTACAGCATTGCCCATGTCTCCCCTTTTCTTGTTTACAACCCTTGCAGTGGGAACTTTTGAATGAGCAGTGGAAACTGCTGGTTTGGTTTTAGGTACCTACTGTTGGTTATAATGAACCTTTTTATTTTGAAAAGTTCTTTTCCCTGTTTGTGTAGATTTTGCAAAAGTTGTTTTGGATTTTGCACTTTTAACAGGTGGCTTAGGGTGAGTAGTGTTAACAGTTTTTGCAGTGGCAAAGGTTTTGAGGCCACTTCTTAGTTAAACTGCTCTTGGGATCATTTTGCTGTGTGAATTAGGGTGTAAATTGTTTTGAAACCTGTTAGACTCCACCCTTTTATTCCCATGGACTTCCCTTCTCCCAACATGATAGTCACAATAAGCATGTAAATGATCAAAACTACCACAGATATAGCATGCTTTATTGTACATCACAAAATCACGACCTAGTTGTTGAGATTTAACATGATTCCAACTCCTCTGGTTACCCCTAGGAGCTGTAGGCTTGTTTCTATACATCTCAGCATACCTTTCAGTTGATCTAGGTTTATTAGTATGTCTCCTAGGTTCCTCTGTAACAGTATTAACAACTTTTGGGATAGAAGCCTCTATATTCTTTTTAACATTCTCATCAACCACTGATGAGTCACTAGCACTTTCAAAAATATCATTATCAACCTTAAATTCTTCCTCACATTTCATAGTTTTGGGAGGACCATATTCAAGAATAGGTTCCTGAAAGTCTTCTAAACCTGTATGAGCTAAATCTATACCTGGAGGTGATGGAACACCTCTTAGTGGTGGAGGCACTGTATTATAACCCATACCAGACTTAACTTTACTATGCATTTGAGCATTTCAAATTTTATCAATTGACTTAGACTGATAATAACAGGTGTCAACAGTTAAATTGACATTCTCATGTTTCTTTCTTAGTTTTTCAAGCTCTTCTCGGAAAACCTCATTCACAGCTGTCGTATGTTCTACCTCTCTTCTAAGAAGAATCATATCATCATTATATTTTGACTCATTATCTCTATAGTGCTCTAGTTGTTTTTCTAATACAGTTATACCTCTCCTAAGGTTTGAAACATCATAATTAGCAGCAAACAACTTTGTTCATTGACTTTCATAAGATTCATTAAGTCTTTCAACTTCTCTAGCAGCCCTACATGTTTTAGAACAACTTTCAAAGTTTTGTACCTCAAAGTTAGAGAAAGCCATGAGAGCAAATTCAGTAGACACAAGAGCAGCATCTGAAGGTTCTTCCTCTTGTTCATCAGGCATGAAACTCCAATCATAGCTCACAACATCAATTGCCAACATTGCCTTTGGTTATTCCACAGTTGGTTCTTTCTTTTGCTTGTACCAAGTAGACCTGTCGTCCTTCATCTTTGGTCTTCTGTATTCCTTAGCAAAATGCCCCAACTTGTGACAATTGAAACACTCTACTTTCTTTTTGTCAAAACCTGCAGTTTCACCACCATTGATGTGAATAGGCTTGCCAGTCTTCTAGTAAAATTTCCTAGCCCTCATGCTAAGAAAAGCTGTTTGCCATTTTATATCCATCTCCTCCAAGTCATCTTCATCAATTTGCTCTATGTCTTCATGAGTTAATATAGAGCCATTAACTTGAGTGGAGATAAAAGCATAAAAGGTAGGGTCTCCAATACTAGCAATCTTCTTCTTTGAACCTGCAGTGGTAACACTAACATTACCAGTGGAAACAGTAGAACCAACAGTGGCAATATCATCATCACAGTCATCTTCAGAATCATCACTGTCAACAGAGGTTGACATCAAAGCCAAGCTGCTTGAGCTTGTACCAAGTTTCCCAGCCTTCTTTAACCTTTGTTCAATGAGTTTGAAGTTGTTGTAAAGATCATTGAGCTTCATAGTTTCAATATCTATTTTATTTTCCCAGACTGTAACATTAGTATGAAACTCTGAAGGCAAACTTCTTAGAAACTTCAAATTGAGGTCTTCCTTTTCTACCTCAATGCCAAATACAGTCAGTTGTGTAACAATCTTCTGGAGTTTGGTGAAGATGCTATCAAGTGAGTCACTGCTTGAAGCAGAGAAGTTTTCATAACTTTTCTTCAACAGTGTCTTTTGTGTCTTCTTTGTAGCATCATTTCCACCAAACACTGAGCAAATCTCTTCAAGAAGTTCTTTAGCTGTCTTGAACTTGCTGAATGCTATGATCTGGTCTCTAGGGAGAGTCATCAGCAACAAACTTCTAGCCTTTAGATCATTCTTCTTCAGTGCTTTTTCAATATTGGTTTCAGGCACATAAAGTGTCAAAACATCTGTGTCACCAACCTTCGGTGTATTCGTCACAGGCTTGAAAGAATCACTTGTTAAGATGATCTCTCATAGAGCATAGTCTTGAATGAGAAAGTATTGCTCAATCATTATCCTCCACATCTCAAACTCATTAAGTTTGAGCTTAGGAAGTCTTGGAGTCGAAGAATTGGACTGGTTGTTTTCCATCTCCATTGAATTTAGTGAGTAGGTTAAGTGTATTCCTTGGATCTTCTAAATCAAAATATCATAACCTGCGCTCTGATACCACTTGATGGATCTAAACACACTCCTTGTGTTAGTAATATTTTGAGTTATATTACTAAGCACGCGGAATATACTTAGTAATACTTAGAAGACAGATTATATGTTGTAATGTAAGTAAGAACAATAAACACAAAGCTCCAATATTATTAAGAAAAAATACGAGTGATCTTGCTTATCACTAGGGTTACACCTTAAAGCTAATATGAATAATTACGTACTCTAAGCAATGACCTAGGATCTCCTTTTATAGCACAAGGAGTCCTTTACAAGATAAGTATAAACCTAACAATATAGAATATACACAAGATCTTTTCTATACTTATCAATACATGGATACATAACATTTATCCTAATAGCAGTGGTAATATTGTACTGGCAATGGTAGTGAGTTTCCACTGCTTGTGTAATCTTTAGCAGTGTTAACCATAAGACTATCAGTGGTAACTGTTAGTATTATTCCCAACAATTCTCACCCTTGATGAACTCATAGGCAACTTAAAAGTCTATGAGCTTGTCCTTGCTAAAGATTCCGAAGCCTCAAAGGTGAAAGAGAAACACAAATCTCTTGCCCTTAAAGCCAAAAAGGCCTCAAGCGATGAAGAGAACTCCTCTTCAGATAGTGATGACGAGGAGTATGCCATGGCGGTAAGGGACTTTAAAAAGTTCTTTAGAAGGAAGGGAAGATACGTCAAACAACCGTATGACGACAAGAAAGGATTCCAAAAAAGCAAAGAGGACGAGAAGCCAAGGGATGATCGTGCTTGCTTTAAATGTGGGGACCCAAACCACTTTATTAGTAAGTGTCCCAAACGGGATGATCAAAAAGCGTTCGTAAGCGGCTCGTGGGGAATGAGCGAGGAGGAGGACGAAGAAATTTGTCTCATGGCAAATGACGAGGTATGTCACGAATACTATAGTAGCTCATCACTAGATGATGACACATTGCATAATGAATATGACAAACTTTGCAAAATTAGCTTAAAAGTAATTAACAAAAACAAGTTTTTGAAAAATCAAAACCAACGTTTAGATAAGGAAGTCATAAAGTTAAAAGAAAAATTGAAACGTCTAGAAAAGGGTAAAATAGCAAGTGGCGAATGTGAACTTTGCGTTCAACTTCAAACACTAGTTGATAAACTAGATTCTAAGATTGCTAGAATGAGTACTAATAGTTTAGATATGATACTAGATAGTGTTTAAACTGGAAACAACCAAAAAGGTTTAGGCATTCAGCAACTTTATACGTCAACTAGTGAAAACAAAGAAATACAATTCGTAAAAGCAATAGAAAAATAGGACACTGTTGTGGTGGATCCCACAGATCCTACAAAAATTGTTTGAATCATACCCTTCAAGAAACACAATTCGTCATGAGGTAGTTAGTTAGGCATTGGATCATAGCCTTCAATTGTTTGAATTCTTCAGACTCGTTTGGAAGAGTTGGAAGTTGTTCAAAGTGGGTTATGGGGTCCAAGTTGACGTTGGAAACGGGGTTGACATTTACTTCTTCTTGGTCCGAGGAGTCCGAGAGAGCACAAGGCCTTTTTCCATTGATCATGAACCGTTTAGAAGGTTGTTTGGTGAGTGGTACCATGACGTAATCGGCAAGGAAATGATCATCGTTGATAGGGGAAGGTTGCATTGCACTAACATACTCACGAAGTCGTGTTAGTAGCATACCATAGGGAAGTACCATGTTGTTGGTTTTGAATACACCGACCATTCTTTTCACCATGTAATAGGCAAGGTTAAATGGTCTTTGGTGAATGAGGCAATAGATCATTTAGACAAGACATGCATTTAGATGGTCTTTGTTTCTGACCAAAATAATCAAATTTTCCCTAAGAATTTCTTCCCACTTTCTATAGATGGGATTCATCTCGAAGAGTTCCATTTGAAAGGGATCACGGTGAATAAGCTCTTTCTTGCGGTTGAAGTGAGAGGTCAGCTCTAATTTTCAAAATGGTGTCTCAAACAATTGCGGGGTCATCAAGAGGAGTGCGGTAGATTGGTTTAGGATCTAGTGCAAAGGATTTAGTGGATATTTCCCAATCTTGGGAGTACATACAAATTCCTTCACAAGGAATGTGGAGAATTTGTGCAAATGTGTTGAGGGGTAGAGTAATGCTTTGTTTATTGATGCTAAAAGCGATTGGGATGCTTTCATCACTATTTTGATTGATCCTAACACTTTTGTAAAACTCAAATATGAAAACCGGAAAAAACTGTTCATCAATATCTAGGAGACAATCAAAGTTGATTGCCGAGAAGACTTGACGAATGTCGGTGTTTTCAAGGGAACATTCCTTAACTACACGACCTTCGTGAATAAGTCATTTTTCAAGCTTTTTGAAGATTTTACGATCGATTTTCGAAAGTTCCTCTTTTCGATAGTATCTAGAGAGGTAGTGGACGGTGTCATGGTGGTCTTGTTGGGTAGCTTTGGGCATGGTTGATCCTAGAAAAACAAATATTCCAATTAGGTAAAATTTGCCGAGATGGGTTTATGATTTTGATTTGTATTAACAATGTTGTAGACACAATAGAATCTTAATTATATGAAAACCTTTTTTAGTGATTAATTTTGCAATACCTAATTTCATCAATTGATGTTTTTTTTTAAAGAAAATTAAAAACCATAAACCCTAGGATGAAGATGATGACGAATGGAGCATATGAGTGTAATTACTTACAATGATGTTCAAGAAGGAGATGCTTGAGGATATGAAGCCCTATGGAGATGGAAGCAGAATTTGGGTCGTTGTTGTGTTTTGTGAGGAGAAGGAAAAGAGCAGAACTGGTTTTGAAAAAAGTATCATAGTTTTCTGTCACACGGTTCCCCCAGATCCCTTGTAATTGGGATATGGCTAGTACAACTCGTAGGATCCGGCTACTGTGGAGAAAAAAAAGGGTGTTTGGTGTTATTTTTGTAATAAGTTATACAATAGCTTATAGAACAAAAATAACTTTGAAGAATGAGGTTCCTAATTGAATAGACGTTTTGGTCAACGTGTCTTGATAGATTAACGATCAAGGATCTATTTGTGACGGGGCGTTTGTTTGACGATCTTTAGAAAATCAAAGAGGAATTGTATTCCCGATGATGAGTAAGTCGGGAAAGTGGTGAAGAGAGACTTTTTAGAGACTTGCAACTATAAACGTCCTAATTCACGTGTAAAAAAAATATTATCAACATATCTATGTAAACATAAAATAGCTAATTTGTGGATAAGTGAACATACTTCATAAACTCTTGATATGGTTAATAGAGACCATATATCCTAAATACTTCATGAGCTTTTAAACTAATCCATTGTACTTAGTATAAGTAGGTTGTGATTACTTTTGGGTTCTTTCTTGAGAGTTTACTTCATTTTTCTTTGAATAGAAATGAAGACTTTGGAGAAGTCCTAGCAAGAAGATTTCTTAAAAAGAAATTGTTAGAATAATCTATCACTATCCAACATAAAAGAAATAATTTGTTTTAAAAGATTTCCTTCTTTGTAGTTTTCAATCATACACGGATCGTACCAGTTTTTAAAGTACAACATACTCTAAGAAACATGGTAACGAAGCTCTGGTACCAATTGTGGAAAAATAGAAGAGGGGGGGGGGGGAGGTTGAATAGTTTTACCAATTAAAAATTTGTTTTAGAATGTTTAGATCAACTTATGTCAATCTATTTAAATGTGTATGTTGGATGTTGATAGATAGGTATGTAAATATGTAATGCAAAAGTAAAGAGTAAGAAACACAAAACCACAACACAAGTGTCTATAGTGGTTCTGCTACAAGGACACCTTCCTTGCTCTACTCGACTCCTCGAGTCACCTACTCGATAGTTCGTAATCAGTAAACGACACAAAACTCCTTATGGCGGAGAAGCCTTCACAACGTCGCCTACTCTTTTTCCGGTACAAGGCTAGACACCGGGTTCTTCCACGAGGTAGAACCAAACCTATCACAACGTCGCCTACACTTTATCCGGTACAAGGCTAGATACCGAGTTCCATTACAAAGGAGGAACTACTACCCAACACTACACAACACCTATCCCAAAGGAGACCCACTCCTTATTACAACATCATAAAGAATATCAATATCCTTGGACACAACCTATCTCTATTTGTACATCGATGCACCCTATCGATTGTACACCCTTGGCATCTTTCACTAATGCCATTGACATGATCTTTTGGCACCTTTCACTAATGCATTTGACTTGACCCTTTTGGCATCCTTCACTAATGCCTTTGACACGGACGTTCAACACGTTTCACTAATGCCACCGTCTTGACCCTTTTGGCATCCTTCACTAATGCCTTTGACTCAACGCTTATAGAGAGAAAGAAAGAACAATCAACAAGAGAACTTCAGTAGTCTTGATGATGACGATGCATGAAAACTCATGGACTTGAGATTGCTCGACTTCAAGAGGTGGTGATCTTGCCTTTAAGAGGAACCTAGAGAATTACACAAAAACAAATACAAACTACATAGAGAGATCCTTTGGATATGAGGTTAGAGAGTTTACAATACCAGGAGAAAGTATGTGTAGGAGTAGCCACTTACAATGAAGAAATGGCTCACTATTTATAGACAAAAACATGCTACTGTTCCACGGATCCCACAGATTCCTTTCTTGAGGGATCCGTCTAGAGTAATACTAGGTATCCGTGAGACGCTCCTCATTACCCATGGGTTTTGGGTTATGGGTTATGGGTTATGGGTCATAGGTCCTAGACTTTGGACCATGGGCAACCAAATAGATACAATATATCTACAAGATGCAATGCATCTAGTCAATAGGTTATGGGTTAGCTCCATGGATCATGGATAATACCCATTATGACTTATGCATGATGTCATGCAATGGGTCATGGAATATGGATCATGCTCCATGGGTATGGGTCATGGACTTTGGGTTTTACCCAACTACATTCAATTTATTAAGTCAATGTCTTAAATACTTAAACTTCTACCCATTCTATTACCTATTATAATACATACTAAGTATGTATATATCTACCCAATATGTAAACACTAGTTGTTATACATATGCATTACTATAACAAGAAAAACACTATTACTTGTTAGTGATTTATATGAAAATGTAAGTGTGTTAGTAAACTATTGGCTCAAACCATTTACGTATTTTATTTGTTTCGTTAAAATGATTTTATGTTTGTTATCGACAAAACATTAGAAGATCGTAAAATATAAATAAACGTTTTTACGACTTATATGTATTAACATAACACATTACACAAGGGTTAACAAGGTCAAAATGGTCAAAGCATGTCATTAGGAATTTGTTTATTCATTAGCTTGTGGTTAGGCGTTGAACTGTGTTCTTGAGCTTTTTGTTTTGGTCGACCTCACACGTAAAAGAAGAAAAGAGGAAAGAGTGTTGAGACATGATTCTTAAATTCTAAAAAAAAGGTAACCATAAGTTTCAAGTTAGTTAGGATGCAGTGTTTGTTGCTAGTTCTTAGTTTCACTAGGGTGCGTTTGATTTCGCTTAGCCACAAGGGGTGTTAGCTCGTTAGCTTATCAGGCCAACAAAACAACAACTGGATCAGCGTGTGCTTGCACAAAAATTAGGCCCAAGTGGAAATGAAAAGAGAGTATTCCAATTAGACATAGAATATGGACCGAAGCTCAGAGAATTAAGGGTGTCCTCTTGGTGTTGTGAGCCCAAGTCCAGCCGAAATAAAATGAATTAAAATAAAACAAATATAAAGTAAGTTAGTTCTGGTTTTGAAAGAAATTTTTCGGTTTTGACTTGTTCGCGAGTCATTCTAATATTAGTTGACGAATGAAATTCGTGGTTGAAATGTTAAAATAATGAAATTTCAGCGTGAAAATGGTTAATCGACCTTTATAATGAAATTCTTTGAACTTTACATCAATTAATAACTTGATAATTTTCGGGTTCTTGCATAAAGAAATACTTCAAGTGAGGAGGTCGAATGCCTTACTATTAGGTTATTTGATAATGGTTAATTGGTTATAATAGTATATCTAACCGATTATGATTATGGTTATGAAAGCTCATAATTTGTTTGAAAGAGCAATTTGGGCCAAGGCTTTTGAACACACTTTACGGATAGCCTTTTTTACTATTATATAGTATTAATTCTGACCCAAATGTGAAAAGCAGAATCTGACATAGAAAATTGAAGGTGTTGAGAAACAACGAGTTGGTAAGTCTCTCGCGCGTTGTGGTGGAGCCAATTTTTTATGTAATTTTTTAGGAACGTTTTTGTTTAAGTTCCACATTATTTTATTTATTTTATTTTTTTTGTATGTGTGACACATAAATGTGACTAATATATTTTACTAAAATAAGAAGAAGCCGACTACCATAAGCAAATACACATATTTCAGGTTGAGTATCTAACACCAATAAAAGCCTAATCAGTTTGGTGTTGTGAGCCCAAGTCCAAGCGAAAGAATATGGGCCATTTGGTGTTGTGAGCCCAATTCCAACCGAAAGAAAATGAATAAAAGTAACAAAAATATAAAGTAAGCTAGTTTGGTTTTTGATGTGAATGGTTCGAAAGAAATTTGTCGGTTTTGACTTGTTCGTGAGTCATTCTAATATTAGTTGACGAATGAAATCCGTGGTTGAAATGTTAAAATAATGAAAATTTCAGCGTGAAATGGTTAATCGACCTTTATAATGAAATGCTTCAAAATTTACATTAATTAATAACTTGATAATTTTTTGAGTTCTTACAGTACCTACACCTTAAAAGAATCGCGTCTCGAGGTTCAATCCGTCGTAGTTGTCGGGGTTGACTCGGAGAAAGATGTGGATATTTGGCACGATTTTGGTCCTCGCATTCCCAAGTGTACTCAGCTCCTCTCTTCTTGTGGGTTCATCGAACCTTGACAATGGGAATGCATCTTTGCTTCAAACATTTAACATCTCTGTCCATGATCTCCACTGGCTCTTCCCAAGTGTACTAAGCTTCTCTCTTTTTGTGGTTTCATCTAACGCACCAATTAAAGCCTAATATAGCCATAAAGTATGGGCCGAAGCCCAAAGAAAATTAAGGGTGTCCGTTTGGTGTTGTGAGCCCAAGTCCAACCGAAAAAAATGAACAAAAATAACAAAAATATAAAGTAAGGTAGTTCAGTTTTTGATGTGAATGGTTCGAAAGAAATATGTCGATTTTGACTTGTTCGTGAGTCATTCTAATATTAGTTGACGAATGAAATTCGTGGTTGAAATGTTAAAATAATGAAAATTTGAGTGTGAAAATGGTTAATCGAACTTTATAATGAAATGCTTCAAAATTTACATCAATTAATAACTTGATAATTTTTCGGGTTTTTACAGTACCTACACCTTAAAAGAACTGCGTCTCGAGGTTCAATCTGTGGTAGTGATCTGCGCAAAACCGTCAAGTCTAATCACACAAACTGGTCACTTGTGAATGACCAGCCGTAACAGACTTAAAACAGTTCAGACACAAATGCAATGAAGATCAGGGGAGTATAATGTTTCCCCGGGTCGTTATGTCCCAGCGAGCTATGCAATGGATTATCAAACGTATAGTGATCGCGAGATTTGAACGGGAAAGGAGATTTGGAATTATTATAACTACGGAAAAAGGACATAAACTACAAGGGCTAAAATGCAACTTAAAGGAAATTAAAAAGATTAAAAATATTAAATAAACGCTATCACTATATTTAAAATGATGAACGTTTAAAACTTAAAACTAAAAACTTACGTTTAAATTAAAATTACGTAAACGTACAAAATAAAAAGTGAAACTTATACAATATAAATCCTAAAAATATGAAAAATACATTTTTACAATCCTAATGATAAAAGAAAATTTTTGGAAAAAGAAAATTATTTTTATAACTAATTACCTAATTATTATTAATTAAAAACTATTTTTAACTATTTAATAATTACCTAAAATACAAGAAATTAGGAAATAAAGCTAGAAAATTAAGATTATGAATTGGAAAAGTCTAAAATATCAAAATAGAATTTTCAAAACTGAATTTGTATTTTTCTGATTATTTTTCTATTTCTTGTGAATTAAAAACTATTTAAAACTAATTAAATTCTAAAAATTACAAATTAAACTAGGAAAAATCTGGAAAAATTATTTTTTTGCTTTTTATATTTTTCTTAATCTAGGAAAAATGAAAAATTGTTTTTTTGAAGCTTTTCTGATTTATTTGTATTAAATGGTAATTAAAAATGCCTAAAAACTGAATTAAATGAGGAAAAACATCAAACCATACTGGAAAAATATAAAAAAATCAAGGAAAGTCTAAAATATTATTCTGAATCTAGGAAAAATATCAAAACTGGGGCTAGTGTATGGAAAATTGAAACTGCAGTGCAAATGTTCTACAATAAGCTACTAGGAATAAGCTAAAAGCTGCCTAATTGAACCAAATGATCACAGGACCTATTTAAAGCTAAACCTACCTTAATGCAACTTAATTTAGCTACTCTAAACCTCTGGAACTCAGGAAACAAGCCTTTGGTGAGAATCACACTTAAATCCTAAAACAGTTTCTACCCCCCTACTTGCAGCTCAAAAATAAGCTGCTGAATAAGCTAAAAACCTAAAACCAGATGTGGGATCCTAGAGTAGACCTGGAAAGGAACAAGTAAACCAAAAATGAGCCACTCACAAGCTCTCATGAGCTTGTGAAAAGCTCTGCAATTTCCCGTCAGAACTGATGTTCAGTGCTCAGGGCACATTAAGCTGTTTTGAGCAGCTTATTTGAAGCTTAAAATGCTTATAGAAAAATTTGCAAAAATAGCTTTTAAACCCTTGACCAGTTGAAGGTGCAAATGCCCAAGTTTCAACGGTATTGACTCAGAAATGAATACATGGAACTTGCCCAAAGTTTTGCGTAAAACTGTTCTTTCAAATGTTGACTTTTTGAAAACAGAAATGGAACTTTGACTTTAGTGAGATTGGATCTTATCAACCAGACTACAAATGATGAATGTGGATGAAATGAGACCTAAATAAGCTATCCTAAATACTTCTACACCTAACTGCAACCTTTTAGCTTTTGACTTAAACTGAAATGAGCATGAGAACAATGTGAATGTAATCTTGACTTTCCTTGGTCTAAAGTACAGACTAGTGGCAGAAGTAACTGATATGTAACAAATTTAAACTCAAGCAACTAATTCCACTCACAGAAATGAACTCAAACTCAGTGAGACCTACTGATCCAAACACTACTTATCAAACTGAAATCAAGTTTACTTCTCCAAGCTACTTATCCAAACTTAGACATCCTAATATTCAGACTATAATATCCATATTAGTTTGATTTGAGGCAAATTTAGCAGCAAAATATCACAATCTCCACAAGTACAAATTTTACACAGATTTGAACAAAATAATATGCAAAAATAAGAAACAAGCTAATAATGACCTGTGTTATTGAAATAAGCTAGGCACTGATGAAACTGAACTAACCAACATCAAAGAAACTAAGTGGCACAATTCTACAATTATGAAACAGTAAATTTCAAAATTAAGCTAAATTTAGGAATATAAACTCACTGTTTGCCCCAGCTCATATGCAGCTTACACATTAACCAAATGCCACCATCCAAACTGATATAAACCCAAGGAAACTGTAGTCTCAATCCATTTCCAATTTCCAACTCAACTAGCTAGACTGATTCTTCCAAATATGAGCTTTTTGACTTTCGTTGACCAATTGAGTGAATTTGAGTATGAATTTATTTAAAACAAACATAGGCTTACAAAAGCTATAATGAACTTGAATAAACTGTTTTATACTGAAACTAGGCTAATATGATATAAATGACAATAATGAGCTGAAAACAAAGAGTATTGAATACTTGAACAAGGCTTTTAAAATCAATCCGAATTTTATTAAACTTTTAAAAATGGAGAATACAAAGGGAATACAACTGAAATTACTTTAGAACATAAAAGTTGAAATTTAAAATTACAGTGAACTAAAAAAAATGCTTAAAAACTCAAAAACTAACTACTAAAACTAAAAACTAACTCCCTTTTCTGCCTTCCTTCCTGGTCTTTTTATACTCCCATCTCTTTCTCTCACTTTTCTGAGTGGATCCCAGCATCATTCTCAGCCCTTGGATGTGCAGAAGTGATCCTGGCCATATATGTATTTTTGGCGCCAAAACTGGGTTTGATACTTTAGACAGGTAAAGGGGAAGCATTAAATGTGGTGGGATGTTAGGTGAGGTGGGGGGAGACAAAGGGTGTAGTAGGGTGGCAAAGAGGTGGCTGGAGGAGGGGGGAATGCAGACAATCCTGTCGGGGAAGACAGGATCATAGGGGGGCGGTTTGTTTATGTTTAAATATTGGGTTTGGGTAACGGGTTAAGGGATTTGGACGGGTTGGATAATAAGTGGATTGGGCCTGGTTGTTTAGGATTGGGCTTGGATTTAAATAATTAGGGTCCGGTTTGGTTTAGGATATTAGTAACACAAGGACTACTAATGTAATATTTGGAATTCCAAGGGACCAATCATGTAAGTTATGAAGAGTAGTCAAAGGGTTGGTCTTGCCAAACTTCAATAATCCAAGGGCTAACTTTGACATTTTTGAAACTCCAAGGATTAATTTTGACCAATTTAAAAGCTCAGGGACCAAAACTGTAATTTCTCAAAACTTTTAGATTTTTCACCAAAGGACTAAATGTGATAATTATTGTTTCCAAAAGGACCTTTGGTGACTTTTCTTTTGAAATTATGTGCTCAGGGACTGTTTTTGACAACTTTTGAAACTTGGGGGACTAAAACTGCAATTTTAGCAAATTAGATATGTTTTTCATCTGATTTTGATATTTTTGCATTTAAAACACATAAAACACTGATTTGTGATATTTTGATCATTTTGATGTGTTTCTGAGTGTTTTCAGATGATTTTGCAGTTTATTTTGTACAAAAATGATGAGTATTTAGACACTCATCAATCCCCCACACTGAGATATTGCTAGTCCCTAGCAATGATTTGAGAAAACACAATGGATTTTAATCTCTTTACCAAAAGCCATTACTTCTGGAGTAGCCAAATGTTTCAGTTCAAGTAAGAACCATGGTACACCGATAACCATGTGATTTTGAGCAAACCACCAGCTTTCAACGGATTTGATTTTGTCTTTACCAGAAGCCGTTTGCTCTGGACTAGCCAACTCTTAGATAAATTATCAATATTATCTTTGGTGAGCTGATTACCAATTATGGTTTTTCCACTGCCTTTACCACAAGCCATAAACTTGCGGGCTAGCCAACTCTTCACTTTTTAGGATATGGTGAGCTGAATACCATACAATTTTGGGCAAATTGCAAGCCGTCAACGGATTTGAGATATCTTTACCAAGAGCCGTTTGCTCCTGGATTAGCCAATCCTTTTGTCTTACAGACATGGCGGACTGATAACCAAATGAGAAAGTGTAAAACACTTGCTCCAAAAAAAATTTTGGCCAAAAACGGGGGAATCGGTATAATTATATGATAAAATTCGTGAGAATTCCCCCCCACACTTAGAAATGAATATTGCCCTCAATATTCAAAGTACCGGCGGTTATGCCGAAACAAAGAACGTAAAAGGGAAATACTACGGCCATTATTTAGAAAGAAGATTTTTTTTTTTTTTTTTTTTTTTTTTTTTTTTTTTTTTTTTTTTTTTTAACATGTGGGGCATCACCCCCACACTTAGGTGGTAGAAAGAGGTAAGAAGACAGAAATATGGGTGAAAACCCATATGGCATGCTACTGTTTTTGATTCCCGAGTCGCTAGCTTGACTCGACCCCGTATTCATTGGTTCATGGGGAAGCAAAGTGGAAGAAACAATCTCCATCGGACTTTCATTCAGGATGTTTGGACAAACATTTGAAGCACGTGAAAGTTCCACACCGATGAGATATACATAGAACCGGCTCAAAAATGATATATAGAAATGCCGGGATCAAAGATAATGTCTTCATTCCCGAAGGAGTGAAGAACAGGAGAAGTCACGGGATAGGTGAAGAAGAGATAGAAAATCATGATAAACATCATGACTAACTCATCTTCATCTATAGGAGGATCCATAATTTCAGGATTATGAATCTCATCATTTAAGCTTATGTGATCAAGACAAATCTCGGGAGTGTCTAGATCAAAGTAGAATTTATCATACTCCCGCGGAGATATGATATGAGTGAGTTCATCGGAGAACTCCATGAAGGTGAATGAATCATATTCATAATTGAAATGAGTGGGTTCACTGGTGAACTCCTCAAAAGTAAATGATTCATGATCGGGGAGAGAATTATGAGAATGAAAAGTGGTACTGCCACTAATCTTCTCTCCCATATTATCAAAAAAAGAGGCTTTCATTTCCGGAATAGAATCATCGGAAAGAATGTTACTATCCTTAATGGGGATAGGAGATGAAATAGGTTTCTCTTTGAAAGCCTCGATTTTAGAAATGAGAAGATTGACATTCAATAATGTTGCTCGAAGAGCTTCATCTTTGATTTCAGTGTCAGTAACTTCATCATTCTCTTCTTCTAAGCTAACAAGCTCAGAAGGTGAATCTTCCATATAAATGATGTCTCCACAAGATAACGAATCATCATCAGAATCGGAGGACATCTCAACATGGTCATTTTGGAAGACAAGAGGAGGAGGAATATCACACACATGATCAAGAATTCCCTGTGACTCTCTTGGGATTGGGACAAGGTCCTCAACACTAGACTTTATGAATTCGTCCGATTCCTTTTCAGGAACAGTGTCGAGATGCTCGTCCCCCATAATAAGAGAGTGAGTGTGAATCTCGGGTGTGATAGCAGTTGTTTGAGATGGAATCTCAACTGCTGGGATATCAACTGACTGAGGGAGTTGAGAAGTATTATCTATAAAAGGATAAAAACTCTCCTCATCATCATCATATAGAGCCGCCTTGAGAAATTGGGAACGTCTTAGGGCTGCTTGCTCTAGGATTAATGTTTCTTCCCTAGATTTGCGAGCTTCTCGTTCTTCTCGTTCTTCGGCCAGCAATTCTCCTATGGTCTTTTCACCACTCACTTGATTCTTAAAGTTACTAATCATATCATCAAGTGTTTTCATTGCGGTTTCAAAATCCAGGGAGATTTCTTGAGACAATGGCTCAGGTGGAGTTTGAACCGTATAGTGCTGTGGAGGTTGGAAATTTTCAAATATGTGAGAGTCATGATTGTTACAAGGAACTGGGTTCCCTATTTGACAATCAGAGCTGAAATGGGGACCTCCACAGTACTCACAACAGTAAAACTGTTGATTCTGGACAGGTGAATCATATGGATTTTGGTTATAACCAAAACTCTGAGCATCACTGGAAAAATGTTCATAGACAAACGTGTTTCCGGATTGACACTCAAATCCTTGGTGGGGACCTCCACAAAATTCACAACAGAAGTGTTGGTTATATGAAGATAAGTCGGGCTGTGGTGGGTAATTGGAAAAATTTGAGGAATCGTTAGATGAGTTCTGATTAGGATCATAATCAAATGAGTTCCTCGAACCACAAAACAAACAACTCCCATTATGGATATCATTACCACATTGTACACAAGTACACCAACGACAGGGTGAACCAAAGAGAGGCTCACCACAACCGACACAAGGAATAAACGATTGCATTTGATAGTTATGAAGAGGAATCAGTTTATCCAAAGAATCAACAAAACCAACATTGTGATCCGAATGACTATCAAGTCTCGAAGAACATTTTGAAAAATCAGGAGGTGGGACAAGTGGTGTGCTCTGAGAGCTAGCAATTTCCACCACTTCCGTTATGGTCTCTGGTTCTGGTTCTGGTTCTTGAGAAATGTGAAGATTAAGCAAGTTATTCTTGCTAGTCACCGGACTGAATCCTGCATGTTTGCTTTTAACCGTAAATCGTGAAAGTTTAGAATCAATTCTAGACGGCTTATGAGCAATTGAGGGGTTAGGTTTTTGAATAACCGTAGGTTGGACGTATTTAGCACCTCCATTATCAAAAGGAAGTACTTGGTCCTTTGTCACCCCGGTTTCTCGTTCTATTTCCCTACGCAGAATGAATGGATCATCACGAACAACACGAATTCTTGACATTTGTGACACAGTCTGAAGTTTTTCAACTTCGTCCCAGAATTCGTCCTCGAGAGATTCCATGAGAATGGAAGAAGTGAGAATCAAATGGATAGAGGGTAAAGGGATAAAGAATCAAAAGGGGTCAGAGGGTAAAGATGAATATTTTTGGTATTTTTGAAAAACATTTTCTAAAAACAAAGACCGAAAATCTTTTTGGATTTTTGATTTTATAAGAAAATACAAACATATACAGATGGATGGTATGAACAAAGAGTGAATATCCCAATCACTAATCTACTAGACGGAAGATAAGCCGCACAGCTCCCCGGCAGCGGCGCCAAAAATTTGATCTGCGCAAAACCGTCAAGTCTAATCACACAAACTGGTCACTTGTGAATGACCAGCCGTAACAGACTTAAAACAGTTCAGACACAAATGCAATGAAGATCAGGGGAGTATAATGTTTCCCCGGGTCGTTATGTCCCAGCGAGCTATGCAATGGATTATCAAACGTATAGTGATCGCGAGATTTGAACGGGAAAGGAGATTTGGAATTATTATAACTACGGAAAAAGGACATAAACTACAAGGGCTAAAATGCAACTTAAAGGAAATTAAAAAGATTAAAAATATTAAATAAACGCTATCACTATATTTAAAATGATGAACGTTTAAAACTTAAAACTAAAAACTTACGTTTAAATTAAAATTACGTAAACGTACAAAATAAAAAGTGAAACTTATACAATATAAATCCTAAAAATATGAAAAATACATTTTTACAATCCTAATTATAAAAGAAAATTTTTGGAAAAAGAAAATTATTTTTATAACTAATTACCTAATTATTATTAATTAAAAACTATTTTTAACTATTTAATAATTACCTAAAATACAAGAAATTAGGAAATAAAGCTAGAAAATTAAGATTATGAATTGGAAAAGTCTAAAATATCAAAATAGAATTTTCAAAACTGAATTTGTATTTTTCTGATTATTTTTCTATTTCTTGTGAATTAAAAACTATTTAAAACTAATTAAATTCTAAAAATTACAAATTAAACTAGGAAAAATCTGGAAAAATTATTTTTTTGCTTTTTATATTTTTCTTAATCTAGGAAAAATGAAAAATTATTTTTTTGAAGCTTTTCTGATTTATTTGTATTAAATGGTAATTAAAAATGCCTAAAAACTGAATTAAATGAGGAAAAACATCAAACCATACTGGAAAAATATAAAAAAATCAAGGAAAGTCTAAAATATTATTTTGAATCTAGGAAAAATATCAAAACTGGGGCTAGTGTATGGAAAATTGAGACTGCAGTGCAAATGTTCTACAATAAGCTACTAGGAATAAGCTAAAAGCTGCCTAATTGAACCAAATGATCACAGGACCTATTTAAAGCTAAAACTACCTTAATGCAACTTAATTTAGCTACTCTAAACCTCTGGAACTCAGGAAACAAGCCTTTGGTGAGAATCACACTTAAATCCTAAAACAGTTTCTACCCCCTACTTGCAGCTCAAAAATAAGCTGCTGAATAAGCTAAAAACCTAAAACCAGATGTGGGATCCTAGAGTAGACCTGGAAAGGAACAAGTAAACCAAAAATGAGCCACTCACAAGCTCTCATGAGCTTGTGAAAAGCTCTGCAATTTCCCGTCAGAACTGATGTTCAGTGCTCAGGGCACATTAAGCTGTTTTGAGCAGCTTATTTGAAGCTTAAAATGCTTATAGAAAAATTTGCAAAAATAGCTTTTAAACCCTTGACCAGTTGAAGGTGCAAATGCCCAAGTTTCAACGGTATTGACTCAGAAATGAATACATGGAACTTGCCCAAAGTTTTGCGTAAAACTGTTCTTTCAAATGTTGACTTTTTGAAAACAGAAATGGAACTTTGACTTTAGTGAGATTGGATCTTATCAACCAGACTACAAATGATGAATGTGGATGAAATGAGACCTAAATAAGCTATC
>BPTQ01000003.1:85768290-85782332 GCA_019973895.1 Chrysanthemum seticuspe | reverse complement strand
ATACTGATCGTGTTTTTGGGAAATGGTGAATTTAAGGTGGGTTTTACACTCCTAGTGGGAATCTAATCATCCTTAATTTCGTAAGTAGAAATTACGAATCTCACACTTGGCCATCATATTATCTAAGATCTTGAACAAAACACTACGTAGGGCTCTAGCGATCATTCTGATGTGAACACATCAATCCTTATTGATTTACTATTCTCCGTAATCCTATTGGGAACAAACTATGGACATTATATTAATGAAGAAGGTGGAGCCAACTCATTAAGGGGGTGTGGAAACGCAACATGAGTAGAAATCATGTGCTATGGGGATCAATTGGGGAGTCTCGGATAGGAAAAGCGCCAAGAGCACTACAAAGCCAAAAGGCCTTATAGTTACTTCTCGTAACAAATGTGGGGTGGGGGTTTACATGTGGGTTTAGCGGAATCGGATGGAAAATACGTGAGTGAAAATCACGTAATAACAATAGTGGGATTTTTGGGAATCAAGTTAATAGGTCAACGAACGTATTCAACGATTCAGCTCAGTATATGAAACATATGTCAAACAAGGGTTATCCTAATGCCTCTTATCATTTAGTTATTCCTAACTACACAAGTGTAGTCTTACTAGCGATCTCGGGATGCATCACAAAACAAGTTCTAGAATCTATTATACTACCGGTTCACACTCTAAGCATTAAAGATGAATGCTTTAATTCCTACTAATCTAAGGGTGATCCTCACATTTTGGGTGGAATTTAAGTGGTAAAGGGTTTTTGTGCTAGTCATATAATTTCCTATCCGTGAGACGCTTTTGGCGGGAAAACTTGAGTAAAATTTAAAATTTTGAGGAGACTAAACGTTCAATTTTTACACGAGATTCAAATTTTGGTTTAACTGTGAAAATTTTGGTAAAAAATTCAAATTTTTGGGCCTAAATTCAAATTTTTCGGGTCAAATTTGACGTCAAAATTGTCATAACTCAAATTTTTCATACGACCTTAGAATTGATTTTTATAGTGAATTTCAAATTTTGGGCGAAAATTTTTAAGAACCGAGTTTACGAGTACGACTTTCGGAAACACCTCAACTGAGCTTAATCATCATCAACCACAACTCCTTTATCGTTGAATCGATCCTACATCAACTTTATCAGATCATACCTTCATCAATGGCAACTCAACAAGACATTCATGCAGCCGGTGCCGAAAACCGACCTCCTATGTTGGCAAAAGGTGGTTATCTTCAATGGACAAGTCGAATGCTCCGTTACATCAAGACCAAACCTAATGGCAAACTCATGATTAAATCCATTCAGGATGGACCCTTCAAGCCTCGACAAGTTAATGTACCTGGAAATCCTGATGCAACACCTCCCACCACACCATCTTCTCGTCTTCAATACGAATCTGAATACACTGCAGATGATCAGAAACAGGTCGAAGCAGATGACATGGCAATTCATATTATCCAACTGGGTTTACCAATAGACATCTTTGCTGCGGTAGACAATTGTGAAACTGCTTTCGATATATGGGAACGTGTTAGACGACTTTGTCATGGAACAGAAATTGGTCATCAAGACATGGAGAACAAGTTGCTAACTGAATGGGAAAAGTTCACATCTACACCAGGAGAATCCATTGAATCCTACTATAGAAGGTTTTGCACTTTGATGAATGAGCTAATCAGAAACAAGCTGACACCCAGAACTATCGTTCAAAACATCAAGTTCCTGAATAATCTACCAGAAGAATAGGGACGATATGTCACTATTGTCAACCAAACAAAAGACCTTCATCAGGTGAACTTTGATCAACTGAATGATTTTCTGAAACAAAACCAAGCTGAAGCGAATGAAGTCAGGAAAGAAAGATTGGCAAAGAATCATGATCCATTGGCACTCATTGCAAAGACTCAAACTCCAGTGAATACACAACAACAAGCTTCATCATCTTCCAACAACAACAACTTGCAGCAATACATTCCACAACCACAACAACAATTCTATCCAGATCCACAATACCAGGAACAAGGAATCACTGATCTAGAATCTGATCAAGAAGACCCTATGTCCCAAATAATTTCTCTCTTGGGTCAAGTAATCAAAGGTCGCTATTCCACACCTACTAAAAACAACCAAAGGATATCATCAAACACTCGCAACAGGCAAATTGCACAGCCGGGTGTGAATATGGGTAATCAAGGACAAATGGTTGGAGTTATTGGGAATCAGCAGGGATATGCTACTGGATTTCGCATGGGTAATCAGGCGGTTCCGAATCAGGGTAATCAGATGAGACAGAATGTTGGGAATAGAGCAGTGGGTAATCAGAATCGGAATGTTGCAGCTCCAGTCGTTGGGAATCATGGAAATGTGAATCAAGGTAATCAGATTAAGTGTTATAATTGTCAAGGAATGGGTCACATGGCAAGGAATTGTCCTACTAAGCCGCACAAGAACGATCTTGAGTATCTTCAGAAAACTGTCCTGTTGGTACAAAAGGAACGCGCTGGATTTCAGTTGAGTGCTGAGGAACATGACTTTATGGCTATTATGGATGATTTGGAAGACATCGAGGAAATTAATGTGAACTGCATCTTCATGGCAAATCTTCAGGAAGCTACGTACGACACTGAGTCAGACTCACCTCCTGTCTATGACGCCAATACCGTATCTGAGGTACCAATCATTGATCCATGCTATAACAATGTCATATTTGATGTGTTTACTCATGACAAACAGAATTCTGTAATGCCAACACCTACTTATGATACATATATGGACAATCCGAGTTGTAGCAATACGAACTCCGAAACTCCATATGTGGATCTTAGTGGAGGCTGTGTGGCACAAAATACTGAGACTGATGAGGAAGCACGTGCTTATGTTGAATCATTAATCAATCAATGTGGCATTGAAGTTGAGAAAGTTAGAACGGTCAATCGCGGAGTTAAGGCCGCGAATGCTAAATTGACCGCTGAGCTTGAGAGTTACAAGGAGCATGCCAAAGCCTATGAATTTCATACAAACAAAATGTCAGAATTAGAAATTGGTTATCGAGATTCTGTTTTAAGAGAAAAAGATTTGCAACTCAAGTATGACACACTTAATGTGAATCTGAATTTGAAAATCAAATCTTTAAACAAGGAAATTTCTGAACTAAATGACCAACTTTCAAAACAAAAAGCAACATATTCTGATCTTGAAAAAGAGAAGAAGAAGTTGATAACTGATTTTGCAAAACGAGAAGATTCTCTTCTTGATGAGATTCTGGATAAAACTGAAACGATCAAAAAATTGGACAATTTACTCTTACAACGGGTCATTCCGCTAAGACAATCAAGATGCTTTCTAATCAAGTAAATCCGATTTTTCATACTTCGCAAAAAATGGCTCTTGGTAACTCACCTCCTTGTTTCCTCAAGAAAGCTTAGAAAGAACAGAATGTGTTGAACAATGGAAAACCTTTGCATGAACCTATAATTGTGCATGATTCTCTTGAAACGTTGGAACTATCTGAGGAGAGTAGATCTAAAATGAAACAAAAACATCCGGAAATCAAACCGATTGATTATAACAAATGGAACCAAATTAATGTTCTTCCTTTTGTTTCTCAAAAAGGACAATCAAAGTTTTCCACCACACAAAGTGTTTCAAACAAAGTGTCAACACCAGTTTCAGAATCAGTTTCAAAACCAGTTGTTGTCTCCAAATATCTTTCGAACATTGAACAAATGTCTTCAAACAATCCTTTTAACACAAGTGATGCGAGAAGTATTTTGGAAAATGTGAAAACTAGAATTGCGGATCTTCAAGAGACTGTTAAAACTAAAACCAACATTACAACAAATATCTGGTTTAATAGTTTTGATAATGAACAGAAGAAGTTTTTTGAAACTCAAATTGCCCCTCAGCTGAATAACATCAACTCCAGGGTAATTCATTTTGAACAAGCCTTTTTGAAAGAAACAGCTGACTTTGTCAAGGACCATAAATCCCTGGTAAAGCAAGCTAATGAAAGTGTTGAACACATCAAATTTTTGGCAAATCTAAATGATTCTCTTCGAAGATGTTCTGACTACTGATATTATGTCCATCATTTTGCAAACATATTCTGTTGAAGATCATGAAAGACTCCAGTCTGAGACCTCCGAAATTGTTTCAAAATATGAAAAAGCTCTTATGAAACTTGAAAAAGAAAATGTCTCATATTTTAAACAACTTGATCAAAAAACTGAGGAATGCAAGTATGACAAATTGTCGTATGAGCGTGCCTACAATGACATGAAAGCTAAAAATGATCTTTTGAGGGCTCAGCTGGAAAGTCAAAAAGGAAAGGTAGTGGAAACTGTGATTACAAAACCATTGACTGCGGAGAAAGCAAATGTTCCCAAACCAGTTTCCAAACCAAAAATGTCTGTTTCTTTGCCTCCTCCAAAAGTCAATGAGAAAAATGTTTCATCAAAACCAGTCACTCCACCTGCCCTACCTAAACAAAATGTTGATAAGGGAAAAGCGGTTATCGAGAAACCAAAAGTTTTAGCACCTGGCCTTTTTAAGATGAGTACCACTAATGCGTCTGCCTCCACATCTAAAGAGACTAGGATAGCTGAAACCACCTCCCTTTATAAAAATGTGAATCCTAATGCGTGTGCCTCACCTTCTACAGGACTAGAAAGCACCTCTAGGAGCAGCAGACTAAAGCCTAAGAGCAATACAAGGAACAATAGAGTCTCGACTGCCTCTAGGAGTAGTAGCTTGAATAAAGAGAAGAAAGTAGAAGAACACCCTAGGAATTTACAGCTTTTGAATAAGAAAGACATTTCATCTGAATGTACTGAACCTATGAAACTTGCTAAGTCTATATGTGTTGAATCTCTTTGTTTAACTTGCAAGAAATCTTTAAATGTTCAAGATGATTGTGTTTCTAAGAATGTGAATGATAAGCCTGTTAAGAAGAACGTCCCAAAAAGTAATTACGCTAAACAAGTAGGAAGACTAGTTGCAAAACTTAGGCTTTACACTACTGACAGGAACCAATGTGTATACTTTAGGGATGATATTTGGAAACCCACAGGTAGAACTTTCACACTCCAGAATGGTACAATGAGTGAAAAATCAGACTTCCCTGTAGAAAACCTCTCTGAGTGTGATCAGGATCTTACCCCTAACCCAAAGGAACCAAAATCAAAACGGTTTCCACAATATTCTATTTCTGTAACTGGCAGGTTATCGAAATTTATCTTTGGATCGTCGACTCGGGTTGCTCCAAGCACATGACCGGGAATCTGAAGCTGCTGATTAATTTCGTCTGGAAATTCATGGGAACCGTACGTTTCGGAAATGATCATGTAGCAGCTATCATGGGTTATGGAGATCTACCTTTTGGAAATTATTTGATCACTCGGGTTTACTATGTCCAAGGGTTGGGACACAATTTGTTCTCAGTCGGGCAGTTCTGTGATGCAGATTTAGAGGTTGCTTTTAGGAAAAATGCTTGCTTCGTTAGAAACTTGGATGGCACTGATCTCTTAACTGGAAATCGTGATACAAACTTGTATGCTATTGACATTAACCAAATGGCCTCTTCATCACCAATATGTCTTATGACACGAGCATCTGGAACACAGTCCTGGTTGTGGCACAGACGGTTATCCCATCTCAATTTTGACACCATCAACAATCTTGCCAAAGACAACATCGTCAATGGACTTCCAAAGTTCAAATACACCAAGAATCACTTATGTCCATCATGCGAACAAGGAAAAAGCAAAAGAGCATCATATAAACCCAAATCCGTACCTAGTTTGGAAGCAAAGTTGCATATGTTGCACATGGACTTATGTGGCCCAATGAGAGTTGAAAGCATTAATGGGAAAAAGTATATTCTTGTTATCGTCGATGATTCTTCAAGATATACATGGGTTAAGTTTCTGAGATCAAAAGACGAAGCACCAGACATCATCATCACCTTTCTGAAACGCATTCAAGTACTTCTTCAAACTCCAGTAAGGGTTGTAAGAACAGACAACGGCACTGAATTCACGAATCAGGAGTTAAGAACTTATTTTGAAGATGTTGGAATTACACACCAGACATCAGCTGTTAGAACTCCACAGCAGAATGGGGTAGTTGAAAGAAGAAATCGTACTCTTATGGAAGCTGCTCGCACAATGCTAATTTATTCTAGTGCACCGTTATTTCTATGGGCTGATGCTGTTGCCACTGCTTGTTTCACTCAGAACCGATCCCTTATCCATCCAAGATTCAATAAAACCCCATATGAAATAGTGAACAACAGAAAACCGGATATCTCTTGCTTTCACGTGTTTGGCGCTTTGTGCTATCCTACGAATGACAGAGAAGATCTTGGAAAACTGAAAGCAAAAGGTGATATTGGAATCTTCATTGGATATTCAGATAACTTGAGGGCATTCAGGGTGTATAACAAAAGGCTAAGGAGGATCATGGAGACGATGAATGTGAAGTTTGACGAACTTTCACAAATGGCTTCTGAGAGACTCGCTCTAGAACCCGCACTAAACCGACAGACTTCTGGACACATCAGTTCAGGACTCGTACCTCAAAGAGCTCAATCAACTTCGTTTGACAATCCTAAAGAACAAGAATGGGAAGCGGAATGATGGTTTGATGCATTTGTCGAAGTTCCACCATAGTATTCATCGAACATTAACTCGAAGATGCATCTACAACGGTCGAAACCAATGAACCAACTCCATCAACATCATCTACATCTACTCAAGTTCTTGCACCCGTTCTACCAACAGTTGATGAGCAAAACCAAAACCGTAACGATGCAACGTTAGATGAAGACTTATTTGAAAACCCGTTTGCTACGGAATCAGCTGAATCTTCTTCAAGCTTACGAGAACCATCTAACTCGCATACGTTTAACCAACGGTATCCTTCTACTCTGAAGTGGACAAAAGACCACCCAATTGAACAAGTTATTGGTGAACCGTCAAGGCCAATTCAGACGAGACGCCAACTTGCCACCGATTGCGACTTATGCATTTTCCTTTGCTCAATTAGCAATCTAGAGTCAAAGAACATTCGCGAGGCAATGGCAGATCCCGCATGGATAGAAGCGATGCAGGAGGAACTTCTTCAATACCGTCTACATGACTCTTGGGAAAAGGTTCCAAGACCAATTGACGTTCGCGTCATCGATCTCAAATGGTTATGGAAGAACAAACGGGATGAAGAAATGACTGTTATTCGCAACAAAGCTCGTCTTGTGGCCAAAGGATACAGACAGGAAGAGGGAATAGACTTTGAAGAGTCATTCGCGCCGGTAGCTAGACTAGAAGCAGTCAGGATATTCTTGGCCTATGCAGCTCACAAAAACATCACGGTTTATCAGATGGACATTAAGACCGCGTTCTTGAATGGAACTCTGAAAGAAGAAGTGTACGTGAGTCAGCCAGAAGGCTTCATTGACTTGGAACATCCAGACTACGTCTACAAACTCAAAAAGGCAATCTATGGTTTAAAACAAGCTCCGAGAGCGTGGTATGACGAACTGTCCTCTTTCCTTATCCAAAACAACTTCACCAAAGGAACAATTGATCCTACCTTGTTTACACAAAAATGCAAAAACGACATTTTGATTGTTCAGATTTATGTGGACGACATCATCTTTGGGTCCACTAATCCGAAACTTTCAAAACATTTTGAAAATCTCATGAAAAGTAAATTTGAAATGTCCATGATGGGGGAACTAAAATTCTTTCTTGGTTTACAAATACATCAGTCCCCTCGTGAAATTTTTATTAATCAAGCTAAGTATACAACTGAGATTTTGAAAAATCATGGTATGGATAATTGTGACTCGGTCGGAACACCAATGGTAACTTCACCAAAAATTGGAGCCGATTTGTTTGGGAAACCTATTGATCCGAAGAAATATCGGAGCATGATTGGTTCTCTCATGTACCTTACTGCTAGTCGACCCGATATTCAATTTGCTGTTTGCTTATTAGCACGGTTTCAGGCAAAGCCTACCGAACTGCACCTCAAAGAGGTTAAACGGATCTTTCGGTACCTGAAGACATCCATTCACATGGGACTTTGGTATCCGAAGGAATCCGGATTTGATCTAATTGCTTTTTCAGATACGGACCACGCAGGTGACCAAGTTATAGCAAAAAGTACATATGGAGGAGCACAATTTTTGGGTGAAAAGCTAGTAAGCTGGTCTTCAAAGAAACAAGATTGCACTGCACTATCAACCGCTGAAGCTGAGTATGTGTCTCTATCTGCGTGTTGTGCTCAAGTTCTATGGATGAGAACACAACTCACAGATTATGGCTTTACTTTCGATAAAATACCTATGTATTGTGACTCGAAAAGTGCCATAGCCATATCATGCAATCCTGTTCATCACTCAAAGACTAAGCATATCAGAGTCCGCTATCACTTCATCAAAGAGTACGTCGAAAATGGTACTGTTGAATTATTCTTCGTGAAGACAGATTACCAACTCGCCGATCTATTAACTAAAGCCCTTCCAAAAGAAAGGTTTGAGTATTTAGTTCGACAAATTGGAATGCGAAGCCTAACCCCTGAGGAGTTAGAACGTCTTCTCGATTCTTCTTGAAAATGATTTTCCAAAAAGCTTCGCTTTAAATATTTTTGAAAAACAAAATACAAAATTTGAAAAACCAACAATAGCAAAATATAAAAATATAAAATTTTCAAAAATACAAAAACAATATAAAATCAAAAATCCAAAAATATTCTTCTCACGACATGTCTCTTGTATAATCGATATTTTGTACGTTTCTAGAAATGTCATTCAACAATGATACGGGCATGTACAGATGCTTGAGCGAGAGTTCTTTAATTTGTTTTCTAAAACATGTCGTTTCTCAAAATTTCTTCAATAATGGCTTTCGTATACATCAGTACGAAACCCGGACCGAAATGATGACTTTTGATTATTTTTTCAAATCAAAACTCGTGTTTTTTTAATGAAAATCACTAGTGTACGCTTCAGTGCACTACATTTAAAAATGGTGAGAAATCATCATCATCTTGAGCACCTTTTCAAGATTGTTCAAAAAGATTTTCAAAATCTTTCAAAATATTTTGTGCTCAAGATAACTCCCTCTAAAACCCTTTAATTGATTATGCTTTATTAAAGGGGGAGTATAAAACCAAAATGTTCCAAATTCATGCTTAAATCAAATCCGTTTGTCTCCCCAAAAGATTCTAAAATGTTTTTAATCCATTGATATCAAAAATATCACGCTTATGCTATTTTTGAGGGGGAGGAGACGTGATTAAAATGTGATAAAAAATGTTTAATGATCGTGGTTTGAATCTCATAATGAGCTCGACTCAGACGGAACCAATGAATTGACGGGAATCAAAGTCAGTAAATGTACCATCTCGAGAAACTTTCTATGACTTGACCAGGACGGGTAATAATTTCAAGCTAGTTCTCTAGTGATGTAAACGTGTCTCGAATCGGTCTAGTTCATTTAAAGTCGATCAATTCAAAAAGTGCGAACTCTACCCTCTATGTGCAGATTTCTGTCAAAACTTATAAGCACATGTGAAGGGGGAGTGTTTCTGAAAATATAAAACTCTCAGAGTGTTCCAAACATGTTTTCCATCATAAACACTTTGAGAGATTTTCAAAAAATGGTTTTATGGCAACAATAGGACAGTCATGGAGTTATAAGGTGACTAAGGATAGGAAATTCGTCCTATGATCCGCCAGAGCCGGAGGGATCTACCCAAGGACATCACAAATAGTTAGTATTAGAAGTCCTTAGGTATGATTGAAAAAAGGAGTAATGTGAGAAAGGAGAAAGAAGGGGTTGAAGAATTAAAAAGAAATGTAATGAAAAAGGGTGAAAAGAAATAGCCCTCCATATTCAACCTTAGGGCAGAAACCGGGTTCAATCCATCTGCTACTGGTTGTCACTTAGTTGACACTGGTATTGAAGACAAAGACGTCATGGACCCAGTGACGCACTGCACCTAACCTTCTAGCCACTCAATTCCTCTCAAAAGGATTTGTTTCATTCTCACTGGGAACCCTACATAATCTATCGACTTTCTCTTAGAGATCGTTGGTATTGAAGAAGGAGACCCTCTCCCTAGTCTCCGCTCAGGAAAACCAAAATGCACTTATTGAGTCTAGAGCCACGAGATTCATCAAAAGATCTCATAGGAACACTTGACATGACATCGCTTGCTGTTCATCAATAAGGGCACAAGTGATATATTATAGAGTCCTACGCAGATCTTAGCAATCTGCTAGAACATTTATGAGAAGTTTCACAATTGTGATTCTTCAGTGATTTAATGGAAACTCATGCCAGGGTCAACATCAAGCAGCCCTGACAGCAGGTCACTTCGGTAACTCCCCGTGGATTACACTTAGTGTGTCTCAAACGGTCTACAGTCGTGGGGTGATGCTTCGGTGTACCTCAACGACTCATCTGAACTGTAGATGTACTTCGGTATATCGCGTTATCTCACTTGTGGGACTCCAGTTCAGGAACGGCCTCTGTGAGAATTAGAGACGTGTTTTCACACTATGCTGTTAACACCCTCGAAATTCAAACTTGTAAGTGCCGGAACCCGCTTATTACTAACAATGTTTTATGTTTTCTTCTTATGGAAGCTCCAGAGCGGATGGATCGTGCAGACTCGCCACATGCTCATACCAACAACACATGAAAGTTCTCTTCAAAATCAAAGGCAACTCAAAGTTAAAGATGATTCTTCGTCAATGTCAAAGAATCTACAAAGTGTAAAGACTCGAGAACTTCATCATTGGTAACCAAAAGACAAATAGAAGTGTGAGTATGGTGGAGAAAGACGTGGAGACACCTAACCAACGAAGTTGACAACGGCAGACAACCACATTATCTGATCACAAAGCATGAAGGAAGAAAGAATCAAGACTATTCAATATCTACACACAAAGTCCTAGCTCAAGAAAAGTAGAGACCTAATCAAGTGGAGCATCGTTTGAATGACCACCCCTTAGGGGGAGATTGTTAGCCTTAATTGTTTTATTAGAAGTGATGGTCATTCACGTTTAGGAACTTTGTAACGCGTGTTAGATATCGTGATAGAATAGTCAACGGGCTCGTGGATTGGGCTAAGCTAAATGGCTAATAGTTATGTTAAGCTAGCCTTTTATTAAGTGTAATCCAATCCAAGTCCATGAAAGCCCAAAGAAAGCCCAAGCTAAAGCCTTTAGGGTTTTATGCTTCTTGTACTATAAATACCCCTCAAATGGTCATTTGAGGGGTGTGCTTGAAAGTGTGTGTGTGTGTGTATTTTCTCTCTCAAGGAATATACAACTTATTGTTTGCATATCTTATCCTCTCACATATACACGGATTTTATATCATTCAAGTCACCAAACATCTTTATCTTTTCTTTCTTTATACGCATAGTATTTGTGTTGGGTTTCATGAGTTCCACGCATAACTTTGGTTAACGTGGGTACTTTGTAATAAGGTTGATATATCGTAGTGGTCCTACAGACCTTAAGTTCGTGGAAGAGCAAAGACTGAATCTTTTTTCAAAATACAACAAGCTAAGTGATACGCTTACGTAGCGCGTTCGGGGTCAAAGGAACTTCCTTTTCGTCGAGCAAGTTTTTCAACACCCTAGGCAGTGAACCTAACCGTTGTAGTGTAGTATTAAGGTAAGCCACGGGAATTGATATCGTTCTCTTGGGGAATAGGAATGCTAGTGAGAGGTTACTACACTAAAGTTGGAGTTGAGGAAGATTTTTTTTTCTTTTTATGTTTTTTAGGAAATGGAAAGGTACGAATCTCGGGGTTTGGATTTGGGAGGTTTTGGTATTTCTACCGATTACTCTACTTATCTAATTATCTAATTAACTAAGGTGAGGGTAGTCTATGTCTAATTATTGTTTGCTCGTATGATGGTTTAAAGATGTGTTTACTTAGGTTTTATTACTCCTTAATTATCTCCTATTGATGGTTGAATTGTCACGTCCTTATTCTTAATCGCGTTGTGTATCTAAGGTCGTAGGGTATGCGTTTATCCCTAACTCTTTGAAACTACCAAAGGTTATCGCCTACAAAGTCTCTAGGATTTATAAACTTTAACTCTAAGGTACTCTTTGGATGGTTTAGCCTACAACAACTCTAGGTGCTACAAACTAAGGTTCACAAAGATTAATCAAGCATTAACTACACAACGGATGACCTATCGCATTACTAGATCAATAACAATTAAGATAAGAGACAACCAATCAATATTTAATAATTAAGTTTCATATTTCCTAAGCAAACACACAAGTAAATTAGCCGGACATGGAGAACATGCAAGCATACACACAAGTAATTGAAGACATAATTAAATTAATGAAGTAAAACACTTATCTTGATGTAAGATAGGGGTTGGAACCCTAAAATACTGTACAAGACAGCCTTGATTCGGTTTAGGTTTTTACTCCAAAAGACTACACTCTGAAAACTAAAAAATTCGGATTCTATATATAAGATTAGATTCGCGACGGCGTCACCCTTTGATTTGTGACGCCGTCGGGTCGCCGTCATTAGGGTTTCGTCTTGGCCACGTTAGTCTTGCGACGGTGTCACCTTATGCTTGTGACGCCGTCCCCTTCAGTCTCTGACGCCGTCTGGATCAAATCTAGGTCGTCTGAGTTGCGACGACCTACTCTTTTAAAGCCTGACACCGTCACTTGTAAATAAGCAATTTGGCTACTGAGCCGTCACAAAAGTGATGCGACGGTGTCGCAGTTAACACCTGACGCCGTCCCATTCAGTTCCAGCAGCTTGAGTGTCTCGATTCTTGACTTTGGCCATTTTCTTTGTATATTCACGCCTTTTCATCCGAATAAGTGTCATTCCAGCATTTTGCCTTCAAGATACCTAAAAAGTGAAAAGGAACGATATTAAGTAATAACGGATACAAAAGTGATCAAATAAGGGCTTAAATGACCCCTCAAAAAGGTACATTTTAAAACTTTATCAAATATCCCTACACTTGGTATTTGCTTGTCCTCAAGCAAATATGCTTTTAGCCAATTAATTTATAAGTTAGGGGTCACGAAGCATTAGTTTAGAACAATCCACAACACATATAAGCCCCGCAAAAGTCATAACAAGCACGGAAATTATATACTAGCACCTCACATGGGGTGTTTGGATACTCACATCTCTCGGGTGTATATGCAATATAACAAGTTGGAAATGGAAGGTAAACACTCATTAACCGGTCCTAGTACATAGATTACCATAGGCTTGAGACTAGATCAAACCTCCATCGCTTTGGCGTAAGCACCCAGGAAAGACTATCAAAGAGGTCTTTTAAAGGGTTGTAATGTTAGGCTTACGGTAGGGAAACAAAGGGTTTGGTGGGATAGGCTATTTAGTAGTGGCAAGTCAAAAATCTTTATGTCACAAGCATGCGAAGAATGGCGTTGCTAAGCAAAGACTCGACACTCTAGACTCTAGATAACTGAAACAAACAAACATAAATTAAAGATAGATGTAGGATGGTAGCCCGTATGTTTTTTTTTTTTTTTTTTTTTTTTTTTTTTTTTCAACACTCTATTTTTTTTTTCTTTTTCTCTTTTTCTATTTTTTTTCATACACTTTTACTCTACCATCCTCTACGGTAACATCAAAATGATAGGGATTTATAGGCACATCCCTACACTTGAGTTTTTTATTACTCTAACACTAATTTGACCCGAATTGAAAAGATCAAAACACTTGGAGTACATTATTACGCAAATAAAGGGAATTTGAATTTAACGTTCCCTTCCCGTCATTTCATAAACTTTAACTTTTCTCATGAGTCCCAATCGTCCCAAAACTGTATACAAAGTATATGACTCGACTTAGCAACTTATGCAAGCAACTGGATAATTGAACTAAGGGTTTTTAGGGTGATAACAATAATGCACTAAAAGTGAGTGCATAAAAGGTAGGCTAAGGCGATTTGGGTGTACATTTGGGGGTGGGGTGTAAACAATGCTCTTCATTGATATTCCGGAAAAC